>CM072533.1:20725000-20877500 GCA_036898165.1 Silybum marianum | reverse complement strand
AGTGAATGTACTTTAAGCTTATTTACTTGTAAAAATTGTGCTTTCATATCCTTATAAATGAAACTCAATTCAGATGGTAGACTAGCTGAAAAAGACCTTACAGATTAGTACTTAGAAAATTTTCTTTAAATATTTCCTAAGTCCTTACTAGTCTCTTAAAGCAATTTTCTTATGTTGCTTAATCATAATCAAATAGGGGGAGATTGTTGATCATAACTCCTTTCGATGATTTGAATATGATTCCTTTTTTATACTTAGTGAAATTCCATTGTATAAACTTCTGTTCATATTCAGCGATAGCACACGCTGATTACCATCAGCGATCGCTGAAGATCAAGGAACAACAAGCTTATCTCTGAAGACCTAAAGATCGGCTATCACACCAGAAGACCATTCAGCGAAAGTCAAAGACCCTAGCTGAAGAAAGAGATAATCAGCTAAGTGAACTGAAGCGGTTCAGCGATAGCAGCGATTGTCTACTCAACGTGTGAAGTCTTGTGAAGCCTCAGCGATACTGAAGTTCATCCTTGAAGATTCAGTATCAGCGATCAAATGAAGCTTCCTTTGCAAGACTAAAGATTGATCTTATCCTCGATGCACAAAAGTCAAACCTAGAACCGTGTCAGAATAGGACGTACGACTTGTCTCTTATGTCCCCATCATATCTGATACGGTACTGTTCATATTCGGCCAAAAGCATGGCTGTCTTATTAGCGAGGACAAGCTTCCTATCCAAGCTTGACACGTGGCATATACCTTTTGTCTTGCATTAAATGCAAACGGGTATAAATAAGATGGAGATATCTTCTTCATCTCAATGCATGCTTCTTTCTAGACTAAACCCTCTTTATTTTTTCTTTCATCTTCTTGTGCATCAAACTTAGTGTTTCTTAGTTACAATAGAATAGGTGTTAAACTTGTTCTTATTCTGCTTGTAACTGTAAATTTGTTTATTTTCTATAAACTCATTTAAAAACCAAAATCTGTGTGTGTTTGTATTCAACCCCCCCCCCCTTTCTACAAACTGTTTACTATTGATTGAACTCTTGTAAACCCTTTAGGGACCAACAAAATTTAAACGGCATGTTACCTTTTTTCTTTCCTCCAGAAAACGAGACAATTGTTGGACTATGGTCTGATATGCCACGGGGCTGGAATTGAGTTGAAGTGTCTTGAAAGGAATCATGAAAGGGATTATTCATCATGATTCGATCGAGTTTTTGAATAATTCCCCCCCCCCCCCTTCCATCGGTTTTTGAGTCCATGTGAAGAAAATTTCCGTTGATTGAACATCAAATACATTTATGGCATTAATACAATCTTTGGAATTCTTCCATTCAATAATCTATCCTTGAATATCCCCCTTGAACTTCATTTGGATACAAGACCGAGTTAAAAGCCCCCATTAAAGTTCAAGGGGCATTTCCAACCATGGCACTAAACTGAGCCAATCCTTCCCACAAACTTCGACGAAGGAGATGTTATTCTCTCCATACACAATTGAATAATAAAAGAAAGATGAAGATCCCAAAATGGAAACATTACAATGCATAGACTGATCCGCATCATCAATCACCATAACATGTAAATTCCTTCGGTTCCACCCCATTATAATTCTTGTACCATGCAAACATTTTAGGTGATTTGAAACCCATGGCCAATTTCTAAAAATATGACTTGTGACATTAGCCAGATTGGCTGAGTCTACATGTGATTCAATAATAGCACATAGCGATAAAGAGTCTGTATAATTAAACAAGTTTACCTCTTTTTGGTTTATCGGGTTGTTAAGACCCCGAATGTTCCCAGCTTTATCATGATGACGTAGATGAAACTATGCCTTCCTCGCCCGGCATTTTAGGTTTATCATTATCCACAGACACATTAAGATCCCCTTTGAAATTATCCTCCATCGTGCCGTCAACAACATCTCCGCTTAATCCATCAAAAAGATTAGACATAGACAACGGATTACCTCTCTTAGCCTTTGAGAATGCCTTGAAGACCGACGCCGTAATGGGAGCTTTATTCTCTAGAGGAGTTCCAAGACAAGGACAAGAATGACCTTGTTTTATAACGCCACTATGAGGAGTATCTGAAACTGCAATAGTAATAGGACCCGTATCTTGATCATCTCCTTTTGTAGATCTATCATCCTTAGGTCCACCTTGTTTTTCAATGCAACCCTGGGGATTATCCGCAACTGGAATAGGAATAGAACCCGTTTCTTTATCATCACCTTTTGAAGAGTTATCATCTTTCAGCTCACCCATATCACTTGAGACTTTAGTGATAGGTGCATCGCAAGAGATCGATCCAATTTTCTCAGTCGTAGTCTCCACCGTGATTACTTGCTGCTGTGTTTTTTTTTTCAAACACTGGTTTGTAAATCATTAATGGTCTGTTATCAACTTTTTTCAATGTTTCCGCTACCCTCGAAGAACTTGCACTAGAGTTCCTGTTCCATTACGCCTATTAGTTACCATCGTATAACCATCACTACTAGTGTTCATGACTTCTTTACTCTTATCCGTTTTCTTAGACACAACCACTTTCATGCATGATGATGCTTTATGGCCAAAGACCATACAATGAGAACATTGAGAAGGTTCCCGAATATACTCCACCTTTACTGGGACTTCTACCTCATCCCCATTTGGATGTGGCATAACCACTTGCAGTTCCCTTTTAAGTTCCCCTATTGCCCACACATCTATAAGGACCTTTGAGAATCCCGGTCTTTCCCATGCATTATTACACATAGTAGCCATATAATTATCCATCACTTTAGGGACACCAAGTGCACTTGCAATTCTCCCTACTCCTTCTCTATTAAACGCCACTAATGGTATGTTGTGTAACTTGACCCAAAGTGGGCACGTTTTGTGTTCTGGCTTAATCAATCCTTGCAACGGATCCCATCGAAAAACAAAAAGTGGCACTCCCCGTATCATCCACGACCCTCCCTCAATCACATGATTCATACCATCAACATCCGAAAATCAGAAAAATAGAAATCCTTATTCATTCAGCATTGATTCCATAAGTCCAAATTTACTCCATAGGTTTTTGACAATCTTCTACACTGTAGGGTAATATAAACGTGGTCCCAAAAAGTATCCATATACTGTGTGCATATACACATTCGTGAAGTTCAATTCGGATAGGAACCTTAGAGAGTCCCTTTTCATTAAGTGGAAAATAAGGAAGAGAGTTTTCTTCATTACACTCCGTCTTTAAAAGATCTGCAAACGATTTCGAAGTACCCCCATTGCCATTATTGTTTTTGAGAATTTTAACTTCACCGTAAATCAAATTTGGCCCTTGGGAACCGTTCCCATGCAGATTAGGGCTAACGTCAGTTGGACCATTTGTACCCTTAAGGCCGACGTCAGCGGTCCCATGCATAGTCGCCCCATCAACCGATTCACTCACACCATTATAGCTGACGTCATCAGATGCATGCACGGTCGTCCCTTGCCCTAACGAATCCAGAAATTGACCTTGAGTCGATGAGGAAACATAGTGATTAGTCAACTCCCCCGGCAGATCCTCCAACACACCGTCTACCCTTGTTGTCATTACTTCCAATATTATGAAGCTAGAGCACCGAAACCCTACACCAGGTTACCAATATCATGAAATACTTTAATCTTTTTAAACTACAAATACTTTAATAAAATAATCATTAAATATTTTTTTAAATTGGAATAAAATATTGTTAAGATCAGTGGTGGTCGGAGGTAGTTCAGATCGGTAGTGGTTTAGATTGGCGGTGTTTCAGATCCGTAATGGTCGTTAGTAGTTGAAATCGATGGTGGTTCAGATCGGTGGTGGTCACCGGTAATTCAAATCGACGGTGGTCGCCGGTAATTCAAATTGACGGTGGTCAGCGGTGGTTGCCGATAGTTTAGATCGACGGTGGTCGGTGGTAGTTCAGATCGGCGATGGTCGTCGGTAGTTCAGATCGGCGGTCGTTCAGATCGGTTGTGGTCGACGGTGGTCCAGATCGGCGATGGTCGGCGACGGTTTATATCGGTGGTGGTCGGCGGCTGTTTAAATCGGTGGTGGTCGTCGGTAGTAAAGATCGGTGGTGGTTCAGATTGGCGGTGGTCAGCGGTGTTTTAGATCGAATGTGGTCGGCGACAGTTCATATCGGCCGTAGTCGACGACCGTTCACATCGATGGTGGTCAGCAGTTGTTAAGATCGATGGTGGTCGGCGGTGGTTACAATTGACGGTGGTTTAGATCGACGGTGGTCAGGGGTGGTTCAGATCACCGGTCGTCAGCGGTGGTTTAGGTCGACGGTGGTCGGTGGTGGTTCAGATCAACGGTGGTCGCCGTTGGTCGACCATAGTTCAAATTGAGGAGGAGGTGTGCGACTATTTTATCATAATAGGGTTAAGGGACATATTTGGGATTATGAAATTAAAACATTTCATTCCATCAAAATACCACCCTATAGCCATGGAATATTGAATTCCCTTATTTGTGGAATTCAATGGAATTTGAAGATTCCTTCTATGAAAAAGAATGAACCAAACAAGATAAATGAATTTAGTCAATGCAATTCAACATTGCAATTCTATCAGAATCTGCAGACCAAACGCCACCTTAAGGTATCACGACATGTATACAGTAGGTATATAGAAACAATGGTTCTAATTAATGTATCACAACGTGTATAAAGTGGCCAGAGGGAGAGGGGAGAGGAGAGATACAATTTCTAAAATGTCTAAAATACCGTTATTTAAAAATTTAAGTCAAAATTACCAAGATTATTAATTTTCAAATTTAAACATTGATTTGTAGTGGAGATTAGATATCTTATATGTATACATACAAACATGCTATTTGGCTTATCTTCATAAAGATTAGATCTATGCTATTTTGCTTGATCATGTATTTCAAAAAAAGGGTGATACTTAGCCGTATTCTTATAATATTTCTTAACATTTTCCTTCAACTTTTTCTTGAGAAGACGTTTCAAAATCTTTAAATGTTTAAAGAGTATCCAAAAGTTTTTTTTATAAAAAAAATCCAAAATATATAATCAAAACATAAACTTTTAAAAAAATTATATTCATTTTCAATATATTCTTTATTTTAGAAATTTTAACTTAAATTATATTATAATATTTTATAATTTATCATTTTAATACTTTTTTTAACTTTTTATAAAACAATAATAACTCGATTTTATTAATGGAATTAAATAAAATAATTAACATTAAATTATAAAAAGTTGTTTAAATTTAAAGATTTTTTGACACTTTCTATTTTATAGAGCAAGATATAAAAGTTGTTAAAAGCATTTTACTAAACATTAAACTCAATTTTTTTTATTCTAGAGAATCTCTCCAAGATGCTTCTCTATTTCGATAGACCAAAAGGGTTATTGTCTTCTTGATGTCAACCCTCTCTGATTGGTTATGGTTGTTGACTTGTTTCTTTCATAATTGTATTAAAGTATTCCACAATTTGGAATGGGTTGACCTTTTCTTTTCCACACTTGCTAACTGCTGGCAAGAGATGCATGTTGCCAAGTTGACTTTTTTTAACTCAAAAGAAAGGACCATAAACTGGTCTAGTGGCAGATACAGCATTGTAGTTGTAGTACCATAATAAGATATTTTTATTTCAAAAAAACTAATATGTTTTTATTTTTTAAAGCTTAAAAGAAAACTAGTTTTGTGTTTGGTTGGATTTTGAGGAAACCATGAATCAATTTTTTAATTTTGAAGAATTATGAATTGAAGTTTTTTGTTTAAGAGAATTGGGGATCACGCTTAATATAAAAGAAAAACGAAAATGAAAAGTGGTTTCACAAATTAAAGTTGTAAATTGTTTTTCAATACATAAAATTGGTTCTTTTTAAAAAACAATTCTTAGTGAGCCTAAAAATAGGCTTACGTATTTAAAATGGAACACGTATCACGTTTTTCTTTTACTACTAAACGAAATATTTTTTCCTACGAACTTTTTCCTGAAAAACCTATTGATAAAGGATGATTCCTCCCAAAACCATCACCAAAGTTGTTTGGTAAATTGATGGTGGGTAATTTCAAATCAGTGACAGTATACTCGGGCATTCTTTAAGTGATTCGTTGGTATTTTTTTCGAAAAACATCGGATTTTATCAAACCATTAGTATTTTCTGGGTGATCCGTGTGTAATCACCGACGTAAATTTCCTAGGTAATTTTTGTGGGTAAAAGCCATTTGTTTTGTAGTATTTATGGTCATGTTAACAACTAAATTTGAGTTCGCATTTGAACCCGCTCCATATATAATGGTAATATATATTTTGTAGATGAGGAAAGGTAAGTTCGTCAAAACTGAATTTTTTTGTATTAAAATCGACGGAGTTGTTGGTAAGAAATGACGACTTCGAAAGTGATCACTTAATATGATATTATAATCCACGGCTTTCCTTCAAATCAAGCATAAAAGCTAGGCTTTCTTGCCCCTTTGAAATCTGCATTGCATTTACTTTGAGAGATGGGTTCAAGAATTTTCCAGTTACTTGTGATCATATTTATACAAATATGGATAACAACAGCGCAGGATAATGATCGTAAGTTCAGCTATTTGATTGCTCTTTGTTCTAGTAATTAGGGGTCTTCATCCAAACTGCATAAACCGTCCACACCACAACGCAAAGCGTGGTTTAGAACTTTGGCAGTGCGGTTTGCTTTTTTATTTGCCTTTTTTAGTTATCAAACCGTCGTTCAAACCATATTGCACCGCATATTTTGTACATTTTTTTAATTTTAACACATACACACACATATATCTATATATATAAAATTACTTTTTATATATGTAATATTTTTGGACTTTGTGTTTTGGACTTTGAGTTTGATAGTTGACATGTCACAGCTCAGACGTCTAATTTAGTTTGAAGTTTATTTTTGTTACTTTTTAGACTATTTTTAATCATGCAATATGTATTTAAAATTTGGATGTATTGAAAGTCTTTATTTTTTTGAACCAATGTCATTTTATCATCAATTTTATAATTTATTTTTAAACTTATAAAAACTAAATTGTAGGCGTAAATTGCGATATTTATAGACTGCATAAAGGTTAGGTGGAGTTTGAAGTTTATGCGGTGTGATTTGCGGTTTAGAAAAATGTTCAAACCATATATACGGTGCGGTTTGTCCTCAAATCACACCAAACCACATCTTGAACACCCCTATTAATTTTCTTTTCAAAAATTTCAATTCTATGTTGATGGATTGTGCACCCTACGTGTTTTGAGCATATTCCTAGTTATTTTATTGCTCTTTGGTCTAGTAATTTCTTCTCAATAATTCAATTCTATTTTGATGGAATTGTGCGCAACAAGTGTTTGAACATTCCTAACTACACAAATCTAAGTAGAAATTGGTTATACTATGATTATTTCTTAAGTTCAGTTCGTTAGATCTTTTGGAATTTGTAGTTTTTCATCTTTTGTGGTTTTGTATGGTCAATTCCGTTGCAAAATTGGGAGAGAGAACAAGAAACGAGGTTTCGTCTTGAACTGGTGTTAGCTAGCTAGACCGATACCGGTTGGGATGGCTAAAAACCCTGGACCCGACGAGGGACCTGATACCCAGACCTTATTTGACCGGGAATCCCCTGTTGAGTGAGGACAATGATGGGGAATCCTTAAATTTATAAACTAGGGACAAGACAATAACCCTGAATATTAATAATAAATTTATATATATATAATAGATATAATCTATCATCAAGTTGTAAATAAACTTCTGGTGATACAACGTGGTTAGTTGTAAATTTAAGTTTTTCGATTATTAAGTATATTGGAGTCGAATTATTTGTTTTTCAAATGGATTTGTTTGATGTTACACTTATATGAATAACAAATACAACAATTTAAATTTTAGTATGATATTAATGTTACATTTAAACATGAAGTTGGCATTTAGACATAGTATACACACATATATATATATATATATGTATAGGTTCGTGTGAGAAGAAGAGTTAATGTAAGAAGCATAAAAAGAGATCTGAGCCCTTGATCACTTTTAATCTCATATTCACTCATGAATCGCGCCTTAAAAAAGAGTTGATCTGGTGCGTCTCGGTGCACCTCATCTCGGTGCATCTCATCCTAATGTGCATCCAAGTTAGGGTGAATATCTCTTCTTATGCTTTTCACCATAACTCTCTTTGCCACCGAAACCCAACCCAAGATATATATATATATATATAGGTTAGGTTAAGGAAAGCCGTAAAAAGTTAAAAATTTGAGAAACATCCTACCAACCCTTCATTTGTATGATATATACATATGCATACAAATAATTTGTAAGCAATTTCTCTGGGACACATGTGCATAGAAACAGAAACATCTTCAATTACTTGCATGCATATGAACATACATTTACATGAATGGTTATTAAGATGTTTATCGGTTTTTCATTTTTTTAGGGTTTTTTTGAACCTCCCCCCTACAGTATGTAAATATACATACAAATAATTTGTAAGCAATTTCTCTGGGACACGTGTGCATAGAAACAAAACATCTTCAATTACTTGCATGTAAATAAATATACATTTACATGAACGGTTATTAAGGTTTTACTCGGTTTTTCATTTTTTTAGGGTTTTTTCTGAACCTCCCCTCCCCCTATATATATATATATATATATAGACGAAAGATCGTGTGAGGAGTGTTAATGCATAAGAAGAGATCTGTACCATTAATCACCTCCCATGAATCACGCTTAATACGTGGATTGATCTGGTGCATCTAGGTACATCTCATTTTCGGTGCATGTCATCCTAAGGTCCATCAAAGAGTGAAGATCCCTTCCTACGCTTGTTGCATTAATTCTCCATTTCACCTAAACCCAACCCATATATAAAGATAATTACGTAAAAAAGTTGAAGTTTCTCTATGCACTAGGGTTGTTGAGTTTGCTTGGTTTTATGGATGAATACATAAATTTTGCTGCTTGATCTCATAAAGTAGGGAATTTTATTTGAATATTTAACTTGTATATATGGTGTAGGTGTTGCTCTGAAGGCTCTCAAGGATGCTTGGTCGAAGACACCACTCAACTGGGACGATGGTTCCCACCATTGTGATGGCAGTTGGGTTGGCATCACTTGCACCAACAACCGAGTAACTTCAATGTGCGCCATTCATTTTCACCCTCAAGTGATTTCCAAACAGAAAGTCTAATATATTATTTTTTGATTCGGTTCTCTTTATTCATTTTTCAGAGCTTTGCCAAGCATGCAATTGACTGGTAGGCTCCCCGAAGATATCGTGCAGTTTACTGAATTGGAGATGCTGTAAGTTCTTCCACATTAATGTGAAGTAATTGTGAAATATTCATACTCTATCACTACAATTAAATCGGGTTTATAGAACGCCCAAAAATGTCAAGTGTCCTAATAACCCGGACTTACTTTTTAGGACAAAAAAAGCCTCTTATCTTAAAAACATTGTACGTAATATGATTATAGGACGGTTTCGGACGTCTTAACAAGCTTTTTACGACACTTTAATTACAAAACATCCCATTAGCAAGTTTATAGGTCACAATTTGAAAAAGTGTCCTATAAAAACAATTGTTCTATAAAAAGATGAGTTTACACAGACACTTTCTCAAAAGTTTCCTATAAAATTTGTTAATGCAACGCTTTGTATTAAAAGGGTCCTAGAAAACTTGTTAAAACGTCCAAAAGCGTCGACCTATCAACTTATTACAACGAAAAGACAGGCCACTTTATGTTTTGGTTCTAAAAGTTAAGTCCTATAAAGTGGTCTGTTAGGACCCTTAAAAAATATTGGTAGCGTTCTATAAGCCCAATTTTGTTGTACTATAGCCCCAACAATATTTATGCTTGTTTGTTTGTATATGTAGAAATCTATCTTATAATGAAGATTTGACCGGAGCAATCACACCATCAATTGGGAATTTGAGGAACTTAAGAAGCTTGTAAGTAATTTTATGATCAATTTGATGAAAGCTACATAGTTTTTGTCTTATAGATCTAAACATTTGATCTTGTTACCCAGAATCCTAGTTGGTTGCAGTTTCAATGGTCAAATTCCTGATCAAATCGGAAATCTCATAAAGCTTCAAGATCTGTAAGAAATTTCCCATGTATGAGATCATGTATCTTACCAACTACAGAACTCTCTTTCCCTATATATGTTTTCCTTAACAATTAATAATCTGTAATATGTATGTAGGTCTCTTAATATAAATGGCTTCACTGGACCAATTCCTGCTTCCCTTGGTAAACTTGAGAAACTTTATTGGTTGGATCTCTCCCAAAACAAGCTCACCGGTAGTATACCAGTTTCCAACGGGATAACTTCTGGTCTTGATATGTTGATTTCTGCGAACCACTTGTACGTGTTTTGTCCTTTCTTTTGCTTTAATTTGCTCATAAAAGAAACGAGCTTATTGATTGTTTTTTCAGTCACCTAGGAGACAATCAGCTTTCGGGTGATATCCCACCCCAGCTCTTCAGCTCAAACATGCAACTGATTCATCTGTATGTTTCAATCTAATGAATGATCATTCGAACGTAAACTATCAGAATAAAATTTAACTTACTTATTTATTTGTGTTATTTTAATTTACTAGGTTATTGGAAAATAATAACCTTACAGGCAATATTCCTCCAACACTCGGACTCGTGCAGTCTCTAACAGTCGTGTGAGTATATATATATATATATATATATATATATATCAATGCTTACCCATCTTTTAACTTCGGATTTTCTATTGTATTAATTTATACCTTAACTGGGTAAATGTTGTTTTGGAAATCAGACGACTTGATAGGAACTTTTTGGAAGGTGATATCCCGTCAAACATCAACAACCTTACCGGCGTTAATGAGATGTAAACATTACAAATTTAAATTTGTGGTTTACTGTTTTTCATTCTAACATGATATGGTCGATATATTTGATTCATAGGTACCTGTCAAACAATCAACTGACCGGCCCTGTACCCGATCTCACAGGCATGACATTACTTAACTATCTGTAAGTACCAAGCCTTCATCAACTTTATCTTTGAAACCTAAAGAGTCTTAATTACCAAGTGGCTGTAGGAGTTGGGATGCTCACCAAACAAACAAACAATGATCTTGTAAGTCACAAGTAACAATCGGAATCCAAATGTAATCACACCACTAGCGGAAATAACTCAAATAACGGGTTAACCAACAAGTATACGACGGCCCGTTCACAATAAACCAACTACAAATAAATGTAAAGGCAATATAGTTATGGCATGAAAAACGAGACACCAAGATTTAATGTGGTTCGATTATCGTTGTGATGATATATCTATCTCGAGAGAGATCACTTATATACATACAAATATATATATATATATAGTCAGATTAAAAAAAAAAACCATAAAAAAATGCAAAATTGAGAAACAACTTTGTAACCATCCATCTATACGGTATGCACGCGTGCATAGAAATCAAGAAACAACTTCAAACAGTTGTGTGCATGTTATACAAATGAATGGTCACCGGGATGTTCCTTAATTTTTTCTTTTTTTGGCATAATATATATATATATAGACATGAGATCATGTGAGAAGTGAAGTTAATATGTAAAGCGTAAGAAGTAATCTTGACCTTTGATCAATTTTAATCTCAAACCCACCTATGAATCGCCTTTGATTAGAGGATTGATCCGATGTATCTCATCCTAATGTGCATCCAAGGTAGCTAGAGATCCCTTCTTACCTTTCTTACCATAATTTTACTTCTCACCGGAACCCAACCCTATACATATATATATATATATACACATATAGAGGCGGGTTCATGCGAGAACGGTAACAATTTACGAGAATGCGAGGATAATCCTCAGCCAATCATTTTGTACATGAAATTTTTTTCTTGTACAAAATCATATGTGATTTTGTAATAGCATCAAAAATGACACGCACGAGTTTTGTTGCTGGAAAAATCTTAGCTAATCATATATTATTTTGTATGTGAATTATATGTGATTTTGTACATTAATCATATGTGATTTTGTACATGAAAATTTTCATGTACAAAATGATTGGCTCAGAATTATCCTCGTATCCTCATAAGTTGTTACCGTCCTCGTATGAACCTCTTTCTATACATATATATATATATATATATAGAGAGAGAGAGAGAGAGAGGAAGGTTCAAATTAGAACTTTGTAAATTTAAAGGAATACAGGGACACTTGTGGACCACATATGATGTAGGTCCCACATCATATTAAATCATTTCTGATTTAATATGATTTAATATTAAATCAGAAATGATTTAATATTATGTGGTACCCACATCATATGTGGTCCACAAATTGTTCTTTTATTCCTTTAAAGATTAGTGGTTCTTATATGATCCCTCCCCTATATATATATATATATATAGTTTTCAAATGGGAGTTACAAAGAAACTGACGTGAAGATTTGATCACAAAAAAGAAGCCAAGAAGTGATGCCTTCAAGGCGCCTATAGATCCTAACCTTCTTTGAGGTCGAGGGTTCAAGCCTTACAAACGGTGGGGAGTGTCCATAAGTTATGCCATATATAAAAACTAGTTCTGGCACCGCGACTTGCACGGTGATGGAATTTGTCTTGTTAGAAAATATGTAGACAAGTTAAAATGAAACGTAGTTTTTAATTCACAATAATAAAATGCAATATAAATAGTGAATGCACTGAGATGTATTATATATAAATTATTTTAATTGATTAATTGAATAAATATGCAATCTGTTTGATGTTTTATCTACATTAGAGGAGATTGTCGAAAAGTAAAAACTAAATACAAAAAGAAATCTTTTCTATCCCGATGTAGTTCAAATCGCACCGTGCGCAAAATATTAAATATAATATAAAATCTAGTGATGATGAAATGTTATAAGTGAATATAGATTATTTTTTCATTCATATTTTTAGTTTATGCAAGATGGAAAAAGGAAACATTCATATTGCACCTTGAAAAATTAGTAAAAACTTTTGAATTCTTTCATTAATTCCTTCATTTAAGTGCATTATTATCAAAGAGCACCAAAAATATACAAAGGAAGTTGGAATATGAAATCATATGTTGAGTTATCAATAAATATTGACTAATACCTAAGAGAAAAAGAAAAAAACTATAAATTGAGAAAAAAGAAACAAAAATGTGATTCTCATTTTTAGAAGCTTCTAGCTTATTCCTTATGGTTGTTGTTTTTTAATGTATAAAGGATATATATATATATATATATGTGTGTGTGTGTGTGTTGCAATGTGAGTTCAAATTTGAATTTATGAATGCGCCACTTGAACACGGTTATATAGTATTAATGTCAAACACCTTCAATGTTTTCACTTTGCCAGTTTCATTTTCTAAATTGATTCCGATAACACTATTGATAGTGATATAGATCTCATTAGTTTGTAGCAAAATTTTATGGTTGGAACTCTTAAGTTATATGAAGTAAAATGTAAATTTACAAAAACTTAGTCTAGTTTTAAACATGATTCAATCATTGAAAGTCAAAAAAACAACAATTGATTAGTATTAGCCAATCTACGTTGTCATAAAACTGTAATGCTAAAAGTATCTATTAATATATGCATCAAATCAATAATTGAATATAAAACTGTAGATATACAACAACCTTTTGCGAGTAACAATGTAATATTTGAATAAATAATGCACAAATATTCTTTTAGTTTTGTTGGTTTTGTTCCTGGAAAAAAAATATATAGAAATGAGAATAAGGTAATAATATGTTATGAAATTATAAAATAGACAAATTACAGAATAAATTGAAATTGAAGAATTAGTTGAAAGAAAGACTTATATGTAGTAATGTATATTTGTACCATGGTGATTAATAAATCTTTGATGATCTTCCGCATATTTGACGATTTTTAGAGCTTGTTTCTATTTATGTCATTTAACACAAAAACACAACATAAAGATCATATGAACTCAACACAATGGCAAAGAATTTGACTATAAATAAAAATCCATAACCTAGATCGATTTTTTAAGGAGAAAAAATGTGTTACAAAGTGATAATGAGAGGTAGTTTGTATACAAAGAATTAAAAAAGTCAATAGCATATCCAACCAAAACAAAAAACCCACTTGTGCTTAAATAAGAGAAAATGAGATAAATGAAAATGAAAATATTGATTGTTAGCTTATTAAGAAAAGACAAAAAAAATAAAAAAATATGTTTTTTTTAAATATTAAATTCATCTAATAGTTAATTAATGTTGACTTACAAAACAAAAATTAAATAAATAACAAATAAACTCATTACTAAAAGTAAAATAATAAATTTTATTTGAAATAACGATTAAAATTATAAAATTATAGTGAAGATTGGAATTACTAAATCATGGTTTGATTAAATAAGTAAAAATAATTAGATTAAATTAAAAAAAAATAGAGAAAATGAAAGGTCAAACTCATTTAATGTTGTATTTTTTTTTTTTTTAAATTGAAATTCTAAGAAAATTGTAAACCCTCTTTGAAGCTCTCTCCTTAATTCACTCTTGCTCATCTTCATATATATATATATATATATATATTGATTATATACATCAAAAAGAAAAAGTGATAACCTTTGATTTTTTAGTAATTGGTAAGAAAAGAGGTGTGTCCAAAAGTAAGCCTATCAATTTTGAACTAAAATCCCTTCTGAATGTGGCAGAACCCCATTCCCGACCTTGGTCCGACACCTGGCGTCATGTGACTTGGTCGCCCGGTTCCTGTTTGCCTGTTCGCAACCTGGTGCCACGATCTATGGAGTCGCGGGATTCCAAAAGTCTGTGCTGAAAATAACGTACACAGAGTTCAAAATTATTTATGGAAGAATGCCACAAAACCTTTGACCTATCTATGCGATCTAATGTGGCGACATGTTCTCCTGCCACTACCCCCATGCGACTTAGGCTGGTCATCCTAGGTCGCTAGACTGGCCTTAGTCTCAATATATTAGTGGATCTTTACATTTGAATTTAGTCTCTTTACAAATATAACAGTTTGTTCACTATTTTACCAGTCTTAATGAGCTCCATTTGGTCAATGTTATGGCACATTTGCAGGGATTTAAGCAATAATGCTTTTGATCAGTCGGATGTTCCTTCATGGTTTTCAACTCTACAGTCTTTAACAACCCTGTAAGCAACTGAAAAGGTGTCATGGTTTAGTTAGCTTCTTAATTTGGCCCCAATGAGAGCTTTGGAGGTGTACTGAAATGACTAGTGGCTAATTATTTTTTGTTGTTGCTATGCCAGTAACATGCGCAGTACAAACCTTGTCGGAGAACTTCCTGCTGCCTTGTTCAGCATTCCTCAGTTACAGAATGTGTGAGTTCATTGACATTAAAATATCATTTTGTTAATGATTTGTTTTCTACTTGATGATGACTGACTGATAACCGGCAATTACCGCTTCTTTTGATAGTGATTTAAGCTATAACAGACTGAATGGTACCTTGGATATTAGCTCAAACCCTAGCACCCAACTTCAACTTGTCAATCTACGAAATAACCAAATTGATGACTTCTCCCAACGACGCCAATTTAGTATTGGGTTAATGTATGTTTTGTAAACGCTTTACTCTTTTAAGATAAATATGTTAGTTGGGTTTCAGTAAGCTTTATTTGTTTTATTTTCTTTCTGTGTATTTATTGGAATAAAACCATATGAAATTACAATTGCAGACTGGTCGAGAATCCAATATGTGGGGAATCGGGAGTGACAAACAATTATTGCTCTCTTCCCACAATTACCAATACATCATATTCAACGCCAACAAACAATTGTGGGGCCCCTTCATGTGATTCAAGCCAAGTTTTGAGTCCCAAGTGTATATGTGCATATCCATACAAGGGTTCCTTAATCTTCAAAGCACCTTCGTTTTCAAACCTTGAGAATTCTACTGTCTACAACTCTCTTCGCAATTTGTTGATGAGTTTCTTTCAGCAAGCCAAACTCCCAATAGACTCGGTGTCATTAAAGGATACTAGAAGAAATGTGGATGATGATTACCTTCTGATTTTTCTTGAAGTTTTCCCATATGGTGAACCTTATTTTAATCAGTCAGGAATTACTAGTATCGGGAATGCGCTTAGCAGTCAAATTTTTAAGCCTTCCAAAGATTTCAACACCTACGTCTTCGATGCTGAAAAGTATGTCTTCCCAGGTAATTGATTTTTCCCTACGTATATATACATGGTAGATATCAGTGAAGGCGTTGAACTCCTAATCATTTAAGTCTATTTGTACCTCATCATTTAGGGCACAAGTCATCTAACACTGGAGTTATCATAGGAACAACAGTTGGCGGTTTTGTGCTTGTGATATTATTGGTACTCGCAGTAATGTATGCTTTTCATCAAAAAGGAAGAGCTAAAAGAGCCACCCAACAGAGTCACCCTTTTGGTAAATATAGTCATAATTCCATAAACTCGTAATGTATTATGGCCTCTCATAATTTTAAGTGTTTCAAAACTTGCAGCACTATGGGATCCAACAAGTGGAAGTGGTGGTGTTCCTGAGTTGAAAGGAACAAGATCCTTCACCTTTGAAGAACTTAAGAAATACACGAGCAATTTTCCGGACATTAACAACATAGGATCCGGTGGATATGGGATGGTTAGTGTTTTTGTGTATACTTTTTAAATTCATCATCTAGTTTTTAATGATCGACGAATATCATGTAGTAGGTATACAGAGGAAGTCTTCCTAATGGACAACTAATTGCCATCAAAAGGGCTCAACAAGGATCAACACAAGGTGGGCTTGAGTTTAAAACTGAGATCGAGCTTCTTTCAAGAGTACATCACAAGAATGTTGTGGGCCTCATCGGGTTCTGTTTCGATCAGGGTGAACGGATGCTGGTTTATGAGTATATCGTGAATGGAACTCTAAAGGATAGTCTTTTAGGTGCTCTCCTATTAACCTATTCTTATAGACATTGCTCATGTAGCTCATATTAACTTTTTCATTTTAACTGAATAACAAAGATCAAATTCGTAATCAACTCATAATATGTGCAGGGAGATCGAGTATCAGAATGGATTGGATGCGAAGGCTCAAAGTAGCACTTGGAGCAGCAAGAGGGTTGCAATATTTACATGATCTTGCTGATCCCCCAATAATACACAGAGATGTAAAAACGAATAATATCTTACTAGACGCACGATTAGTTGCAAAAGTTGCCGATTTCGGCCTATCCAAGCCATTAAGCGACGCCAATAG
This sequence comes from Silybum marianum, assembly GCA_036898165.1. NCBI lineage: Eukaryota > Viridiplantae > Streptophyta > Magnoliopsida > Asterales > Asteraceae > Silybum > Silybum marianum. The sequence goes on along the minus strand of CM072533.1, from coordinate 20,860,234 downwards.
GACTCATGTTACCACTCAAGTCAAAGGGACATTGGTTAGTAACACTTGTATCATACTTTCCCTTGGTTAGTAACTTGTTTATTTTATCAGATTGGTTTTAGGTTTTATATACACACTTCAAATGTGCCAGGACTTGTGTTTGACCTAGGGAGTGAGAGTTTTTTCTGGTACAAATAAGGGTACACTAAGGCACTCCTTTTTTGTGATGATTTGGATGAGATTTTGCAAGGGATCCAAGGGTGTGTGTGTGTTCCATGATGTATGTTATTTGCTAACAGTATTTTAATGAAGAGAGGCACATGCTAGGGTGGAACAATAGTGGGTGACATTGGAGACTCAAGGCTTCTGTATTAGTTGGTCCTCAAAAAGGACAAATTCAACCATCTAAGCTCTATAATTTAGAATGAGGGTGAGGTCGATGATGATGTTACTCACCGTATAAATGTTGGTTGTTAAATTGAAGGGTGACAATGAGAGTTTTGTGTGACAAGAAGGTCCTGCTAAAGCTAAAGGAAAATTCTATGGGGTAACCATCAGACTACCTATGGTGTAGAGCCACTAAGGCATAACGACTTTAAGACATTTTATAACACATAGGCTCATATATATATATATATATAGGAATTGGTAGAGACATGAGACTTAAGTAGCAGATTGTATGCCAGGACTTGGAGTAGAAGTAGGTTTGGGAAGGGGCTAGAGAGGTATTAGGGTGTAATAGATAGTTATTAGTGTACTAGAGAGCCATATATAGGTTGAAGGTATGTTAGAGTCGTCACCTGCTAAGTCCTTTGTTAGTGTAGTGATTTTGCACCTTCTTGTATGTGTATATTACCCATTGTTACTTGTTCTTTGCTTTTCTACCATTTATTTTGTTCTCTTATGAACTTTTGTATAGCTTTTAGTACCTATATTTTTTCACAAAATCTTATATGCCTAAAGCTTTTAACAAGTTGAGGTCTTTATGGAAACAAACTCTCTACTCTTCACGGAAGTGGTAACTAGGCGTCTACTCTGTTTAGAATTTACTGTATTTGTTCGGTTTGTACGCATATAAATTCAACTTTTTTTTGAAGTATATAATATTTATATACGGCAAAGGCAAAAAATAAACTCACACACTCTCCTCACCTTTGGTGACCTTTGAACTCCAAACCTCCTAGGAGGGCAAGGGTTGCGATACCGCTAGGCCAAAAGGCTTTTTGGTTATAAATGCAACTTTGTAATTGTATCCTCAACTTCATGAAATCTAATAATTCGATAAATAAAATCCACATGTTTTGTACTTGTACTTTTATATATGCACCTTCAAACATATATGTAATATTACATGGATGCATAAATGGTGATTTGAAATCATATTGACGGATGCAGGGATACATGGATCCCGAGTATTACATGACCCAACAGTTGACAGAAAAGAGTGATGTTTATAGCTTCGGAGTTGTGATGTTGGAGCTGATAACCGCAAGAAACCCAATTGAGAACGGCAAGTACATTGTAAAGGAAGTGAAACAAGCTATGAACAAGGATAAACAGCTTTACGACCTACACGAAGTCCTTGACCCAAACATGGGTTTGAGCAGCCAACTTAAAGGTTTGGAGAGGTTCGTGGATCTTTCACTTAGTTGTGTCCAAGAGACAGGAAATCAAAGACCAACAATGAGCCAAGTTGTGAAAGATCTTGAGAGCATTATGGAATTAGCGGGGCTTAACCCTGACATTGAATCAGCTTCAACAAGTTATGAACACACAGGCAATGACTATAACCATCCCTATAGTAATGACACTCTTTTTGCTTATAGCGGCGGTTTTCAGCCACCAAAATTGTAACCCCAAATAACATTATTATTTGTTGCAATGAGATAAACACATATATCCGTATTTGTATCTATCTATATGTATTTGTTTGTTATACATGACTAGGTAAGATTTCTAGCAGCGATAATCAAATACTTGTGAGAAATGATATAAAAGTATTTCTTTACATGATTTTTTTCATAAAAACTATGATTTAAGGTATTGTTTCACATTGTTTTTGTTCATCATATAATAAATTTACATGTGAATTTTTTTTTGTTCATTTAGAGAAACAAAAGATACACGTAAAAAATGTTTTAAAAGGTGAAACAAATAAATGTGAACTTATTGTACTATGTAACCATATCTTAAATCATTTCATTTGATTAAAAAATAATGTAAAAAATATTTTTAAATCATTTTTCATTTTTCATGAATTTATAATTATTTTATGATTCTCATTTGATTTGACTCATATGGATTGGTATAGCTGCGGAAAAAATTGCACAATCCAAAAGAAAGCCTGGGTCTGAGTCTGGCAAGCAACAGACTGATGGTTTGCCCATATCAGCATTACTGGTGGATTCGTGAAGAGATTGACGAAAAAACAAAACATATAACTTTGACCATTATATATATATATATATATGGATGAAGGTTGGTCAAATCAATCTGGGTCGTTCAAATTAATTTTGAGATGCAATCCTAGCCCTTTAAATTAGCTATGTTATAGTTATGGAAGAGGTTACAGTCTCACTCTCGAATTCTCATTGTCTTCCCCCACTCTCCGGTATCGATTGACTTCGCCTTCTCCTCCCCCACTCTCCCACTCCTCCTCCTCCCACGGTTTTCTCCTCATTCACGCCTCATATAAGAGAACCATGTTACTTCCTGCTACATTGATACTCAGAATTTCATTCACTGGCTGGGTTTTGAGCAAGAAAAAAAAGGTATCAATTTCTTTCCTAAAGGTTCGATTCATGTTAAATTCAAGCTTTCTGAAGGTTCATCACTTTGGCAGAGAGAGAGAGAGAGAGAGAATATTACCACAGATGACAAAAATGACATCTTTGGACAGTTATTACTTGGTACGTGTTTTGGGTTGCTTAACTCATTTTGTTCTATTGAGATTGCACACTTGAGGATTTTTGCTTTTGGCTTTGACGGGTGATGGCCGAGCCGAAGCTCATCACGGTCAAAATGCATTTTGTTACCTCGTGTCAGTCTCTATCAACTATTGTTTGTGTTCGTTGGATTCGTTCGTGTTTGGTTTCGTCGGGTGATTTGCACATCATGGTGGAGTGTTGAAAAACTTAATTTTGTAAGTCTTTTAGGATGTCGTGCAAGCACATATGCACATGGTACAACATCCACAAGCATGGTGATCAAAACAAATAACAACCATATATATTTATATATATATAAAAACAAATAACAACCATATGCATATGGTACAACATCCACAACCATGCTATAGGATGCATCATGTTGAGAAGTCTTCAAGTTGCCAACTTGAAAGAGGTGCCGCCCATGCTGCAAGCTATCATGCACGGAAACTCAAATTGCTAACTAGCTCAATTTGCACCTACTGCCATTCACATTAAATGTACCCTCTTGGTACGGTCTTTGGGTCTGGTTTGAGGAACTGGCATTCGTATACAAACTTGGAACGAGGATGGTGACTTTGGTAAATGGCATTTCACAACATCTGCTTCATTGAGAAAGAATGGACTCCATCCAGTAGTATTTGCCGAAGATGAGTTAGACCCTAATATGTCTGACCTTAAAGCTAGAGAAATGGAAGCATGGACATTTACTACTTTGCAGATGGCTATGAGAGAGAATGTCATTTATGAGATCGTGTCAATAAAGACTGTTGCGAGTATTTGTAGTAAACTTGAGAATCTTTATCTCAAGAAAACTCTGACGAACAAGTTGTTATTGATGCGGTCATGTCTTTTCTTCAAAATGAAGGAAGGCACTTCTATTAAAGCTCACATGACCGAATTTGAAGATATCATAATGAAGTTAAAGGCAACAGATGTGCTTCTTGCCAAAGACGAAGAAGCTCTTGCTATGATTCTGTTGTGTTCACTTCCCTAGAAATATTCTCAATTCACTAACAGTCATATATATGGAAAGGAATCTCTTTCTTTATGTGGTGTGAAGGCAGGTATGATATCTGAAGACTAGAGGATCCAGATGAGGATCGGTAACAACCCAAGAGAGAACAATCATTCTCACGGCCTGTTTGCTGATACAGGCCATGATGATCAGCAATCCTCAAGAGGAAGAAACCGTGGGCGCTCTCCGTCTCGTCGACCTGGTTCTCGCAGGAAATCAAAGACACGTGGCAACTGTAATATTTCCACAAGCCAGGTCATTGGGTGAAGGATTGTCCGAGTCTTAAAAACAATGGCAAGGACAACTCTGAATCATCAGTTGTTGCAGCCGAAGAGGAGCAATATGGCTTCTCTTCCACAGTTACACCACCGCCAGGTGACAGGCGCTGGGTGTTAGATACCGGTGCATCTTACCATATGACACCATTTCGGGATTGTTTCTCTACCTTCGAAAAAGTTGAAGGTAACAGTATTTATATAGGAAACAATACTTCGTGTGTTACTAAGGGTACCGTTACTGTGCAGATCAAGATGTTTGATGGGTGTATTCAAATAGTGAAAAATGTCAAATTTGTTCCATCCATGGCTTGTTCCTTGATCGCTCTTGGACAACTGTCCAAATTAGGTTTGCAAGATTCAGATTGTAGACGAGAGTTTGCGCATCTCTAGAGGGAGTGTTATTGTAATGAAAGGCAAACGGGATGAAAATAATCTTTTTCATTTGATTGGCGAGACTATTTCTTCTGAATCGTGTGTGGCTGATAGCTCTCAGAATCTCGATGCTGATCGCTTATGGCATCTTCGTTTGGCCCACACATCCGAGAAGAATTTGGAGATTTTGCGCAAGAGAAATCTTATCAAAGTCGCCGTACCTGCTAGCCTGGATTTTTGTTCGAGATGTGTCAAGGGAAAACAGATGCGTGTTTCTTTGGTGTTGGAAAACACAACACTAAGGAAATCCTCAATTATGTTCATACAGACGTCTGGGGACCATCCAATACTTTGTCCCTTAGTGGAGGTAAATACTTTGTTTCTTTTATTGATGATTTCTCACATAAGCTTTGGGTGTATGTGTTAAAGTTAGATGTCTTCGATACGTTTAAGACTTGGTTAGCACAAGTAGAAGTTGAGACTGGAAAGAATTTGAAAGTGCTCAGATTTGACAATGGTGGAAAATTTACTAGTGGTAACTTCAAAGACTTTTGTTCTCGTAAAGGCATCCACCGACACTACACCATACCGGGTGACCCTCAGTCTAATGGGGTTGCCGAGCGGATGAATAGGACTTTGCTTGAAAAAGTCCGATGTATGTTGTCGACATCGGAATTCCCTAAATTGTTTTGGCCCGAAGCACTTCACACCGCGGTGCACATTATTAACAAGTTACCTTGTTCGGGTATTGAAGGAAAGATTCCGGAAGAGGTTTGGAGAGGTAAAGAAAACATCTGTCTGATATACATACGTGTATTTGGTTGTCCTGTTTATGTTCATGTTTCAGGCTAGGACAAGCTAGATCCTATAGCCACCAAAGGATCTTTGCTCGGCTATACAGATGGCATCAAGGGTTACCGAATCTGGAACCCCTTGACTCGTAAAGTGATTCATTCTCGTCACGTCACATTTGATAAATCAGTCCCGTTGAAGTCACAGGACCCTCATTCCTCTAGATTCGGAAGTCGTTACTACTGTTTCTCCTACTACCGATGATGTGGAGACAGTAGACAGTCCATATATTCCCAGTTCATCTGCTCTTAATACTAGTTCAGGATCACCTGAAAATGTTGAAGAAGTCATTCCGCCAGTGACTTCTACTAGTGATTCTGAAGAAGAGATTCTGCTTGATGGTAGAGACCAGGGCGATACAATCCAGTTATTGGACCTACCAGGCATAGTCAAAGGACTATTCGACCGCCAAATAGGTATGGAGATTGGGACTTTGCTAACATGAGTTTTACATATCAACTAGAGTATGCTTTGCATGTAGGGCAAGAGCAGTCGTTTGATATAAAAGAGGTGTTGGCCTCGACCCACAGTTCTAAATAGCTTGGAGCCATGCAGGAAGAGATGGAAGCTCTCTCGAAGAACAAGACTTGGGAACTTTGTCCACTACCGAAAGGTAGTCTGGCAATCGGGTGCAATTGGGTGTACAAGGTTAAGGATGATGATCGATGCAAGGCTCGTCTCGTTGCTAAAGGCTTTGCTCAACGGAAAGGTATCGAGTATGCCGATATATTTTCTCCCGTTGTTCGACATACATCTATTCGTGTTCTTTTGGCAATCGTGGCTATGCACGATTTAGAGTTAGAACACTTAGATGTGAAGACCGCCTTCCTACACGGAGACTTGGAGGAAACTGTTGATCATAACTCCTCTCAGTGATTTGAATATGATTCCTCTTTACACTTAGTGAAATTCCTGGTTTAAGTTTAAGTTCAATCTCAGCGATAATCACACGCTGACTATCATCAGCGATCGCTGAAGATCAAGGAACCTTAAGCTTAACTCTGAAAATCTGAAGATCAACGATCACACCAAATGATCATTCAGTGAAACTCAAAGACCAAGTTGCAGAAAGAGATAATCAGCTATGTGACCTGAAGCGGTTCAGCGATAGCAAAGATTATCTATCCAAGTGTGAAGTCTTGTGAAGCCTCAGCGATACTGAAAGTTCATCCTCGAAGATTCAGTCTCAGCGATCAAGTGAAGCTTCTCATACAAGATTTACGTTGACCTTATCCTCGATGCACAAAAGACAAACCCTATATTGTGTCAGAAAAGGACGTACGAATTGTCTCTTATGTCCCCATCATATCTGATATGGTACTGTTCATATGCGGCCAAAAACATGGCTGTATTCTGAGCAAAGGACAAGTTTCCTATGGATGCTTGCCACGTTCCACATACCTTTTGTCTTGCATTAAATGCAAACGAATATAAATAAGATGAAGATATCTTCTTCATCTGTATGCATGCTACCTTCTTTCTTTAACCTTCTGTATTCCATCCTACTTCCTTCTTGTGCATCAATCTTAGTGATTTCTTAGTTACAATAGAATAGGTTTAAACTTGTTCTAATTCCGCTTGTAACTATAAATTTGTTTATGCAATATAAACTAATTTAAAAACCAAAGATTTGTATGTTTGTATTCAACCCCCCCCCCCCCATCTACAAACTGTTTCTATATCCTAGAACTCTTGTAGACTCCTTAGGGACCAACATAAACCATCTATATGAAACAACCCGATGGTTTTGTTTTCGAGAGCAAACCTGAGTATGTTTGTAAGCTTACGAAGTCCCTTTATGGACTTAAACAGTCACCTCGTCAATGGTATAAGAAGTTTGATTTGTTTATGCTCACTCTGGGATTTGAGCGAAGTGAATAGGACGCTTGTGTTCATCATAGACAAAGCGGTGGTATTTTCACTTATATTCTTGCTTACATAGATGACATGCTTATTGCCTGCAAGGACAGGTCAGAGATTGAACATCTAAAAGATAAGTTGAAGTCAGAGTTCGAAATTAAGGATCTCAGTGCGGCGTAGAAGATTTTGGTCATGTAAATTGTTCAGTACAAAAAGTCTCGTACTCGCAGGTTAACACAACGAGTTTATATCCAAAGGATATTGAAGCGGTTCAATCTTGATGGTGCCAAGACGTCTAGCACTCCGCTATCGAAGCACATCAAGATCAAGAGCAAAGATTGTCCGATAGAATGACAAGAAAAAGACTAAAATGTTAAAGGTTTCGTATGCTAGTGTTGTCGATAGTTTCATGTACGCCATGGTGTGTACTTGTCCCGATCTTGCACATTGTATCGGAGTGGTGAATCTGTTTCTCGCGAATCCGGGTCGATCACATTGGTAGCCATTAAAATGGCATTCCGATATTTGAAGAGAACCAAGAAATATGGTCTTGCAACTACTTTGGCTTTCAGTTCTCGGACAAAAAAAAAAATACATAAGTGTCGCTGATATGTTCACTAAGCCACTACTGCCAGCTAAGTTTGAGCATTGCTCAAACTTGATCCAGCTCCGTTTGTGATAGTGCCCGTAGGGCACTTTGGCAATGAGAAAGAATATTACCACAGATGACAAAAACGACATCTTTGGCGAGTTATTACTTGGTGCGTGTTTTGGGTTGCTTAACTCGTTTTGTTCTATTGAGATTGCGCACTTGAGGATTTTTGCTTTTGGCTTTGACGGGTGATGGCTGAGCCGAAGCTCGTCATGGTCAAAATGCATTTTGTTACCTCGTGTCAATCTCTATCAGCTATTGTTTGTGTTCGTTGGATTCGTTCGTGTTTGGTTTCCTCGGGTGATTTTGCACGTCATGGTGGAGTGTTGAAAAACTTAATTTTGTAAGTCTTTTAGGACGTCGTGCAAATACATATGCACATGGTACAACATCCACAAGCGTGGTGATCAAAACAAATAACAACCATATATATATATATATATGGAGGCAATAGGATGCATCATGTTGAGAAGTCTTCAAGTTGCCAACTTGAAAGAGGTGCCGCCCAAGCTACAAGTTATCATGCACGGAAACTCAAATTGCCAACTTGCTCAATTTGCACCTTCTGCCATTCACATTATCCATACATCTCCACATTATCCATGTAATATAATATTTGGCAACTTGCCAAATTTAAAGGAGGAGTTGCCGTGTTTTTGGGTATAAATAGGCATACACATGGGAAGCAAAAGAGTGTGTGTGGTTTTACAACACCACCAACAAAGGATTTCATTCCTTTTGTTTGGTTTTATTTCTCCTCTCGTCAAAAAAGTATATATATATATAGTTTAGTTTAGTTTCCAGCTTAGGAAACTTTGTTCGAGGAAAAATTTGGGTAGCTGATTCGTTGATCCAAGGATCTTGTAAACACGTTGTAATCTCTCCCGGTCGGTAATATATCGAGCTCTCTCTCTCTCTCTGGTGGATGTACACTATCACACCGATAGTGGAACCACGTTAAATTCTCGTGTTGTTATTTTGTGAAATTGTCATACTCGTAGATTCTAACATATTGTTATTATCTTTATTCAGGGTTATTTATTTCAATAGAGTTATTGTGCAACATCTAGATCATCGTTATCCGCATTTGTTGTCGGGTTTTTGTGTCCTTGGATTTCTTTTCTTTTGGGACCTTAGAAATCACTTGCTAACATTTGTTTTCATGACACACATTTCCTAACATAGACCACTACAGTAAACCACATTATTCTACAGGATTATACATATGCAGCTGAATGCAGGAATGCATTGTTGCTGATGAAATTCTTTATGCAGATTACCTACAAACAGGCTTTGATGGCTTTGAAGCTTAACTATTTAGTCCTCCATTCAACATGCAACAATTATTTAAATTTGTGATAAAATTAAATATTTGTTACGATAAAGCCTTCAAGGGTTTATGGCAATTTATTACACGAATTGACCCGACCGAGCTTTACAAAACCGGTTGAATCGTAGATTAGAACTATTAAAAACCCGGTTGACCCGTGGATTCCTTAACTTAACTTAAAATTATATTTATATGTATGCAGAAAAATGAAAATACAAGGAAATTCTTGAAATTGGGTTGACCCGGTGGTTGAACCAGTAACCACACTGGTCCAACTTAAAAACAAGTTTTTAAAACATTGGTCTCAGTTTATCTACTCTCCCCCCCCCCCCCAACAGTTGTGTGGGCCAAACAATACTTTTTGCACATTAATGTATTTGGAAGCGGATGTAGGATCAACTGGAGTTGTTGGTACTCGACTTAGAATATGTATTACGATTAATGGTTGATGGTTTTTGTTCAAATTATGACACGCATTAGTTTCTCTTCCAGCATGATGAAGGACAAAATTGTATAAGATCAAAGTTGGACACATTTCCTAAAGAAAATACTAATGTGTATATTTTGTATATATAAAATATCATTATGTTAATTTAGCTAGGCTAATTTTCTGTTGATGAAATTCTTTATGCAGCTGAATGCAAATTTTATATTAATCTAAAATGTATGTCAAACTAATTTCATATTAATCTAAAATTTCATGACGAATAGATGTATGTCAAACGTACCTTTAATCTAAAATGCAAATTTCATATTAATCAAGCACCACTGCCTTTATCCGGATCCCAAGAAGCTGCAAGGTTTACTACTATTAGAGAACTTTTACTATTTTCTTAATTAGTGTTTTACTTTTTAGTTTATATGGCCTTATATTAGAGTAAGGGCCTGTTTGTTAGCAACTCATTAGAGGTTCCATTAGAGGTTCAATTCGAAATTTAGATTATGAGCAAGCTATTATTTTGGTCTCAATATATATAGATTAATTGGATGGATGGAAGCTCCATGTTTCGGCTCATTTGAACATAATGGCATTACACATAAACCATGAGTATTTGAGTACGGTTATAGTGCGATAAGTGGGGAAGATTTATAGTTAGGCAGATGATCTTTGAACAATGTGACGCCAAATTTGATGCAAGAATTTAGGGTTTTACCGATTTTAGGATATTTTGAACATATTTGATATTGAACTCTGCTTTCTCTGCTATTCACATGAAGTCCAAATTTGAGCTTTGATTGTCAACTGATAATAATTATGATCACAAATGGATAAAGATTGTCTTGGTTGTAGAATCCTTTTTGATTACTACATCAAAACTACATGAATAATCTTGCAAAAGATGGATTCTTGAGCTAAAGAACTAAAATTATCTACTTCAATTTTGGATTTAGAAATTAGTAAGTTTGAAATTTCAAGTAGAAGTGGACTACTACACACCAAGCCAATGATCATAGAGGTTGATAAACATATATAATATATTGTTTCTATTATATGTTTATTAGATAAGTGCTAAGTTGCTTAGTAGAAATGCAAGTTCCTTGAGATAGTCTTTAGGGGTCGTTTACCAAACACTTACCCGATAAGCGCTTACCGGCAAAATTCAACACCATCATTATTTACCTGGTAAGATTTTAGTTCACAAAAACCTTTGTTTTTTTCCAGAGTTATTTCTTCTATCGGCAAGGAACTTCACAAGGCCTTGCATTCTTCCTCCCATGGGTCGAACCAAAAAGACGCTTCTACTCAGCTTTTGGATACTGATAGATGGTGGTATGGTTTATCATAAGAATGGGGCTAGCTATTGCCTATTGGCCTTCTGCATTATGCTTTTTAGCTTCTGGAGGAGATGCACACATGTCAGCGACAAACATTCTAGCATGTGATGAAACTTATGGAGTAGAAGAAGTGAAAAAGACTGATAACCTCATTTGTAGATGGTGGATTTTTCATGCTCATGTAAGTTTCCACCAATTGGGTTTTTTCTTGAAGGTTATAATTTTTATGTTTGTTTTGATCTGTATTGTAAGTTGAAAGTGACACTCAATGGTGAATATCATTTTACTCAACTTGACCATGGGTTCCTGAAATATTTTGATGCCTTTGTTATCAAGGATGCTAATTAATGTGTGTTTGTCATCATGCAGGTTGCCAAAGATAAACTTAATAGGTTTCGGTAATATTCACTATAAATCAACTTATGTGTGTTTTAAGCTCTAATGTTTGTCAAATTCTCACCAATATGGAACTAAATGACAATTCATATTACAATCATGAAAGTTTTGTAGTATATGTCAATTTTTTATAAGGATTTGCCCACAATCTAGATGAGAAATCATTTTATTGATAATTACAACTTACAAGACTGGTCAAAAAAGGTGCAAATAAGATAGCACTATGTAAGACTTGGTCAGATCCATAAAAATGATCTTGATTTTTTGGTTCATTGTTCTTAATGAATCTTAAGCTTCATCATTATTATCTAACGTTCTTGTGTTTATTTTGATTTTTTTGTTTTTTCTTGACAGTATCGACTACATCAGTTCACAAACTGAGTGAAAGCATAATGTTGCAAGCTGCCCTTTCTAAGTTCAAGAATACATATGTTGAGGATGATGAACCTGTTGACATCGAACCCTCAAGAACACGAATTGAAAAATCAACTTATGTGATAATAATGACAAATGTCAAAGAATGCATAAAAGGTTAGAAGCACATTAAAATTTTCGATTTATTGTAAATGTTTGATGAATATCTGATTTGTATCTGTGCAAAAATCAATGTGAAGAACGTTGCATCATATGTACAAATTGATGATGGGGGTGTATTTTGGTTTATTTCTTGAACTCGATATTCCTGTGAATGTTGTTGCTGGCAATTTCATGGTCTCACCTGAAGATCAATCTCCAAATGGGTTTCAAATAGGTTTTTCTTTATATACTCCCAATAGATTATTTGTGGCTCTCTACAAAAAGTTTTCCATTCTGTCTATAGACATAATTGGGTAATTGTTTCTGTTTCTAATTTCTTCTTCTCTTGGATTTTCACAAAATTCTGTTCCTAATCTCAAGGATTTTTGGTTTATGGTTTCAACTTTTGTGCTATTGATCGAAGCTTCTATTATGGATTTTGGAAGGGAACCATCTTTAAGCTTCATTTTCATGGTGGATTCTTGATCCATCTGAAAGAAATACTACATAGGTATTGATTAAACAGTAGAAAAACATGATCTTTAATTGTAAAAGATTAGGAACTGACGAGTTTTACCAATGATAAAGTGATTTTATGGATTCAGATTTCAGACGTTTGTTAATTTATAAAAACAAACAATTTTATTGATTCAAATTTCAAGTTTCAGACGTTTGTCAGTTTACAAAAACAACTTATATTTCAGACTTCAGCACGACCACTTATTAATCAGAAGTGAAGTTAGATTTCATACTTCAACACCTCTTAAAAAACAAATGCCACCTTAATGAATGTAAAAATCCACTTTCTATATTATTAAGCAACTACCAAACAGTCATATATAGCTGTGAGTTCCATTAAGCTGTGAGTTCCATTAAGCTCATTAAGCTGTTTTCAAAAAACCTCATTCTTTATTTTGTGACAGGTACACCCAGAGCACCTGTGCGACATCTGGAGAGGGACTTTATGAGGGTTTGGATTGGCTTTCTAACAACATCGCCAACAAGGCACATAATCATCTAATGAAAAACAACGATTGGTATTTCTTTCTTTCTTTTGATATAATCATCGTGTTTTTTGTTCAGTTTTAGTTACATGCATAAGTGTGATATGAAACTGTTCCCCGAATGCGGATCTTGGATGCGAGCTTTTGCTTGGTTTAAGTGGTCAGCTTTGTATCAACTATCATCAACTTTTCGGTTTTCTGAGCTTTGTGCAATTCTGGGCAGGGTTTTTGTGTTTTTGTTCTCGTAGGGATTTTGTTAACCAACCAAACTATAACTGGTAAATCTCTGATGTTCAAAAAAAAGCTATAAATGGTAAATGGCTTAGATAGACCACATTCCAATGGGACTTGTCTAGCTGTTGGTCATGCTCTTTGGAATTAGTAGTGGTGGGCATTAGCTGGTCTGGACACTCGCGGTTAATTAAAATAAAAAAGGCAAGACTGATTAAGAACCGACCCTTAGAGAATTGGGGGCTATTTGGTTGATTTTTGTTAAGTTCTGTATGGATAAAGGTGTCTATTTAAATTAGAAAGATTTTTGTTTAAGATGGTTTTTAATAGATGAAATGAGTTTTTTTTTTTTATAATTTGAGTAGGTTTGGAAAAAACTTGTGGTGCAAGTAGCAGATCAAATGGCCAGAATACTCAATAGAACCCAAAAGAAAATCAACTTGCTTTTCAAAATTAATAATTGAATGAAACCTTCAAAACATAAATCACCTACTTATAGGAATGCTACCATCAATCAAAACCAAGGGTTGATGGTCATCCCTTTATTTGAAACTAATGTCCTAAAGGATAACTACTAAATCACCACAATAAAAAGAAATTAAATCACTAGATAAATACTAAGGAGATAAATACTAAAATGTGAGATATCCTACAAAATTTGAGATGAAATTAGATGATAGCGCTGCATCAACTTGACTTTATGCATAAAGCTCTCCCTTTAAGTTTATTGAAAAAGCCATTTTATATCATCAAGCCACTACCAAACAGTCATGTATAATTGACTGAACAAGTAGAGTTCTATTAAGCTGCAAACAAAAAGGCCTTGGGGGTTATTTGCCTTCTTTTCCGTTAAGCCATGTATGAGTTAAGTTATTTGTCTAAATAAGTATGTCTGCATGAGGGACTAGAGATAGATGGGTTTGAGGGAGGCAAAAAGAGGTTGGATCATTTCTAACATGTTCTATTCATTAATTTGTTTGAGATGACTTAATGGGAACAAGTTAAGGGTCATGACTTATTCCATATAGCTATTTTAGCTTAATGATTTAATGATAAAAATTCTGCAGAGCCGTATTGGTACTTGCTTTGTCAGTCATTAGTGAAAATTGGCGATGATGTGTTCCTATCACCAATGCAAACATATTGTAAATAATATACATCCCTTTATTATACGCATGATCGTTTGACTAAATGAGATCTTTTTATCTGATGTAGCGTATAAAATGATAACTAAGATTATCATGTTGATTCTGCGAATGCCCGTGAATAATCTCTTCTAGGAATCGTTGATTCAACGAATACCGTTCCTAGGCTTCAGATAACGAATTTTTAAGAACTCAAAAGTCTGAGAGAAAAAGCAAAAGTTTATCAAATTATCAAGTGACCATCCAGATTACATTAGAAAAGCTTAAATATGAAGGCCAAAATAAAACGGGCCTGAAAAAGTTAATGGGCCCAACAGAAAAGCCCAACAAAAGAAGCTCAAATAAGAAAAAAAACACTAAAACATCCAAAAAGTCCACTTAAACAACTTTTTCGGGGATCAAAAGTCCATTTGGCCCCTTCGGGACCTAACCACGGCGTGCTCGTAGGAAGTAGTTTCAATTCGCCAGATTGACGGCCCGAAACGGACACCCGAATCAAAAGTTATGGCCTTTTAAGTGCGACCCTGTTTGGTGGCACGATCATAAGCCTCCAAGAATATCAAGGCCCGATCCTCCACGCATAGGGCCGCATCATTCCCCCCTGGGTATTCGACCTCGAATCTTCAACAACTTCATCATCAGAAGGACCTCCATGATAAGGCAACAAATGTTTCACATTGAAGACATCGACACAACGAATATGACTTGGGAGTTTCAAATGATAAGCATTAGGATTGATCTTCTCCACAATCTACACTGGTCCGATCTTCTTTGCCGACAATTTGTTATACTCCCCAACTGAAAACCGATATTTAGTCAAAACTGCCCAAACAAAGTCACTAACCTCGAAATCCACATGCCTGCGTGTCTGATCAACATGTTTCTTGTACTTGGAATTAACACGAACCAAATTGTCATGCACAGTTTTATGAACTTCGTGTAACCCGTCCACAAAATCTTGCACCTTTTTTTGGAACAGAACCACCGACAGGAATTGACATCAGATCGAGTGGCCTTCGCGACTAAGCAGAATAAACCACCTGAAATGGACTAAACCCAGTACTCATGTTGACTGCATGATTATGAGCAAACACGGCTTGACAAAGTTTTTGATCCCACGCTTTGACATGATCACCCACTAGACACCGTAAAAGATTACCAAGAGATCTATTAACAACCTTCGTCTGGCCATCTGTTTGAGGGTGGTAAGAACTACTGAAATTAAGCTGAGTGTTTACCATTTCCCACAAACTACGCCAGAAATGACTCAGAAAACGGGTGTCTCTATCAGAAACAATCGAAGAAGGTAAACCATGCATTGGGTAAATATCCCGGAAGAACAACTGGGCTACATTAACTGCATTCGTCGTCTTCTTGCAAGGAATAATATGGACCATCTTAGAAAAGCGGTCGACAACCACAAAAATAGAATCATTACCTCGTTGAGTACGTGGCAACCTCAATACAAAATCCATCCTAATATCCACACACGACTGCAAAGGAACAGGTAAAGGCAAATAAAGCCCAGATTTTGCATCGCTTAACGAACCGCCCCACCTCCTTTCTCATAGTAGGCCAGAAATACGAAGATTGCACCAACTGTAAAGTGCGATCTAGTCGGACATGCCCTTCACCGTGTAACTCCTTGAAGATTTTAAGACGAAGGCTTGATTCCAGGATACATAACTTATTCCCTTTGAAAAGAAAACCGTCATGTATAATAAAATCCTATTTCTGCCCACTTTGCACATCCTGTAAAATGACAGAAAAGTAAGGGTCAACAATGAGCTGGTCCATGAGAGTATCAAGGCCTGACACAAAGACCCTCATGGAGACTAGCATATTACTCCGCCTGCACAAGGAATTCGCCACCCGATTACAAACCCCAGACTTGTGATTCACAACAAAAGTGAATTTCTCCAAGAAAGCAATCCATCTCCCATGCTTATGTGACACCTTGTCTTGGATACGTATATGTCTCAAAGAATCATGATCAGTAAACAAGACAAACTCCTTATGGAAACGATAATGACGCCAATGCTTCACAGCTTGAACCACCACATAGAACTCAACATCATAAGTACTGTACCGTAATTTTGGCCCCGTCAGTTTTTCACTGAAATAAGGAATAGCCCCCCCCCCCCCCTTGACTTCAAACTGTCCCATTCCCAACCTTTGAAGCATCAGTGTGTAACTCAAAAGCTTGAGAAAAATCAGGCAATACCAGAATAGGTGCGATCGTGAGCTTTTCCTTGATCAACTAAAAAGCCGACTTTGCCGCCTCTGTCCAAATAAAGGTCTTCCCTTTCATACAATCTGTCACCAGTGCCATAATAGTGCTGAAGTGTGAAATGAACCTCCTGTAAAATGAAGCAAGGACATGGAAGCTGCGAACTTCAGTTATGGTCATCGGTGTAGGCCACTGTTTGACTACCGCCACTTTAGACTCATCCACCTGTATCCCTTCTCAAGAAACCACATACCCCAAAAAGAGGACTTTAGGGACCATAAAAACACATTTTTTAATGGCTGCATAAAATCTGTCCCTATGAAGCAAAACCAATACTTGCCAAACATGGTTCACATGGTCATCAAAAGTAGCACTGTAAATAAGAATGTCATCAAAGTAGACAACCACAAATTTACCAATAAAAGGCCTAAATAATTGGTTCATCACTCGCATAAAAAGTACTAGGCGCATTTGATAAACGAAGGGCATTACCAGCCACTCATACAACCCTTCACGAGTCTTAAAGGTTGTCTTCCACTCTTCCCCGGGCCTAAGTCGAATCTGATAGTACCCACTTTTTAAATCCAGTTTCGTGAAAATAGTGGCTCCACTGATTTGATCAAGTAAATCACCCAATCTAGGGATAGGAAATCTATACCTCACTTTAATTTTGTTGATGGCGTGGCTATCAACACACATACGCCACGTTCCATCTTTCTTTGGAGTCAACAGAGCAGGAACGGCACATGGACTCATGCTCTCCCAGACATGCCCCTTAGAAACCAAGTCCTCCACCTGTTGATGCAATTCCTCATGCTGCTTTGGACTCATTCTGTAGTGTGGCCTATTAGGCAACTGTGCACCAGGCTCCAAATCAATATGGTGCTGGATGTCACGTAAAGGAGGCAAACCATCTGGCAAGTCTTCTGGGAAAACATCAACAAATTCCTCAAGTAGAGGAACCATAGAATCTGGAATGTCAACCTCCTCAGCCACCTCCTTTCCTATCAATACAAAGACGTTTTCTGCATCCCCAAGCTCTTCATCAAATTGAGCAAGGGTCAAAAGAGTACCCGAAGGCTTGACAACTAACTCTTTTGGCTTGCTAGGCACAAGAGTTATCATAACACCATCAAATAAGAAACTATAAGTATTGGTCCGCCCGTTATGATCTACGTTGCGATCATACTCCCAAGCCCTACCCAACAACAAGTGACAAACATCCATAAAAACTACATCACACCATACATCATCCTTATACTTAGTACCAACAGAGAAAAAATGAGAGCTTGTTTAGAGACTGTTACCTCACCGCCCTTCTTAAGCCACTAGAGTTTGTATGGATTGGGATGATTCTCTGTCTTTAATGCTAGCTTTCGAACGGCCTCCTCAGAGATCAAGTTTGTTGGTCCCTAAAGGGTCTACGAGAGTTCAATAATTAGTAAACAGTTTGTAGAAGGGGGGGGGGGGGTTGAATACAAACACACAGATTTTGGTTTTTAAATAAGTTTATATATCATAAACAAATTTACAGTTACAAGCGGAATAAGAACAAGTTTAAAACCAATTCTATTGTAACTAAGAAACACTAAGTTTGATGCACAAGAAGAAGGAAGAAAGAAATAAAGAGGGTTTAGGTTAGAAGGAAGCATGCATTAAGATGAAGAAGATATCTTCATCTTATTTATACCCGTTTGGATTTAATGCAAGACAAAAGGTATATGCCACGTGTCAAGCTTGGATAGGAAGCCTGTCCTTGCTAATAAGACAACCATGTTTTTGGCCGAATATGAACAATACCATATCAGATATGATGGGGACATAAGAGACAATTCGTACGTCCTTTTCTGACAAGGTATTAGGTTTGACTTTTGTGCATCGAGGATAAGATCAATCTTTAATCTTGTAAAGGAAGCTTCATTTTATCGCTGATTCTGAATCTTTAAGGATGAACTTCAGTATCGCTGAGGCTTCACAAGACTTCACACTTTGATTAGATAATCGTTGCTATCGCTGAACCGCTTCAGTTCACTTAGCTGATTATCTCTTTCTTCAACTAGGGTCTTCGACTTTCGTTGAATGGTCTTCTAGTGTGATAGCTGATCTTCAGGTCTTTAGAGATAAGCTTGTTGTTTCTTGATCTTCAGCGATCGCTGATGGTAATCAGCGTGTGCTATCGCTGAATATTAACAGAAGCTTATATAATGGTATTTCACTAAGTATACAAAAGGAACCATATTTAAATCATCGAGAGGAGTTATGATCAACAATCTCCCCCTATTTGATTATGATTAAGCAACATAGGAAAATTTCTTTAAGAAACTAGTAAGGACTTAAGAAAAATTTGAAGTAAATTTTCTAAGTACTAATCTGTATAATCTTTTTCAGCTAGTCTACTATCTGAATTGAGTTTTATTTATAAGAATATGAAAGCACAATTTTACAAGTAAATAAGCATAAAGTACATTCACTGATTAATTTTTCAAGGTGAAGAATCAGTGAGTATAGTTTGAAGAAAATAGAACTCTTATGTTCATTGTCCCTTTTACTTTTTTTCAGGGATCTTTTCAGTACATAGATGGAGTAAAGTACTCTGATTGAATTTCATTAAATATAATCTGAAGAAATTACAGGGAAATGAAATTACAATATCAAAAGTGAAGTACTTGTACACTGAAGGAATATTATAAAGGAAATAGAAACCTATGACTAATCAGAGATGTTCTCGTTTCTTCTTTGTAGCTCATTCTCATAAAGCGTTTTCTGTCGATTCATCAGAGGGGTATCTGACCAGCAGCGCCATATCATGACCTTTATGAGAGAGGATGGGGACTTTCGAATTTCTTGGTTTCTGAAGAGTCCTAAGAACCCTTCATTATCCAAGAATACCATACCAGGTTCAGGTAGTGAGATGATTTCATCTTCTTCGTATCTTCGATCTTGAGGAAGAGAGGTACGTAGCATTGAAATATCAGGGATTTCAAGATGAGCAAGGATGCTATGATAATCAAATTTGGTTTCATGCTCATTTTTAGAGCTTGAACCACCTTCAACAGTTGGTCTTTTCTTCTTTGATGACTGAGGGAGAGGGGGAACTTGCACGTGTTGTGACATCCTTTGCAGCAACTGGTCCAGTACTCTTTCCACCACATCCTTGAATTTGGATTTGGAACCCTGAATGGCGTCTCTAATTTCTAACCATTCAGTGTATCCATAAATCCTTAAGAACTTGTCTTCTTCTCTCTCAGTTCTGTGTGTACTTGTCATTCTTACATATACCTTTGGACCGCCTCTGTTGGAGTGTCACCCTTGAATAGTTGCATGAATGATTTTGGCCTCAGATCTTCGAAATTTCAGTCTATCAGTGCACCAGTCAAGCTCTTTGTCTTTCTGATTTGCGGCTTCAGCGGATAGTGCACTTAGAATCTTCTGTTGAGCAAGGATTGGATCTATGTTCAAGTTTTCCTCTGCAAGTTCTCTCTGTACAAGAGCTTCAGCGACCCTTTCACTCTTTTTCAATTGTTCCTTGGCCGCCTTGTCTTTAGCAGAGTCTTCCCTGAGTAATTTCCTTGCTAAAGCAAGATCATTCTCATTTTGCTTTGTCTTCTCATCCCTGATATGTTGTGCTTCCAATGCTTGTTCTCTCTCTTCGCTAGGCAGAAAGTAGAGTTCATCTACCATCCTTATTGGTACAGCGTCTATGGGTTCAGCTTGAGGCACCCTTATTCTTCTTGCTTCGAATTCCCTAAGGAATTTTATTTGCATTTCTTCTTCTTCAGGCTCGCTTATGATCGGCTTTTGAACGCGACGCCTGGGAATAAGGCCCTCTTCTTCTTCAGAGTAAGTTTCTATTATGTACATAAACTACTCTTCGGAAGAAGGTTCCTTCCATGAAGTGGAGTCCTTTGGGGGACGGGGATCACTAAGGGAAGGAGAGGAAGAAAAAGATTTATCAGAGAGAGTTTTTGTAGGTGAAGGAGGTGTGGGGGTTTCAGAGAGAGGTGTAATATAAGGGATAAGAGGAAGAGATACCTTATTAGTGGTGTCCTCCTCAGATAATGGGATAGTGGCATCCAGATTTACCATTTCTTTTTCTTTGCCTGAGGGACCGGGTTGTCCCTGAGAGGGATGTTGTCCGTCCCCCAAAGGCTCCTGATGAGAGACTCCAGGCCTAGACATTCTGAAGTGCTCTAAGGCACTTCCAATGTCATCGTCATTTTCATCATCGTCGTCCATTCCCCCATAATGAGGGATAGGATCTTCTTCTTCTTCATCATCTTCCTCAGCATCATCATCATCTTCTTCAGCTTTAGCAGCCAGCCCTTCAGGGAGGGAAGATCCCGTTCGCTGGATGTATGGAAAAATCTTTTCACCAGGGAACGTCCGGTTGTGCTCCGGAATGAGTTCATCTGCAAACTCTTTGGCACATCTCTCCCCTCGATGTTATCAGGAGGTAGACAATGCACCATCAGAGTGCGAACATTAGACTGAATGTCCTTGAGCTTCGTATCATTATCCTGAAGCCTAGTCCGATCAGCAGCAGTGAAGGAGGAACTAGCCTCAGATAGCTTGGTGAGCATCTGCATCATATCTGATTGAGTCTTTTGAATAGACTCAAGGACGTTTGCCTGAGCAACAACCTTCTATTCTAATTTGGACAGGTTCTGGCCAAGAACCCTGTGTCTTCCTTCAGAGAGAAAACTTCAGAGATGAGATTTCTGACATTGGTCTTGATCGCTGGTGTCCCAACGACTCGACGGAAGATGAGTTCAGCTGACATTTGAAGATTATCAGCCCTAGGCCTGGCGAGAGCACATTCCCTGACCAGATGGTCAACAGTAGGGAATGTAGGACTAGGAAGGACAATTTGAGGGAGTTCAGTAACTGGAGTGGGAAGCTTGAGAGCTGCCATCTCTGTCTTGACCTCTCGGAGCTTTACAGCACTGGGATGGCCCTGAGGAGACTTCCCCATTTCCTTGCTGAGAGGAGGAGTGCTAGTGGTGGTGGTTGTCATTGTCGCTGAGGAGAAGAGAGGAGCGACACGTGATGATGACATAGATAAAGATGCCAAAAATGCATCTGGATTAGATTATGGATGAAAAAATTGATTTTTTTCCTTAAGAGTATCATGAGGATTACTCTCAAGGATTACGTTTGCAGAGGTAGTGTCTTGAGGATCACCAACCTATGTCTTAGGGTGTCTGAGAGAGACAATCTTAGGTTCTTTTAAATTGGCCTCCCAAAACTCAGATTGTCTAAACAATATTGAGGTTTGGACTACATGCATTTCAGCATTACCAGGAATAGGGACAACTATCGATGAGTCATGTGCTGAGGTGAGGACCAAAGGAAAGGAGATAGTAGAAGTTAAGAAGGCTGTGAGAGTAGTACCTGATCCAGCTTCAGCAGAGCTGGGTATAACACCCTCACCTGAAGGTGGAGGTAGTGTTGATGAAGCAACAACGGATGAAAAGACCGTTGAAGTGGCTGCGGCAGCTGTTGGTGTTGGTAGTACACCGAAATCAGAAAGAGTGGTCTTTTGAGCGACTATCTTCTTTGGCTTTTTGGTTGCGATGGTCTTTTTATGACCATCGGTTCGTTGTTTCCTCTTAGCAGCAGCAGTGTCCTGGATGTTCGTTGTTGGGATGGGCAGCGAGGTAGACACTGAAAGAGGGGCTCCAATCACTTTCAGCATGTAAGGCGTGAAAGGAGCATCACCTGGACGTTCCTCGATGTCCAGGGACTTCTTCCCCACCACTGAGAAGGAGTGGTCACCGATCTTCGGGTATTCCTCTCCGAAGGCAACTTCCAGGATTGTGGCGAAGAACCGAGGGTAGGGGATGACGGGGTGTCAGGTAGCAGCGTTGATGCGATTGACAATATCGCTGAAGATATAGTCAGCATAGTTGAGGTTGTGGCCGGTGCAGAGAGAGAAGGCGAGATCCTGAAAGTGCTTGCTCTCTTGGTCATGCGAGCCAATCTTTGACCCAAGGCATTGGATCACCTGGGTAAAGATGTATTGCCAGCGAGCAGGCTATGTCTTCTTTTCTACCTTTGAGCCCACCGTCTTCAGCGATGGATTCTCCCAGGCATAGCCAATAGAGTCCAAGAATGCGTCGATCTGCATCTTGGTAGGTTTAGCGCCCCATTGCGCATTCTTGGCGCGGGTAGGAGACGAAGAGCCTTCCTCACAAAACCAGCTGTGAAGGAGAAGTATCCAAGATCTGGAATCTTGAAGCCAATAGCAGATAGCACGGTTCCCTTGTCCGTGGTGAGCGTGGTACAGTGAGTCGTGTACCAGAGAGCTTGGAGATGAGAGGAGATGCCCACTGGGTTGTGGCCAAATGCGTACATCAGTGGACACGCCTTGATGAAGGTAGCTCCTTCATTGAAGTGAGGGCGATCAACGGGTATGTCAACCAATGCAATATAATTGCATGATTTGAAGACAACTTTCTCCATTGGGAAGTGGCAGGTTGGTGCAGCGACCAAAGTGTTGTCAGCAGTTGTAGCAGCAGAGGTTTCAGCAGTCTTACTTGCAGAGGCCATTTCTGTAGGAAAAATGGGAACATCAAAGAGATAAATCATGGTTTTATACATAAATGTATAAACCAGAGTTTGGTATAAAGAATACCAAATGTAAGATTGAAAGAAACAAGTATTTTGATGAACAATATCAAAATGCTTGTGGTAAAAACAATAACATAAAAAAATTTAAAAAATAAAAGATAAATAAAATTGGATAAAACTTGAAGAAGAAAGTCTTCTATAGAAACAAAATTGAGTTTTAATCCAGATTAAATTTATTGCGTTTCTAAAATATGTTTTTATTGCATTTTTAAGAAGATTAAAGATAAGAAGATGTGAAACAAGATGTTTCCAGTTTTAAGTAAAGGTTTAGATCAAACCTTAGGTGATTCGAGAAGAAAAAACGCACAAGTGCGTGTTCTTGGTGTTCTTGAGAAAGATTTGAAGATTCTAAGATTCTTTTGCCTTTTAGAGAGTTATGAAAGCGTAAAGAAGCAAATGAGGCAAAAGAATTGCTTAAATAGCATGAGGAGAGAGAAAGAAAGGAGTGCTAAAAGATGGTTTTAGCTTTTTGAAAAAGAAATGATGACCTGGCGCACGTTCCAAGAAAGGAGTTGGAAGGGAAACGTCGCGGTCCGTCGTGTGTCAGAAAAAGGTCTGACGTGTCATTTTCTTATTTTTAAAAGATTATAATGATAATTATCCATAAGGAAGGTATCATTATTAACTTAAAATTCTTCATCAATGACAATAAAGGATTGTCAGTGAGGAGTTTTATTTTCAGAGATTCATTCTTTGATGAGAAAAGATATCAAAGAGTGATAAAGGTTAGAAGATAATACCTGAGGTGACGGCCCAGATATCGCTGAATCAGAATTCAGCGAATGGAAAGTTTGAAGGCTTTATTTGTATCACTTGTTGTAAGTTACTGAATAAAAAATTATTCAGCGTTCAAGATACCAAGTTCGCTGATAAGTAGATTGAATCTAGTTTCATCAAGAGGCTTTGTGAAAAGATCAGCGAGCTGATATTCAGTGGGTACAAAATGAAGCTCAACTTCACCATTCATCACATGATCTCTGATAAAGTGATATCGGATCTCAATGTGCTTGGTTTTGGAGTGAAGTACAGGATTGTTGGCAATGGCAATAGCACTAGTACTATCACAAAAAATAGGAGTTTTAGAGAGCTTGAGATCGTAGTCTCTGAGTTGATTTCTCATCCAAAGGATTTGAGCACAACAACTACCAGCGGCTACATATTTAGCTTCAGCGGTGGAGGTGGACACTGAGTTTTGCTTTTTGGTTGTCCAACTAATTAACTTTCCACCTAGTAGCTGACACCCACCAGTGGTGCCCTTTCTATCTATCTTAGAACCTACAAAGTCACTGTTAGAATAACCAATAAGATCAAATCCTGAGCCTTTGGGATACCAAAGACCTAGATTTGTAGTTCCTTTCAGGTATCTGAAGATTCGCTTTACAGCGATTAGATGGGATTCTTTTGGTTCAGCTTGATACCGAGCGCAAAGACATGTAAAATACATGATGTCAGGTCTACTTGCTGTAAGATACAACAGAGATCTAATCATCCCTCGATAGGCAGTGACATTGACTGGTTTCCCATTGGGATCCATGTTCAAAGTCAGAGGAGGAGCCATAGGGGTCTTCGTCGCTGAGCATTGTTTCATGTCGAATTTATTCAGCATGTCTTTAACATATTTGCTTTGACAAATAAAAATTCCTTTGTCAGATTGCTTTATCTGCAAACCTAGAAAATACGTTAGTTTACCCATCATACTCATTTTATATTGCTTTTGCATTCTTGCAGCGAAACGAGTACATAATTTGGGTCTTGTGGAACCAAAGATAATGTCATCAACATATATCTGAGCGAGTATGGTATGACCTTTATATTTTTTCTTAAAAACAGGGTTTGGTCAATTTTTCCACGAACAAATTTTTCTTTAAGAAGAAATTTAGAAAGGGTATCATACCAAGCTCTAGGTGCTTGTTTTAACCCGTAAAGAGCTTTTTCAAGTTTGAAAACATAACCAGGATGGTTAGGGTCTGAGAAACCAGGGGTTGTTCAACATAAACTTCCTCGCTGAGTTTTCCATTTAGAAAAGCACTTTTAACATCCATTTGAAAAACATTGAAGTCTTTATGGGCAGCATAAGCTAAAAAGAGTCTTATGGCTTCTAAGCGAGCTACAGGTGCAAAGGTGTCATCATAGTTAATTCCTTCTTCCTGTCTATAAGCTTGAGCAACAAATTTAGCCTTATTGCGAATTATAGTCCCGTTTTCATCTAGTTTATTTCTGAAAACCCATTTGGTTCCTATGACAGTTTTATCAGAGGGTCTAGGAACAAGATTCCAAACTTTATTTCTATGAAATTCAGTTAGTTCTTCTTGAATAGCTGATACCCAGCTACGATCAGAGATAGCTTGATCTATCTTCTTAGGTTCAGAGAGAGAAATGAAGTTAACATAAAGACAGATATTATCTGTACCTCTACGTGTTTGGATATCTGCATTGGGATCACCAATAATTTGATTTATTGGATGATTTGCAGTCCATCGCTGAGCTGGAGGTTGAGGAGAGAGATCAAGATCAACAACAAAT
This sequence comes from Silybum marianum, assembly GCA_036898165.1. Lineage (NCBI taxonomy): Eukaryota > Viridiplantae > Streptophyta > Magnoliopsida > Asterales > Asteraceae > Silybum > Silybum marianum. The sequence goes on along the minus strand of CM072533.1, from coordinate 20,834,515 downwards.
TCAGCGACTTGTTCTTCAGTTTCTGGAATAGGACTTGTTGTTTCAGCAACAGGTACTTCATTTAGAATCAATTCAGGAGATTGATTTTCAGACGTAGTTTGGTTGTTCACAGAGGAATTTCCAAGAGAGGAATCAACAATAGAAATCTGATTTAAGGGAGTAACATTCATCCCTGAAGATGGATGATTGTCAGTTGAAGGATTTACAGGGATTTCGTCATCACATGCTTCAGCAGAAGGTTGATTGGTGAAATACGATTCAGGTTCCCTATAATGAGATCTCATCCAAGCATTCAATTCTTCATCATCATCAAGAGTATGAGAAGTATGAATGGGACGAGATTCATAAAAATTAACATGCATGGATTCTTCAACATGTTGTCTTCTTTTGTTGAAGACTCTGAAAGACTTAGATACAGAGGAGTATCCAAGAAATATACCATCGTCAGCTTATGGATCAAATTTACCCAAATGATCTCTGTCATTCAGAATGTAACTGTTAGGATCCAAAGAATCCTATGAATTTGGATCCTATGTTTGAAATGTTTTGTAAAGAAAAGAACTTCAGAATATGAAGATGAATAGTTCAGGAGTTCTGAACTAATGCTAGAAAGATAAATAAAGTCATCTTCAGAAGTGCAAAATATATATTCAGAAGTTCTGAATAGGTTCTGAAGTGAAAATTCAGAAGTTCTGAAGACAATTCAGAAGTGGTTCTGAAGAGCAAAGTTCAGAATTCTGAAGACAGTTCAGAAGTTCTGAAGAACTTCTGAATAGAGTTTTTGATGACGTGTCTTAATGTAATTGGGCTGTGATTTAAATACATGTAACTGTAGCTTTACCTTTGTAGTATATATAGAGAGTCTGTTAGACAGTTAGGTAGTTGAACATGAATAGAACACCACATATGAGACTCATCTAAAGGTGTAAGTGTGTGTTTCTCTGTATAAGCTTTCTACAGTTCTTAATAAAATGCGGATTCAGTGAGCAATCTATCAGATCTGTTGTAATATGGGATTAACAATTAGTATCAGAGCCAATTCATCTGTTCTTGAAGGTTAGAGAAGATCTTGTCAGATCTGACAGTTCTTGTTGTGTTCTTGATCGAAAAATTCAAGATTCAAATTCAGGTGAATTCTCGATCTTTTTCAAATCAAAGATGTCGAAAGAAATTGTCTCCATTGGACCGGAAACCAAACCACCAACTTTGTTTTTAGGGGAATATCATCAATGGCGAATTAGGATGGTTCAATTCTTAGACAATATCGATGAAGCTTTAACGCAATCGATCATAAATGGCCCTCTAGAGGTCTATGTGGAAATCCCTGCATTTCCAAGAACTGAATCCACTCCTGAAATACATGCATCAAGAATCAAGAAAAGTCCAGGTATGTACAGTACTGCTGAGAAAGCTCAAGCAAAAATTGACAAAAGGGCATTAACTCTTCTTACTATGGCTATCTCAAATGAAATCTTTAATAGGGTAGATAGTCTAACATCTGCCAAAGCTATTGGGATGAGGTGGAAGCCCAGATGCAAGGTAGTACAAAAGCCCAAGCACAACGATTAAATATCTATGTGGGTACTTATGAGAATTTTAGATATAAAGAAAATGAATCAATTACTGATACATATCATAGATTCAACAATATTCTGAATGATCTGAGAAGAAATGGTGTTCAGAAATCAAACTCAGAGATAAACAATAAATTTCTGAACAACTTGGGAAATGAATGGTCAAGCTTTTCTAATAACATGGTTATAAGGAATCGGTCTAGGAAAACTATTCATGATGTATATGGCATCTTGTTTCAACAAGAGGACAAGATCAAAACTAGACAGTATGAGCAGAAAAAGGCAAATGAAACTGTAGCCTTGTTAAGCAAAAAGTACAACAACTCCTTGACCATCTCTACTAAAAACAAAGTTTGTGACATTCCAGAGACAACTCTGTGTGATGGGGATGAATCAGATGAAGAACTTAAAAGAATTTCTAATAATATTGCTTTTATGACAAGGCAATTCACTCAAAGATATACACATGGCACACGCTTAAAAATAATAACAGGAAGTAAAGTTCTGAGAACAAGTTCAAAAACTTCAGAAGAAATTTAAAACTTCTGAGAAAAAGTTCAGAAGTCGAAATGAAGACATTCAGAAACATTGCAGAACTTGCAAGGAAAGTTCAAAACCAAACTTATATTCCTCCAAAATGACAAAAATCATTTAAAATTACATACTTCTGAAACATATAAAACATTTTAACTGTTCAGAAGTAGGTTTGGACAATAACAAAGATATTTTATTTATAGTAGTTTGTCCATACTCCTTAGATTTGAAATTCAAGACTTGTAACCAGCACCTCAGAACTGTTTGATAGAAAGGAGTAATCATGATTTTGAAATTTAGCATCACTCCCCCTTGAATCATGAACAATTATGATTCTCCCCCTTAAACAATGTTATTTATCAGAGTTTAAAAAGAATTTTTGAAGAAGAAATTAGAGCTTCTGAGTTTAGAAAGAATTTTTTTTTTCTGAAAATAAAACTTTAGATGATCTGAGGTTCAAATAATTCTGAATTTAGAAAAATTAAACTCAGAATATAATTTCTAAATACTTAAATAGACATATTCATCATGCCCCATTTACTTACCAGAAAATTAAATCGTTTCTCATCAAGTGCTTTGGTAAATAAATCAGCCAATTGATAATCTGTCTGAACAAAAAACATTTCAATATTACCTTTTTCCACATGATCTTTGATAAAATGATATCTTACATCAATATGCTTTGTCTTTGAATGTTGAACATGATTAGTAGTGATAGCTATGGCACTCTTTGAATCACAATACAAAGGAATCTTTTTGAAAGTGTAACCATAGTCCTTGAGCTGTGTTTGTATAAAGATCACTTGTGAACAACAGATTGTAGCTGCAACATACTCAGCTTCTACAGTAGAAGTGGAAACACGGTTTTGTTTCTTTGAAGACCAGCTTACAAGTCTGTCACCCAAAAATTGACATGATCCAGATGTGATTTTCCTGTCCAATTTGCAACCACGATGGTCTGCATCTGTGAAAACTGTTAGCTCAAAACCAGAATCCTTAGGATACCAAAGTCCCCATGAAGGAGAACCTTTGAGATATCTAAGGATTCTTTTAGCTGCTAGAAGATGAGATTCCTTAGGATTAGCTTGATATCTAGCACAAATACATGTAGCAAACATTATATCTGGTCTACTAGCTGTTAAGTAAAGCAAAGATCCAATAATGCTCTGAACTTCAAATCGACAAATTTTGCTGATGATCAAATGATTTTGATAGAACTTCTAAAGAAACATCCACTTCGTGTTTTGCTTTCAAGAAAATTTTCAGTCCCTCCTTCTTACTTGCAGCAATGGTGGTATTACGCTGAGGTCGATGAAGCTGCAGATGATATTTCCTCATACATTCATGGCTACAGGGTATGTGTTTCTATGGAGGATGTCAGAAATATACATTTCCTTCCAAAAGAAGATGAAGTTCTTGGGAAAACTTCATATGATCCAATTCCATCATTTTCTGAGATGATTTCAGATTTTATGAGCTTGGGATATTCTTAACAACTAAATGCCTTAAGTTCATTCAGAAGGAAGTGTCTACCCCCAATCTGGTATTGTCTATTCTTTATCTTAAACACTTGCCTCTCTAGAAAAAGTTCTAGTTTAGACCAAGCATCTACAAATGGAAGGATTATATTTCATGGAGTGGTATTCAACAAACACTATGGTTATGCTTCACTAATCTTTGAAGACCTGAAGACTGTTGTTCTGAAGAAATCCACATACAACTACATTCCCTTCCAACGATTCTTTCAGACATTTATCAAAGGTGCAATGAAAGTTGTTCCTGTTATTCCTAATCTTGCACATGAGGTACATGTTCCTGTTTTTACCATGGATAGTCTTCGTCCACCAAATGCAAAATTAAAATTTCCAAATGCCATTCCATTACCTGCTTACTTACTTGAACTTGTAAATTCAAAAAATAGGATTATGAGTGAGTATTATCAATCAATGGGACTACCTAAACTAGTTGTCTCTTCCCCTGATTCCTACAAGAGTGGTGAGCATGCTAAGGAGTCTAGACTATCTAGGAAGAGCGGGGAGGTTGTTCAAGGGGGAGAACAACCTCAAAGTTTGAAGAGGAAAAATGTAAATGAGAGTTTGGGTAGAAGGGTGAGAAAAAGAACTGATGAGGGGAGAACACAAGTAAAAAATAAAGAAACTTGTGAACCAGATGTTACTAGCCGGTCACCCACATTATCTTTTACTCCACATTCTTTGGTGGGTAATATTGAAAAGGCCAGTGAGCCCATGGAAACACTTGTTAACCCGCCCACCCACTCACCCATCTCTCAACAGAAGGGTGTTTCATTAACACAATTGGGGCAATCAGCTCATATACCATTAGGACCCCATTTGTAGGATCATTTTGTTGAAAAAGAAGGACATATGTCCCCCCTTCATTGTTTTGAGCACATAGGGTCTGAAAGTCCACTCAACCTTGAGCCTCAAGAACCACTTAATGTGGAATTCCTTCACACCAGCACACATCTTTCAGATGTAAATAAGCAAAGTGTGTGTCACATTGCCTCAACAACTATAGATATTCCAAATATTGGGTATCAAGGATTAGTTGGAAGCCCTGGTGGAGTGAACATCACTAAAGCTCCATACACAGAGTCTTTCATGATTCATGATGCTGTGGCATCTACAGGCCAGCCTTCTTCTGAAGGACTGCAAACAAGACCATCTGTTGGTCTTGGCAATTTACCCACATCTTCTGAATTCTTAGAATTCAAGGATTTTTGTACTTCTGAATTTGAAAAGATTCAGAAGGAATAAAAGGAATTGACGAACAAATCAAACAAGGTGATGTAGGATAGGTTGGAAAAACAGGAGGTAACAATGGTGAATAAATTGAATGATTTTCAAGTTTTTTCTTCAAATGATCTCAACTCCTTTAAAGATGCACTTCTGAATGCTTTCTTTGAAGTGATTTCTTTTGTATCTTCTCTTAAAGCATCTCAGCCTTCTTCTTCAAGTTCTCAGCCCCATATTTTTGAATTTGCTACTAAGGATGATATTAAGCAAATCTTGAATCAATTATCTTCTATTCAGATTTCTCAAACAGCATTGAATAACAGATTATCTGCGTTGGAGTGTAGACCTCAGGCAGATACTTAGAAAAGAAATCTTGATGATCAGGGTCCTGATAATCAAGAGGGGGAGAAAAGACAGAAAGTATCTGAAGCTGAAAATATTGAAAATACTCAAGGTCAATCTTCTGAGAAAACTTCTGAAGAAGCTCAGAATATAGGTGAAGGTTCAAACAGAGTTTCAGAAGCCATAGAAGATATTCTTGCAGAACATGAAGGGCAAGAGGTTGATGTTGCCTTTTCTAAAGAATTTATTGATGAAGGTTATGAAACAGAAAAACTGTCTTTTGATTCTGAAGGAAACTTGAGTTCAGATAAAACAGATGTGATTCCAGATTCTAATGAAGAAATGCTAAGAGAATATCTTGCATTTGAAGATGTAATAGGTGAACCAAGTGATCTTTCAGATGTGATCGTGTTTTAAGAAGAATCTAAAGTTAATATGGAAGAAATCTCAGAAGTTAATGAAGTCAGAGATTTAGTGATCTGGAAGCCACAACAAATTCTGAATGAGGTTTATAGTGATATTTCTGAAGAATTATGGAATTTGTTGAGAAAATTATGTTGGGTTCATTTAATTCTGAACAATCCAAGAAATCTGGAGTGTAGATTTTTGGATAATAGATTGTCAATTTTAAAGACTTTCTGAATCAACAAGATGAGAGATTTGAAATAGAGTTTGATCTGAATCATATGGGAGGAATTGAAATTGATGATGAAATTCTTATTATCTTTTTAGAAAAATTTGAAGTAAGGTTTAGACCTTGTATTGTTATTCCTGCAATAGATCTTCCAGTATTTGAAAAGGACATTGTGTTCATTCCTGGAGAAAGTTACTTGGTATTTCCTGAAGATTCTTATTACTACATGTACAGAAAAAGTCTGAAGTTTGCAACTCTGGAAGATTTTCTGAATGACGAATGGTCTGAAGATCATATTTCTAATGTAAGAAACTATATTCAGAATCATGGTGTTCAGAATTTTCATGATTCAACCTTAATAAAGAAGATCAGAAGCTTATCAAAGTCAATCAAAGATGACTTGTTTTTAGCCAGGTTTGGAGCAGAAAGAAGGGATGGTACTTTATGTGAATTTACTCAGTTTGATATTTACAAGTTAAGACTACATGATAAGCTGGCAACTTTGTCTTTCTGTGTTAACAGAGGTGAATCTGAACTAGTCTCAGAGATTAGAAGAGTCTTGGGAATCTATGTAAGGAATCTCATCAAGCATGATTTTCAGTTGGCTTTGGAATACAGACTAAACAAAGTAAACTTGTTAGAGCCAGTTAATATTGAAAGATCAGGGTTGACAAGAGTATTTACTAATCCAGATATCGGATTCTTGTATAATGTGGAAGGATACATAACTTTTCTTGTCTCTGATATTCCAAAGTATTCAACATCAACTCTGAATTGGTTTCTAGATTATGCTAAAGATTTTATTGAAGAATCAGATGTAAAGGAAGAGATAGTTTATTTGATTAAGGAAAGAATTAACTTCAGAGAATGTATAAGGAAAAGCTATCTTGCTGGTCACACAAGGGAAAACAAAATCAGAGGAGCTGACTATTTGCTGAGTGATGCTTATGATTTCAAGATCCATACAAAGAAATAAGACATGGAAGAAATTCAGAAGTTCACTTTGAATCTTGAAAGTTCAGAAGAAAGCCCAAAGGAAAAGAAAAGGAGAAAATATCTGAAATTGTTTCTGAAGAGTTGGTTCCTACAAAGCAAGTTTCTGAAGTGGAACAACTACAAGAACAAAGGACTGAAGAAAGTGCATTTACCATGTTTCTTGAATATTTCCATCCAGAAATGTTAATGGAATATGAACAGAAGTTTAATTATATTGATTGCTGGATCAACTATTCCTTTGGATGGAAGCAATGGTATTCTGATATCATTAGAAATCTAAGGATTCCTGTTAATGAAGCAAGAAAGGAAAGTCTTGTTATCAAAGTGATTAATGCAGATTTAAAAACAAGGAAAAACTATAATTATGCATTTTTCACTGTGGAAAGAAGAAATGGTGAGATATCTACTTTTTCAGAAGCTGACTTTCAGAATGTTCACATAAGAGATTTGCTCAGAGTATACAGGAGTCTTTATCCTTTTCATGATTCAATTACAAAGTTCGGAAAATCATTTCCAGTTCTCAGAGATGGTTTGTATAGAGAATTTATCTGGGCTGCAAAGACTGATTTTCAAGTTGCATATGTGCTAAATAAGAAACAAGTTCATCTAAGTAAACCAAACTTAAGTTTACCTGATATTCAAAATCTGAAGAAGAGTACTTTGGTGATTTAACCTCCAGGATTTGTATGCAAGTGCTTTCAAGAATTACTTTTTGTAAGATTTGAAGAACTTCACAAATGTTACAATGGAACTTTAATGACTATCAGAGATCATTTGGTTAAAAGACAAAACAGAAGACCAAAGAATCTGAATGATGAAGATTGGGAAAAGTATAAGAAGCTTGCAAAGGAGATAATCAGAATCGCAGAATCTCTGTTGGAATACAGAAGTCTAATTTTGAAGGATGTTAGACAAATCTTGAATTTTTGGAATTATGATCTGAACTTTTGAAGCTAAGGGGGAGATTGATAAAGATACTAATATAGCTTCAAAAGGTACTGGGTTCTGAAGAGTAAGAAAGATCTGAAGAAAGAAAGATTCAGAACTTAGAAGACAAGCAGATAAAAGCCTAAGGCATAACTTCTGAAGTGGCAACTTCAAAAGTTCTGGAGATTCTGAAGATACTTCTGAAGAAGTTCTGAAGAAGGTTCTGAAGACACTTCTGAAGAAGTTCTGAAGAAGTTCAGAAGTAGTTCTGAAGAAGTTCAGAAGTAGATCTGAACTTGCTTGTCATTTTTGTACTGTAACTTTAGCTTTTCTATTTCATGTATAAATAGATAGTTTGTTAGATAGTTAGAACTAACGTTTTCATAAACTTGTAAAGACATATTTCGTAATACAGTTCATTTGATCAATACTATATACAACATTTGGTGATCTATTTCTTGTTATCTTTCTATATCTTGATTGTTTGGGATCTAACAGTAACATCTACATCCAAAAATATGGAAATATTTCAGAGTGGGTCTTCTCTTATGAAACAATTCATAGGGGGTCTTCTTAAATCGCTTAACTATCAGGGATCGACTTTGAGTGAAGCACGCTGTGTTGACTACTTCAACCCAGAACTGAGTTGGTAGATGCAATTCGCTGAGCATTGAGCGAGCCGCTTCAATGATAGTTCGATTTCTTCTTTCAGCAACACCGTTTTGCTGAGGAGTTCTTACTGAGGAAAAGTTGTGAGAGATGCCTTTTTCTTCAAAGAAGTTCACCAGAGTGCTGTTTTTGAATTCAGTACCATGATCACTTCTTATGAAACGAACAATTAGATCATTTAGAACTTCCATCCTTTTGATAAAAGAAATTATAATTTCAGGGGTATCACTTTTGGATCGAAGGAAGAACACCCATGTGTATCTGGAGTATTCATCAACAATCACCAAAGTATATTTCTTTCCAGAAATAGATTAGACATTGACAGGTCCAAATAGATCCATATGGAGTAGTTGAAGTGGAGCGGTCACTAAAGAAATTTGCTTTGACCTGAAGGAGGCTTTTGTCAGCTTTCCCGTTTCACACGCTGAACAAAGAGATTCCTTTGTAAAGGTATGATTTGGGAGGTCTCTGACTAGATCTTTTTGAGATAATTCATTTATTGTCTTAAAGTTGAGGCGAGAGAGTCTTTTATGCCATAACCAGTTTATGTCAGTGGATGCTTTAGAGATAAAGCACATGTTCTCATAGTGAGAACTATTCATATTTATGACATACACATTTTCCACTCTTTTTCCTGTTAGGGCAAGCTTATCATTTCCGTCAGTGACAGCACATCTATTCTTTAAGAATAGAACTTTGAAGTCTTTGTCACATAACTAACTAAGGCTCAAAAGATTGTGCTTTATTCCCTCAACGTAGGCAACACGAGAAAACGATGTGGCTCTGTTGGATAGAATTCCATAACCTTTAGTGTATCCTTTGCCATTTCCACCAAAGGTCACTGATGGACCAGCTTCTTCTTTGTAATTAGATAGCAGAGATTTTCTGCCAGTCATATGCCTTGAGCATCCGCTATCCAGATACCAGATACCTTTGGCACTCTGCATACAACAAAAGGTTAATTGTTTAAAGGTACCCATACTACTATGGGTCCTGCTTGGTTAGATAAAGGATTGGCGGAGGAGCTACTAGCTGAAGAACTCTCTTTAGTGGATATCTTCACCTTTGGTGGTTTTGCAACCTTGGTGGATTTCACTCTCGCTGTTTTATCAGCTTGAGCTACTTTCTTTCCATGAGCTAGTTTATCAGCTCTAGTAGCGTTAGGACATTTACTTGCAATGTGGGTAGTTTCACCACAGTGATAGCACTTCCTATATTTAAAGGGTTTAGAATTCACAGAGAAAGCAAGAACTTTTTCAGGGATAGGACCAAGAATTCCTTTATCCATAGTCCTTAGAGGTATGACAACCTTTTCAGGGGTAGGATTGAGATCTATCTTAATTCTGGGGGTTGGTCTCTGAGAAAAGTCAGAGACCTTCTTCCCAGATTTAGAATTTTTCTCTGAGGATTTCTTGTTCCTATTCTGAGCGATTTTATTCTTAGGAACTTGGTCAAGAAACTCATTCTTGATTACCTTCTTAGAATTTATCACAAGAAACTTCTCTTTAATAGAGGATGAAGAAGTTGAAGAAGAAGGATCAGGGATAGAAGAGACAAACATTCCAAATTTGAGCATGGAACGATCATTCTCTGATTCTTCCTTTTTAGGGTTAAAGCCTAACCCACTTCTTACTTTCATAGGTATTTGGGCATTGATGATCTTATTTACTTTTTCAGAAGCTTTACACCATCCTTCGATGGTTGCCTTTTCAGACTTAAGATCAGCGATAGCCTTTTCCCTATCAGCAATAGCTTGCTGCTTCTCGATGCTTATGGTTTGATTTGCAAAGACTTGGTCCTTGAGAATTTCCTCAATTTTAGAAAGTTCTTTGATTCTTATATGGAAATTTTTTAATTTCTCAGATAAATCAGTGTTAATTTTCTCGGCCTTAATCTTTCCATTTAAAGCATTATAAAAATCAACAGATTTTAGAGAGTAAAGAGATAGAAGGAATTGTTACCTGAGTAGAAGAGGACTCAGAGGAAGAAGTTTCAGTTGCTTCTTCAGTGTCCTCTATTCTTGCCATTAGACATAGGAAGGCAAAATAATCTTCATCAGAGCCAGACTCTTCAGAGGTCTTGGCCCAGTAATCTTCAGCGTCCCAATCAACTTCTTCAGCGATAAGGCCTTTACCTTTTTGCTGGTGTTTCTTCAGATCCTTGTATTTGTTTTTCAAGTTCAAGTACTTCTCCTTTTTATCAGAGGTCTGGGAGGTGGTAGGAGCTGTAACTTTCTTTGATCTACATTCACTAGCAAAGTGACCCTTTCGTTGACAGTTGAAGCGTATAGTTGAGGCTTTCTCAGCGGGCATTGTCTTTTGCTTGTCAGAGTCAGAGAGATTTGAAGGTTTTTGAAAGTTGCTCTTTCTAGCGAATCTTTTAAAATTATTTGTTAAGAGAGCTAGAGAGTTATCAAACTCAGAGATGTCAGCATCAGTAAGTTGATCTTCTGAATCAGTTTGATCTAATTCAGTGATGGAGGTAATAGTGGAAGAAGAAACATTTTTAGGAGGAGTTGCCTCTGAAGTCACAAGTGCCAAAGAAGTACTTTTGGCACCTTTGAGTTCATTTATGAGGTTCTTCCTCAGAAGTTGAGATTCTTTGACAACTTTAAACATGTAGTGTACACTGCCCATTGATCGGGTAGTGCCTGCATGAATTTGGTCAGTATTTCAGCGTTAGAGTACACTCTGTTTACTGATTTAAGATCAATCAATAAACAGTTGAAACGCTGGTGAATTTGAGAAAGAGATTCACCTTTATGATACATAAAACTCTCATATTGTCTTACAAGGTTTATGCACCTAGTGACTTGTACTTCAGAGGTTCCTTCATATTGGATATATAGGGTATCCCACATGGCCTTAGAAGTCCTCATTTTCATAACAGAATGATAGACTTCATCTGGTAAAGACATTGCTATTATAGATCTAGCTTTAGAATCAATAGCAATTTCTTTCTTATCTTCCTCAGTCCATTGATTAGGAGTTTTAATGATACTCCTTTCAGGGATGGCTGGAGTAGTAGTGGTGGCAGGAACACCAGCTACAATAGTTGTAGGAACAAATGGTCCGTTTTCTAGATAGTAGGGGATCTTTGGGTCAGATCCTTCTAGAAACAGAGACATTCTTTCCTTCCATAATGGAAAATTATCATGGCTAAATCTTGGAGGTTTAGCTAAAGATCCATTATCATTTTAGTTCTTATTAGGGTTTGACATTTTAAAATAGTTTATAAGAAAAAATATTTTAAAGATAAAAGAAGCAAACACTGCTCCGATACCACTTGTTGGTCCCTAAAGGGTCTACAAGAGTTCAATAATTAGTAAACAGTTTGTAGAAGGGGGGTTGAATACAAACACACAGAGTTTGGTTTTTAAATGAGTTTATATATCATAAACAAATTTACAGTTACAAGCGGAATAAGAACAAGTTTAAAATCTATTCTATTGTAACTAAAAAACAAAAAGTTTGATGCACAAGAAGAAGGAAGAAAGAAATAAATGGGGTTTAGGTTAGAAGGAAGCATGCATTAAGATGAAGAAGATATCTTCATCTTATTTATACCCGTTTGCATTTAATGCACGACAAAAGGTATATGCCACGTGTCAACCTGGATAGGAAGCCTGTCCTTGCTAATAAGACAGCCATGTTTTTGGCCGAATATGAACAGTGCCATATCAGATATGATGGGGACATAAGAGACAATTCGTACGTCCTTTTCTGACAAGGTATTAGGTTTGACTTTTGTGCATCGAGGATAAGATCAATCTTTAATATTGTAAAGGAAGCTTCATTTGATCGCTGATTCTGAATCTTCAAAGATGAACTTTAGCATCGCTGAGGCTTCACAAGACTTCACACTTTGATTAGATAATCGTTACTATTGTTGAACCGCTTCAGTTCACTTAGCTGATTATCTCTTTCTTCAGCTAGGGTCTTTGACTTTCGCTGAATGGTCTTCTGGTGTGATAGCTGATCTTCAGGTCTTAAGAGATAAGCTTGTTGTTTCTTGATCTTCAGCGATCGCGTATGCTATCGCTGAATATTAACAGAAGCTTATACAATGGTATTTCACTAAGTATACAAAAGGAATCATATTCAAATCATCGAGAGGAGTTATGATCAACAAAGTTATCACAACTACCTCAATCAATAACGAAAGTACAAACCTTACACAACACTGTACACGTAGACTGAAAAATATTGTGCTTAAGCCAATCATCATCAGTTACCTTTGGTGTAAAACAAGAGCGCCTCACCACCAAATTCACCCCTACATCTCCATCAATGAATTCTACTTCGTATTCAGGCTCTTCGTCATATAAAGGATTGTCTTGATAATCCTCATCACCATCACCATCATGCCAATCTTTATTCTCTGCAAACAAATTCCTCTTTCCCGCCTTCTTACATTCTAATTGTCTATGGCGCCTCCCCGCAATTGAAACACTTAAGCCCACTGCTACTTGCCCCCTTTGGATTAGGCCCTGCACTGCTACTTCCAGGATTCCTCTTATTAGGGCCACCACGTTGTGTAAGATTGCTTGGGCCAGAACTTCCCCCAGAATTGGCAGATGTGTAAGAACCCACCCGATGGTTCTGTTTCTCAAAATCCAAGGCCCTTTGATGCGCCTCAGATAAGGTTATCGGATCAAATAGATTAACATAATCCATTATCTGAACCCTCAAACCTCCAACATATCGAGAAACAAGTTGTTCCTCCGTCTCGTGGATATGATTACGGGCTACCAACTTGTAAAACTCAGTTGTGTAATCATCAACTGATTTGGCCCCCTGTTTCAAGTTCTGCAACCGTTGGTACATCAAACGTTGAAAATTATGGGGCAAAAGCTGGATCTTAATTGTTTTTTCATCTTTTCCCACGTTACAATCTTTGACTTTCCAAGCCTCCTTCGGGTTTGCTTTAATTGTTGCCACCAAGCAGATGCTCTCCCACGAAGCCTAGTAGCAATCAAAACTACACTTTTATCATGAGGAACCCCTTTGAATTCAAAAAATTCTTCCACAGTAGCCAACCAGTCTATGAACCCTTCCGGATTCAAACTTTCCCCATCAAATTCTTGGATATCGATTATAATCCCAGTCTCCCAACGCCTATTATCAATTTCTAGGACTCGTCTGTCGCGCCTCCTTGGATTCCCTTTAGAAGACGAATCATCAAAAAACACGTTTTTGAAATCTTCATCATCCGTATGTGGGAGGGGGGTGTTCGACCTCGACGGTTCATCATATCTGTCACCCGGTTGATTAATTGGTAAACCACTAGATCCAGTCGTGTCTCCATCCTTGCCATAAAACGTTGTTCCAATTCTCGTTCATAAGCCTCATCGAGTCTCTGAACGGGTGGGGGTCTCCTGGGAGGCATTAGAACCAAGAATTCGGCTCTGATACCAAACTGATGCAGCGTATAAAATGAAAACTAAGATTATCACGTTGATTTTGCGAATGCCCGTGAATAATCTCTTTTAGGAATCGTTGATTCAACGAATACCGTTCCTAGGCTCAGATAACGAATTCTTAAGAACTCAAAAGTCTGGGAGAAAAATCAAAAGTTTATCAAATTATCAAGTGACCATCTAGATTATATTAGAAAAGCTTAAATATAAAGGCCAAAATAAAACGGGCCTGAAAAAGTTAATGGGCCAAACAGAAAAGCCCAACAAAAGAAGCCCAAATAAGGAAAAAAAACACTAAAACATCCAAAAAGGCAACTTAAACATCTTTTTTGGAGATCTAAAGTCCGTTAGGCCCTTTTGGGTCCTAACCACAGCGTGCTCCTCGGAAGTAGCTTCGATTCGCCTGATCGACGGCCCGAAACGGACACCCGGATCAAAAGTTATGGCCGTTTAAGTGCGTCCCTGTTTGGTGGCCCAATCATAAGCCTCCAAGAATATCAAGGCCCGATCCTCAACGCATAGGCCCGCATCATTATCTCAGGTTGTACAATGTTTACAAGAATTGTTTGCTTAAACAAAGTATAAGAGTCGGTTCTGTTGGTTCCGGATTTAGCAGGAGAAGGGAGTACCCCTCAAAAGAATCTTGGAGTGGTATAAGTACCTCTAGAAATAGCTGAAAGAATTATGGTGTACTTTTTACATATCAAGGATGGACATTTTCTGGTTATGTTATGTAATTTGTATGTCAAACTTTTCCATGTATTCTTGGTATAGTTTGGAATTAAAAATAATAGATGAGTTGGTTGCTTAATGTATCATTTGATGCAGGCCCATTCCTGGGATTTTATAGGCCTGGGAGAGAATTGAAAAGGGGCCCTCGATAAGTACGGAAAAGAAATCCAGTTTATTGTTTTTATTATCAGAATAACTTGAGTTTAAAAAATACTTAATGATTCATGTAAAACGTTTTTTCTCGAGAATTCCTAGACGTAAAGTCAATCCTTAATTACTTCTAAATTAATATTATCTACCATGTATTTTTAACATAGCATCCTAAGCCCGTTACACAATATATTATATGATATACCTTCGGTATATAGATTAGCATCATTTGAGGTCACAATATTGACTATTCAAAGTAGCACTTTATATAAATCAGTATAAATCAGTTGTGTTTCCATCTCACATCATTCTAATATTTTCATAACCATTTTTATACCTTTTAAGGATTAAAACAACCTTTTTAGAAAACCGTCAATCTTATGATCAGAAGTCCATTTTTTATTATAGTTTGACATATTATTCTTATCTTAGAGATATGATACGAAAGTAGTTAAAATTCAGGTATTCAATATTAGGTAATAAGGAGTCAGTACTATATGAAAAAAGCAAGATAGTTTTGAAATCCTAATTATAAATATAAGTTGGATCATCTCATATGGTTGATAATTCTTTTTTGCCAAAATGTAGGACTTTTCTTACGTTAATAACAAGAAATCTACTATATTGCAATACAAAAATAGATTTTATGTGGATGGATTAATCAAAAGAGGTTGTGGGAGATAAATGATGGAGATTATATCAAAGTTTTCAAGATAAAATAGTTTTTAGGTTTTAATAGTAGCTAAACTTTTTTAAGAAAACAATAAGAAATACTATAAAATGAACACCCAGTTCTTTTTCACATACTTTCTTTACCAATATAATTAATTAAATATGGTTGGGCCCTTAATCTAATGTTAAATTATTGTTGGGTCATGTTAGAACTTAAAATACTTGTGTTCCTTTTATTTGTTAATATCTTTAAGCTACTACCATATACTATATAGTTATATGAAAAATATGGGCACCTATTTCTTGTGGGCCCTGGGCGTATGCCCGGCCCGCCCTCCCCCAAGCACGGCCCTGATGTGGTGCAAGCAAGTTGCTTTCCCTTTGTTTAATGAAGTTCTAGACTTCAACTTACATATAATCTATTTCTTGCATTGGACGATGGTGGTTGGATTAGGATGTTGTGATATGATATAAACCTTGTATAAATGTAAGATTTAGATCTTATCCAATGTTTATAAACTCACTAGACAACATCTAAGCATAAACATAAATAAATTATTGATGGATATATAAAGGTAAAACTTTTAAGTGCATGTTATATAAAACTAGAGCCGTAAAACTTTTTAGTGTATCAATTATCGAATAATTTTAACCATATTCAATAAATAATTATTTTAAAGTAAGTTCCTTTTTATACTTGGCAGTAATTAATATTGTATTGGTTTATGTACATTGGATTTTAAATTGTCATATAATTTTCTATCGATCGGATGCAATTGGAACAGTAATCTTATACTTAGTATTCATAATATATTAATATGTAAGGTTGGGTTCCAGTGAGAAGCATAAGAGGGGATCTCAACCCTTGGATGCACATTAGGATGAGATGCACTGAGATGAGGTGTAGCGTGATGTACCAAATCAACTCCCTTCTAAAATGCAATTCATGGATGTGTATGAGATTAAAAGTGATCAAGGGTTTAGATCCACTTTTACGATTCTCACCTTTAACTCTCCTTCTCACACAATCCTAAGCCTTATTATGTAAAGGCTAAGTGTAAATCATATAATCGTTAAAATCGTCTATAACAAAACCACCAAAGCTTCAAAATCGTGTGCATTTACAGCTTTTGTTGTATTGGACGGCCACACAAATAGATTACAAGTCATGAGGAAACCATTTAATAAAAATGTTTAAAACCTTAATTACGAATTTAATTGTTATAGTGAATCGATGGGTAACAGTAAGGACTCATGGTCCCTATTTTAATTCAAATTCAATAGGATTTATATGGTGATCTTTTTTATTAGGGTTACCAATATCAAAGACAACTAAGGGGGGTTGTTTATCAAGTTTTTTTTCCCTCAAAACAACAACTATATGGTATTCTTGTCGAGTGCAAGTTCATAGGAGCTGGTTGGGGCTTTTTTCGACAATTTTTCGATGTTTTTTGAAGTCTGTTTTGGGAACGTTTAGAATCTATCTAGAAATTGATTTTGATAAGTCATTTAGTCTTCGGCTATAGGGATTCGATAGGGGTACACTGTGAGATAGTAGAGTATTACTTAGGGTGTCAATCGAGTTGAGAATAAAACATTTGTCACATTAATTTATGCTCACATTTATCATAGTATCATTAATTTATTTGAGATATGTTCAGGGAGGTTTAGAATCTATTTAAAATCATGTCGTCTACCCGACCAACGGACGGGTACAACACTAGTTAATTTGTAGTTTTGATCATATATATATATACTAGTTTAATAAGAATTTGGATCAAATTTCTTAATTACTACCTTTAAAGCACAAGGTACTACATATTAAAGAATAAATTTGAAAAAACTCTTAATTAATAATTTGATGCATTATGTGCAAGTGTTAATGCAATTATTTCTCCAACACTATATTTGGGAGGTTCAGAAGTTTATTTCAAGAATCAGGCTTTTTCACCCCTTCAAAATCATGTCTCCTATCTCTACAAAAACACAGGTATGCATTTCTAGTGTTACTTTCAGCTTTTTGTTCTCAACACCATTCTCCAATCTTTCTTCTTTTGTTTGAATTTCGAATTCAAATGGTTTACTGTAATCTATACTTTCATCTTTTTTCTATCATCCTCAACATCGACGGTATTTAAGCTTCTTCCGCAACATTTCGTTTTCTTTGCTTTGAAATTTCACTTCGATTTTTTATCTATCCTTCTTCAAATGGACAGGTTCTCAATTTCCCTCTCAATTTTCACATGTTACACCTTCACTATGTTTAAAGGTTTTTTTTCTTAATTTTGTAAATTACTTCCCTGCAATGTTGATTCTTGATTTTATGGATAATTGTTTCTTAATATCAAAATCTTATGATCCCTTTCCTCTGTTTTTGTTGTTGTAATGGTTTTGGATTATTCTCACCATGGAACTTGAGCAAGCTTTACAAGAGTAGAATGTCGATGTTCTCTGAGGTAAGCCTATCTATTTTTTCTACATCTTATCATCAATCATGTTTGTCATGTTTTTTATGGTTCAGTAATGGGGTGAAGTGAAATAATGAACAAATGCTCTGGACTGATGATTTTCTTTTCTTCTTAATTAAAGAAATCGTATACCCTAGCTACCCATTCAGACCTCAAAAAATTCGTCTGGACTGATGGACTAGAGTTCTACTAGGAGGTGGTGATCCAAACTCCAAAGTTCTTGCTTAATGTATGTTCTTCTTGCTTCCTTTTATGTATTCATGTTGTGATTGGAATATGGTAATATATAATCAAATATTTTTGGTTCCAACTAGCCAAAGATGACACATTAGTTGTAAGCTTGTAATAAATTTGTGGTATTAGTTTGAGCTCGAGTTGAAGTTAAACACGACCACACTTATTTTGAACCATCCAAATTGTTGGTCTTCTTTTCGCTTAAGCTCTATTGATGTTAAATTTAAGAGCTTTGCAATGGCCTATAATCTGATTGCTTGTGATATGATGTTCTCAAGCCTATGGGATTAGATCTGCTAGCTTATGTGGTGCAGGTTTAAATTTTGGATGGTTCATGGGATAATTGTTGAGAGTTATATTGGGCGGCTTCTAAATTCGATTTTCCTGTTTGGAGATATTCCGCATGGCTTTGCAGTGGCCTATTTGGTGTTTCTGTTTTGAATGTGCTTTTATCGCACCGTATCATTCCAGCCCACCTCCTAAGGACACAAATAATCTCACTCAATAAGTGAGAATGACGACCCTTATCCGGTTAACGGGTAAAATGTTGCATACAATGCCGTTTTGATGTATTAGGATCCCACTCCGTGCATTGCACATGCACATTGCTAGTATATATATATATATATATATATATATAGGGTCAGGTTCAAGGGAAAATGCCAAAAAAAAAAGAAAACTGAAGAACACTCTGGAAGTCTTCCATCTGGACGGTATGCACTAATGCATACCGTTAATTTGTAACATGCATTAGTGAATATTCATCAATACATATGTAATGATAGAATCATTGATACATAAGAACAAAACACGCTTGTATGCATTAGTGCATACCATTCATTCAGATGGAAGACTCCTAGGATGTTCTTCGGTTTTCTCTTTTTTTAGTGTTTTCCCTTGAACCTCCCTCTATATATATACATATTAGTTGTGTATCCGTACAATACGGTGGGATATAAAAAAATTAGTCTTACATCTTAAATTTATTTAAGAAGTTAAGCAAAGGGGTTGAAGTGCCAGTTGAAGATAAATAGTCTTACATCTCAATATGAAGAATTCAAGGCAAAAGATGGAGAAAGTCTTACGAACACATATACCCGTTTTGTACAACTGGTGAATGAACTTAGCAAAAACGAAATTCGTAAGACCAAGATTGAAAACAACGTTAAATTTGTTAGCAATCTTCAACCGGAATGGCGCCGGTTTGCTAATCAAATCAAACACAACAAATATCTTGCCGACCTTGATCTTCATGAAGTCTATGAAACCCTTCAACAAGACGAAGAGGAGGTTCTCGAAGTAATGGGGTTAAATTCAAAAAAGAACCCGGATTCAATCGCACTGATGGCAAAAGAATCCTCTTCCGCTCCTCAAGAGATGTTTCCCGAACTAGAAGACGAAGATTTTGACTATGATCCAGAAATTGCCATACTTCAACAACAACTGGCCTTCCTTACTAGATCTTTTCAACAAAAGTTCTCACGTCGCTCGAATCCCAACCAACAAAGGTATGCCTCAGGATCTAATAATCATGAGCGAAAGGCCCTGTTTGAACCTAAACCAAGAAGAGAAGAACCACGCCCTACACCCAAGCCAGAAGACAAGTTCAAGGGTGAGAGAAGCCTGTGCTACAACTGCGGCAAATCTGGCCACTACGCAAGGGAATGTAAGAAGCCAATAGTGAAGGACTCTAACTACTTCACTTACAAACTGATGTTGTCTAAACAAAAAGAAGCCGGTAAAGTTCTTCTAGCTGAAGATGAACAATGGCTTAATCAAGATGATGAAGATAACATGGAAGGGGATACTCAAGCACATTTCAGCTTAATGGCTTACTCTGATGACACTTCTGCTCACGCTTCCGACTACACACCCGAGGTAAGCCCTTCTGACTATGACTCTTTTGTATCTCAAATGCATGATTTAATGTGTCAATTAAAGGAATTACACTCCAAATTGAAAACCGAGAAACTCTTGGTTTCCAATTTAGAAGCAAGCCTAGAAAATAATCATAAACAATTGCTTCTTATGCAAACCGACCTTGTCAATACTCAAAGTATAGCACACAATCTCGAAACGGAGAAAATGGTTTTAAAAGAAGAAAATGATCTTTTCCAACAACAAATATCTGATCTCACACTTCAACTTCAAACATCTAGGAATGAGACTGCCAAATTTTCATCCAAGTTTGACTTTGTCAGTTTTCAAAGACAAGATCTATTAGAAAAACTCGAAAAGTTGGAATTAAAACTTTACAAGCTTGGTCAAACTGAACACACTATTCACTCAAATGCACCGAAAGATTTAAGCTCAAAAGCCGGATTAGGTTTTGAAAACCCGAAACACTTAGCAAAGGCTATCTATAATACTCCGACGATTTATAAATTCGAATATCTGAACCTTGGTCCAGATTATCAAATTCAATTTATGAAGCCGGACCCTAGTGTTGAGGAAAGAGAAGATTGGAAGAGACAAAACAAAAACTATTTTCAAATACCTTTCTGCTATCCTCAAATAGTAGAAGAGGAATCTTCAAGTGAATCTCTTCCAAACAACTACTTTCCATCTTATTCAGCCGAAGAACTTCAAAACAAGATTCCTGAATCTAAACCATACGTTCCCACTCTATTTTTAGAAAAGAAAATTATTCAACTCGAACGAGTGTTGGAATCTGAACGTTCTTTAGCGGAAAAGGAAAAGGAATCATTTTTGTTTAAAATACAACAACTTGAGAACGAGACTTTACAATTGAACAAAACTCGTGAAAATGATACTATTTCAAACATTTCAACTTGTAAAGTATTCGTTAGCAATTATTTAGATAATTGCAAAGAGTTGTTTAAAATGGACCCAAATTCCAATCTTCCAAAACAAAAATGTTCCTATTCCGACGAATAAATCAATGCTGAATTAGATGCCCTTTCTAACCAATCTTCACTTGAATCGGACGAGTATTTAAATGACATGTGTGATGAGTTTGATTTCAATCCTGTACTTCCTACTCACACTGAATTCTTAGACAAAGGCAAACAACCTATGGAAACAATTTCATTACCTACTGAACCAACGGAGTGTTCCGCAAGTCAACATCAAACCACTCATACAAAACCCAATCATGTCTTCAAAAACCATACTAACCGTGTTCCTTTCAATGTTTCAGCGCTTCATACTTTAGAAACCAAGTCGGTTTGGGTCAAAAAGGGCACGCATACTACAAAGCAAACACCCTGCAAAGAGGACAAGTTTTTACATTCTAATGTCAAAAGAAACAATTCTAGATTTCGTTTTCCTTATCAAATTCATTCCTTTAGACATTTAATCAAATTTTCTCGTAATAAAATTTGTTGTTCTAATTGCAGTGTGGATGATTTTGTTCGTAAACCTCCTATTGATTATGGTTATGATTATTTTCCGGAAATGCATAATTCATTTAATCACAAATTTTATCATTCATCATCCATTTCTAAATTGGGTCCGAGAAATCAAATGACTAACCCCATAAGTCTCACCTCAAGTGGGTACCCAAGGGTGCAATGTCAACTAACCATGATGGACCCATTTACAAACGGGTATCTAAATCTGCCTGATTTTGTGCAGATCGGTCATGTGTGGTACTTAGATTCCGGATGCTCCAAACACATTACCGGACAAAAGAAGCTGCTTGCCAACTACACTGAAAAGAAGGGCAGATTCGTCAAATTTGGCAACAATCACTTGACACCGATTAAAGGATATGGTGATATCATTCAAAACAACATCATCATTTCCAACGTCTCTTATGTACAAGGGCTAAGCCACAACCTGTTGAGCATTGGAAAATTCTGTGACAAGCAACTCGAAGTAAATTTCAGACCCGACAGATGTTGTGTTCGCACGTTTGATGGAAAGGAGCTTCTAACCGGCACACGCAAGTCGTCTACACGATCGATCTTTCCCAAGTAAACGCACCCTCAAGTGTTTGTCTACTATCAAACGTTTCTAGTCCAAAGACCTGGTTATGGCATCGTCGCTTATCTCACTTGAACTTCAAGAACATCAATCGCCTCTCCATCCAAGGATTAGTCACCGGCCTCCCAACTGTTAAATTCGACAAACCATATCTCTGTGACGCATGCGAGATGGGAAAGATGAAGAAGGTCTCTCACAAACCCAAGTTAGTTCACAGCTCGACTCGACCTCTTAAACTCATTCATATGGACTTGTGCGGCCCGATGCGGACTCAAAGCATACATGGTAAAAAGTATGTTCTAGTAATGGTGGACGATTTCTCTCGCTTCACATGGGTAAAGTTCCTTCGATCAAAGGATGAAACCCCCGACACCATCATCATGTTTCTCAAAGCCATTCAAGTTAAGCTAGAACTTACTGCACAAATCATCTGCACCGATAATGGAACTGAATTAAAAAACCGTACCCTTGACGGTTACCTCGAATCGGTTGGTATAACCCACACGTTCTCTGCACTCGTACTCCGCAACAAAACGGTGTGGTCGAACGCCGAAATAGAACTCTAGTTGAAGCCGCTCGCACTATGCTTACTTTCTCCAAGCTTCCTCTCCACCTTTGGGCCGAAGCTATCAACACAGCATGCTACACTCAAAACCGCTCCATCATCAACAAACGCTTCAACAAGACACCTTATCACTTGGTCTACGATCGCGTTCCTTCCATGAAGCATCTTCGAACGTTTGGAACTCGTTGCTTCGTACTCAATGAAAAGGAAGATCGTGGGAAACTCAAGCCGAAAGCCGATGAAGCTTACTTTCTCGGATACTCACCAAACACATCATCTTATCAGGTCTACATCAAGATGACACCACGGATCCAAATGCATTTCAACCACTTCCTCATACAACCAAATACACCCGCTCTCATCCTGTTGAATAAATTATTGGAGATCCAAACAGACCAGTTACAACGCGTTTCGCCTCGGCCAATGATTGCATGTTCTCTTCATTCATAAGCAAGGTTGAACCCACATCCATTCACGAGGCAATGAATGATCCTGATTGGATTGTGGCAATGCAAGAGGAACTCAATCAATTTGAAAGTCTGAAAGTCTGGCGCCTTGTTCCCCGTCCTCGAAACAAGATCGTTATCGGCACGAAATGGATATTCAAGAACAAGCAAGATGAAGATGGAGTCGTTATACGCAACAAAGCTAGACTTGTCGCCAAAGGATACCGTCAACAAGAGGGCATTGACTACGACGAAACATTTGCACCCGTCGCCCGCATTGAAGTAATCCGAATGTTCTTGGCTTACGCGGCACATAAGAACTTTGTGGTTTTCCAAATGGACGTCAAGACGGCCTTCTTAAACGGTGTTCTGCATGAAGAAGTCTATGTTTCTCAGCCC
Organism: Silybum marianum; assembly: GCA_036898165.1. Lineage (NCBI taxonomy): Eukaryota > Viridiplantae > Streptophyta > Magnoliopsida > Asterales > Asteraceae > Silybum > Silybum marianum. The sequence goes on along the minus strand of CM072533.1, from coordinate 20,811,050 downwards.
GACGGGTTTTTCGACTCCTCCAAACCAGATCATGTCTACATTCTAGACAAGGCTCTGTATGGATTGAAACAAGCCCCCCGCGCATGGTACGATAGTTTGTCTACCTATTTAGTGAAAAACGGATACTCCAAAGGTAAGATCGATCCAACTCTTTTCATTAAAAAGGACAAAGGTGACATTATGCTCATTCAAGTCTACGTGGACGACATCATCTTCGGTTCGACTAACCCACAGCAATGCAAAGAGTTCTCCGAACTCATGATTGCAAAATTTAACATGAGCATGATGGGAATGATGAATTTTTTCCTTGGTCTTCAAATTAAACAATTTTCTACTAGAATATTCATCAACCAATCAAAATACATCTCGGATATGTTGTGTAAATACAACATGACGTCATGTTCTCCGATTGGTACACCCATGTCCCCGGGTTCAAAACTACACGCTGATCCTTCGGGAAAAGATGTGGATTCAAAAAATTACCGGGGCATGGTTGGTTCTCTCATGTATCTTACGGCTAGTCGTCCGGACATAATGTTTGCCACCTGTCTATGCGCGAGATATCAAGCTCTCCAAAGGAATCTCATCTTAGTGCGATCAAACGGATTTTCCGGTATTTAAAAGGTACACCTAATCTTAGCCTATGGTATCCCAAGGATACGGGTTTCGAGCTAACTGCCTTTTCAGATTCGGATCATGCCGGATGCATGCTCGATCGCAAAAGCACTTCGGGCCATATTCAATTCCTTGGAGACAAATTGGTCAGCTGGTCATCCAAGAAGCAAGCTTGCGTCTCCACATCTACCACGGAAGCCGAATATATCGCTGCCGCAAGCTGCTGCTCGCAAGTACTATGGATGCGCACTCAACTCAAAGACTATGGCTTCTGGTTCAACAAGATTCCTATCTACTGTGACTCCAAAAGCGCCATAGCCATTTCAAGCAACCCGGTTCAACACACGAAGACAAAGCACGTCGAAAGAGGTACAATTGAACTATAATTTGTTAATACGGAACTTCAGCTTGCCGACTTGTTTACCAAGGCACTGGATGAGAAACGATTCCAGTTCCTAGTATCCAAGTTGGGAATGCTCAATCTTAAAACCTGATTATCTCAAATCAGTGTGTCTCAAAATCCTCAAAAACGTCTATCCAAGGGTTTATGCACATTTACTCTTCGAGTCACTCTGCATAACACTTGGGTTCTCATTTTTTATATTTTGACATTTACCTTACAGTTCCGTATTTTCAACTTTTCTTTCAATTTTATTTTTTTTCTACCTCGCTGTGTATATCACAATGGTTCATCGTTCAAGGGGGAGCAACCAGGTACGTTTTTCCTATTCATTCACATTCCTAGGGGGAGCACACCACCTTTAGCACATATTAAGGGGGAGCCTTATGTTTCTGTTTTTTTTATTTATTTATTTAAGTTAAAAAAAAAATTAAGTCAGGTTCTCGGCCCCTAAGGGCTCGACAACAATGGATTTATCGACCCCCTTTGGCTCGATAACCTCCCCAATCGACATCTCGATAACGGGAAATTTTTCATCGGCCCTATCACACACTGCCACGTGTCATCACCCGATGACCACTATTTAAACTAATCGGGCCCCGCTTTCAAAGAACCTTTCCTCACAAGTTTGAATTTCCCTCTTTCTCTTTGAAAAACGCTTCAAGTTCTTGGCTATTCAAGATCAAATTCTCAAAACTTCGAGTTTTTCAGATCCGAAAGCACCAGCAGGTTCGTAATTCTCCCCTTATCATCTTTAATTCTTGCACTTAGTACTTAAAATCATTGCATGATCCGATTTCTGTGGGATGATTGTTCGTTTTTTTTTGGGTTTTATTATGTGTTTTTCCGATTTTGACTGTTCATCAGTCAAAATCGTGGGTAGATGATGTTTATTAGACTTAAGTGCTTTACTAATAGTGTTCCCTATAACTAATAGCACCTAGTAATAGGATTTTGCCTTAGTTTTAGACCCTTTCTGGAATATGAGCACTTAGAATTTTTTTCGACTGGTTTATGGGTTTTTATCGCGTCTTACATGGTCCTTTGCATTTTTATCGAGTCTCAATGCTTTGATCAAGAACACCATCATCTTCACTAAGTGTTTTTATCAAGCCTTTATGACCCGATAACATTTCTTATCGACTATCATAAACTCGATGAAAATCCCCAAGTGTTTTTATCGATTCTTTATGACTCGATAACATTTCTTATCGACTATCATAAACTCGATGAAAATCACCAAGTGTTTTTATCGAGCCTTTATGACTCGATAACATTTCTTATCGACTATCATAAACTCGATGAAAATCACCAAGTGTTTTTATCAAGCCCTATAAGACTCGATAACATGACCATTCAAATGTTCAAGTACTTTCATCGAGTCTCATAGGATCGATAACCTGTGCTTCTCGATTCTCATTGACTCGACATCCCTTCCATAGGTTTGATCTTAACTTTTTTACAAGTCTTTTTGTCGATCCTCCTTCACTCGACAACACCTTTTTCCTCGATCCCATTGCACTCGATAACAATTGTTATCGACCCAATGGGACTCGATAAAAAGACTTAGCATTTTTTTGTTAAGACTCAATACACTAACTTTACACTTGGTTTGCATAACTGTCTTATTTCAGCAACCAATGGCAGCCATGAATGATCCAAACCTTTCCGACGATGAACACACGATGCCATCTGAACGTTCTACTGAACCGAGCATAAATGCCGTCAACCGAGACGATATTTTAATGCCTCGAGACAAACTCCGGGAACTCAAACCGAACAATCATCGCCTCAACTTCAGCACCACCTTTGAGCATCAAGTATTACTGGACATCCTACAACGTTATCCTCTATGCTTCGCATTATCATTGGACCACCGGGTCCCCGTATTCTAACTTCAACAGTTTTGATATTCGCTCACATACCAACCAGTTGAAGGCGATCACCACTTCTCAGCCCAAATCGACGACTACAACACCCGCCTAACACCGGCCTGGATCCGCCGCATTCTTCGTCTCCCGGTGGCCACTGAGGAAAGACCATTCGACGCCTTTGCTTCCGACGAAGAACTATGCACCGATATTCGCGCCCTAGGCTACGACTCGGAACAACCATTAAACAGCCCTGGGCAGTTCAAGCGAATGTACCTGCCCCAAATATAGTTCTCATTATTTACCATCGTCAACCGTTGTCTCACAAGCAAACACACAGGAATGGACAAGGCCAGTGCAGCGGTCTTGCGAATCTTCCACGGAATCCTCTACAACCGGCACTACGACTACACAATGCTAATCTGGACAGACTTTGTTGAGCTCGTAGAAGACAAGTCTAATTCATGTAACCGGGCATTTGTACCCTTCCAACGCTTCCTCCAGCTGTTCATCCGAGCAATGATGGTCTCCCAGCCAGCCATCCCACGACGTGCCGGCACTCCTTTAGGCCCGACCAACGCCCTTAAATTCCTACGCCTAAATGATCGTGTCTTCAAGTATACCATGCCTATCCCTGAAGCGCTCCTCGCTTATGCTGATCAGAATGCACCTAGTGTGATAGCCTATAGGGAGCGACATGGCTAAATGGCCCAACCACCTCCGGTTGCGCCTGCCCAAGAGCCGATCCATGAGGAAAATATTGAGGGAGGTGAGGGTCCTAGAGTAGAAGAGCAGGGCCAGGATCGGGGGATCCTGACCAGGGTGATGAGCATAATGCGAGGGGACATGACGAGGGAGGTGCATCTGATCAGCCTCCCCCCAACCCAACTACTTCGAACAACCCCCGCACCCGACCCATTATACCAACTCCCCGATTCAAAACACTGGTCAGCCGACAACGTGTCCGCCCCCGCTCTTCATCATCGGATGAGGATGATTCTGACAACCAACCGCTCCGTCGTCGCCAACGAACTGCAGAAATAGAAGTGCAAGCCGTAAGTCGCATCGGCCCACAACCCTCTATCATCGATTCCAGTTATGGGAATGAAGAGTCTTCAACTGAACCGAACCCTGAACCAATCATCCGTACACCCACCTCCGCACCACTCATACCTTCTGATGAAGAACCTCAATTCGACTTTGACTTTGAAGCCAATCAATCCTCCCCATCTATGTCTGACATATTCCCTGAAACCTCAATTGGAGAAATAGGAGAGAGGAGGGAGTACAAGTTGAAAAGGAAATAGTGAGCATGAGCGAAGGGGAGACAAAAACGATAGAGAGTGAGAGTCCAATATCCCCCAACCACGTAACCGAGTCAACTAGCCCTACTCATTCGTTGGGTATGACTAGTGGACAAGTCGCTGTGGACCTAGCAGCGCAATTGCACGCCCCCCTAGCCACTCTGAAGGCTCCCAACAGCCAACAGTTTCAACAATACTTGTGAGTCTAGCACCTTATCTAGCTCCCCTCCACTCGGGAGGCATAGCTATTGAAACAAGAGGCAGTAGCTCACCTGGTTCGACTTCGTTTGTATGCACATCGAGTCTAGAGCCCGCTAGGGGACACGAGTCTACACACACTGCGAGCCTCCGTGGCCCAGTTGGAACTCCCATAGTGATGTCCATTCCGGACATTCCACGAGGATTGGGAGGAAATCCTACCAGTGCTACATCTTTGCCAATGTTGAACGTAGGTCATACAGTTGAATCAACTGTTATCTCAACGGGCAATCTAAGTGATCCCGCTGTTACCCATTCAGCAACCCCATCTCCGTCGTTCTCTATTCCCCCGGAAGACGAATCAATCATAGCTGCTCACTTACAAAGGGCAAGAGACACCCTTGTTGAACATGTTGCCCTAATGACAGCCGAAAGAAAAGCCTTCGTGCGCCAAATTCGTGAAGCTACGCGTCTTAAAGAACCAACTCCTCATAAGCCGACCCTTCACATGCAAGCTCTAGCCGTCCTAGCACCAGCCACTCTCCACCGCCACCATCACCCCCCGGAGATCGACCCCATTCCCCACATCGATATGAGTACAACACCGATGAACACATGTCGATGTTGTATGCTAATCTGCTAGCCGAATCCAATGCAACCGGCCAACCGAAGGACTCGCTTGAGGGTGTTCTTCGCCGCAATCTTCAGATCCCCACTGTAACTCGTCATGAGTGCGAGGTTTTCCGCGCCCATATTGACCAAGAGCTCGCCGACTTGAAAAATGCCCAACAGCGCCAAACGGATGACATTCTGGGTGCTATTACTGCTCTTCGCATCGAAATCCAAGAGTCTTGTCGTCCGGCAGTTCGTACATCGACATCCAGACCTCACCAGGACGACCCGGGCTCCGCTCCAACTCGTCCTGAGGGGGAGACACGCCAAACGGCAAGATCACGATCAAGAGCAGCTGCTGCTTCAGCTTCAAGACCACCCGCTCAATCTACCCAACAAAGGCAACGCACTACAACGACTCAAGAGGACGATACACCAACGGTTGAAAAGCCTGCGGATATCGAATTCGAGAGTACAGCCGAACCAGCCGAACCTGTCGAACCCGAACCCGAACAAAATGAAGAACGAGTTGATGTTCAACGTCTGCGAAACTCACTTCGAAACTGGTTCCGAGATCTGTACGAACCAGTACTCCAAGAGCAAGACTATGTGAACTTGAGGCATACAGCAAGGAACTATGCTTTAAGGGAACAAAATGAACCAAGACTCCTACCTCATCAGATTCGGTGGCAAAGAATGTTGACGGAAAGTAAATCCAAATGGGTGAATCAGCAGATCCGTGTGCCATATCTTGAGGAAACTATGGAGAAGATCTTCCGCAAGGAAGCAAAACCTGATGATTTGGCACACATTCATCTCGTGATGGAAATGGACCCTGCTCAGGTTAGAGAGTATCTCCATATCCTGAGGATGAGAGCTTTATCTCAAGCTGAAGTGGTCTCAAGGCACAGGGTTGTCGGGATTCTGAAAATAGACACAACAAGGATCTTTCAAGTCGAGTACCCGGTTTTGAGAGACAAGCGCAACCGAAACGTACACGAGCAAAGGGCATTAAGGGGAGTGGTAAGGCATGTTCAGAAAGAGCTTCGGTACAGCTATCTTCATGATCTTCAACAAGGGATCGAAAGCGAGCAAAAGAAGATACATATTACTAAGCCTTATCAATCATTACCTGTACCTGACAGTAATCTAGTCGCCACCGTCATCACTCGTCCTGTTCATGGTGTAGTTTGGATGCATGCTTCTAGAGAAAAACGGTTTCTCAGATTTCACGAAGTGGCTGCATATTCTGACGGTACGTTATGGAGAATCCGAAACAGACTTGCGTTAAAACTTGCAATAGATAGAAAGAGCGCAACAAGGATGAGCAACGACAAAAGAAACTCTCTCCTAGAAGCTATCAAGATAATCGACGACAGAATTATCTATCGACAAACCCTACGAAGATTTGAAGGCATGTTCGAGCTAAGAAGATGAAGACTCATTTTGCCACAAAAGGGGAGATTGTTAGGTCTATTATTAATTAATTGTGACAAAATAAGGAAAAGATATGCTTAATTGTAAAAGGAAGTTTATAATTCCTTAACCTCTTGTTTCCTTAATTAGACTAGACCTAGCAATATAAATAGAACGTTAGGGTTTTACTTTGAGAGTTAGTCGATTCATATTACTTAGAGAGAGAGCTGAAACCATGAATTACATTGTAATCGACATATATACATTCAAGAGATATATGACTACGTAAGTTCTTTAAATCATTGTTCGTGTCATATTACTTTGCTATTAACTGTTTATTGTCATTGTGCTTATTATAATGGATCAACATTCCATCTCTGGTCAGTGTTTCCTTATACTGAACTTGTTATTTTTTTTATCAAAAAGTAGTAGCGAATAACAAATTGTTTAATTTTCTTTAATTTGCATTAACATATAATGGAAATAAAACCATGTTAGTCACCACTGTACATCCATCAGAGCAAACTCATATAAAAAATCAAACAAATATTTTTATTGTCCTTTACAATTTTTTATTTTGTGATAAGTTTTTTATTTTGAATTGAAACAACCCCTTTCAAGGGTCCACTTGTCCTATACCCATATGTAAGGTGCTATAAGAAATACAAACATGCAAAAAGAATATATATATATATATATAATTACGGGACACAAGTCTAGCATGAGTCCCTATCAAACACGTTAACATTTTCTCAAATGAAGCTATTGTAATCAAGGTGACTTCTTTTAAAAACCAAAGCACTCGGTGCATCAATAGTTCGCAGTAATTTTAGCTACCAACATTTCCACCGGAGAAACCCATGGTGTTCCAAAGCTTTGACGAGTTCGTTGGCAAGCAAATGTATATCCATCCATAGTGAAATCACAACCTTGAAGTGATAGTACTTGAAATTGAATGTACCATGCAACCTTAAACCTGCAAAGTTAAACAATAATACATCTACGTGAAACAACCAAGATTAAATGACGTTTGATCCCAACTAATTTGAAGATCAGATGTACAAATTGTTGTGGTTGGGTTGGCCGGTTTGAAACCGTTTGAACAACTCAACCAACATCTAAACCTAGAAAATGTCAACTCGTTCAATGTGATGCGAAAGTGTAGCTCGACATAAACCAGATAAGTTAAATTGGATTAAAACGCTTGGCTGCATTACTGGTGAATGGTTGCAACCATTCTTTGAAAAATATGTCTCACTAAAAAACAAAATCACGAAAAGAAACCTAATTCTTATAAGTCCATCTTCCAACACTCCTCGAATTATCATATGCAAATTGAAAAAATAGAGCAAAAATCATATAAGTTAAATTTAAACCTAACATTCAAAGTAAAAACTAAGCTGAGTCGCATAAGAGTGTCAAATAACCAACAACCCCCTTTGCAATAGCAACAATAAGAATGAAGTCCATACAAAGACCAAGTATCCCCAAAGCAAAAGCAACATGAGGTAAATAGTCAACTAAAACCAAGAGAATCCATCAAGCAAACCAAGCAGTAAACCTATCGGGTTAATCAGCAAATCAATGAGAGCGACAATTGCCTGGTAACTGCTTACCGGATGAATGGTTGTATATGACATCGTCTTAAAAAGCCCGAGCCTTACTTGAGCCAAGAAACCCCTTCTCTTCTTTATCGATAATCAACTTCTTTACTGATCCAATTCAAAAAAAATTCCATCGATCGCTTGAATGCAGTTCCAGTTCCAACCTGTTGATCCTCACAAAATTATCTGACAACATTTTGCGGTTAATAAACATAAATAATAACTTGGACTAAGAATTATATGTATTGAAACATTTATCAAAACTCAAGTTGCAAACAAAATACAATAATAGAACTTTGCAAAAAAGATAGTTCAAACTGTTACCTTGGCACCGTTATAAAGTCGAGGTGGCTTTATGCTCTAAAGCATCATCAACGAACCCTCCCAGATTAAGAAATCGAGTGAAGATCCAGTAGCAAGTCCATGGCTAGAAAATTACATCCAGAGTTGGGTCATTTAATACTCAAGAGAGCATCATGTATAAAAACAAGTAAATGATAAATTCAAGGATATAACCACCGAAACTAATTACAGAATGCAAATATTTGTAGAACTCAATAACAAAACTACAAGAAATTATATGCTTTTGCCTACGTAATCAAGGGGTAAAGAATGCAAATACTTATACCTGTGCACATGATTTTCTAATATGAGATTCTTGAGCAGATTGTTTCTTTGATAGCTCATCACCTAAATGAACAAAAGGAACAATAATGCAATATCATAGATTCATAGTCTTTATCATTGAGCTTGTGATTGAGATTCTTGAACAAATATATACAAAAAAGTACAACATTTTGATGCCCGTTATCTTTCATCGGAGGGTTCACCAGGAAAGAAGGGAAAGAGGCCAGGTGTTGTGGGTCTTGAGGTAGAAGAAGTGTCTTTGGACATGGGGTTAAGATAAGGTTATAAATCTGGAGATGGATTTACATCGGAAGGAAAAATGGTTACAAATATGGAGATGGAGGCATAGATGGGAAAGACGAGGTTGGAGATAGAGATGCGAATGAGAAAGACGGAGTTGGAGATACCAAAACAAAACTCTTTAAACCAAAATAGAGAGTTGGATTGTTACCTTTGTTGAAGAGCAGAATCCTAAATCAAAAACAATATTATACACAGATGCAAATAAACGTGAAGACACAAAGAAAAGTTACCTGTGTTGAAGACCGTGACGAACCAAAAGCAAAGAAAGTATGAACAACAAATGATTCGGGAAGAAGAGAATTAGGGAAATTTTGAAATTTGAAATTTTGAATCCCTCTTCTTAAGGGTGCTGTTTTTTACACCCATGGTTGGGTGTAAATCACCTAGGGCTTAGAAATTTTTGACTTTTGACTTATGGTTATTCTTAATATGGTAATCATTACAAATTATAATTATTATACTTTAATTTACTAAAACATAATAATTATATCTTAAAAATATATAATATTTAAATTAACAAAAAATATCAAATTCTTAAAATTAATAATTTTATTATATTACAAAAATTAGTTAAATTACATCACGTTTTGAACAAATCGCATTATTTTTATAAATTATAAATCATGCAACAAATATATTATTTCTTAAATTTTCTATATTTAGACATTTATCGTATTATTTATTTTGTGAGTTTTTATTTTGTAATATATGTTCTCCAAATAAAATACCAACAGTGATTAAAATCCTTTTACCATATTTTATGTTATAATATAAAACATTGGGCTATAACTCTTAATTTCAAAATCACAACTATTAAAACATTATATATAAATCAATAATAAATACAAAAAATATTCTAAAAACAATTTAAAGTAAAAGTTTGTTTATAATTGCAATTTGATCATATTACTCTTTCCGTGCTAGTGTATCGATTTTTTGAAAACCCAGACATATTTATGTAACTTTTTTCATAAAAAACTAAATTATTTACGTATATTAAAAAATTTAAATAAAAAAATTATATAAAAAATATGGGTATTTTCTTAATTTGATATACCTATTTTATATATATGAAAGCATATTTTTAATCCGGGTTCCAAAATATCAATCGTTTGTTTATTTATAATCATAATGTAATGTTATTTCACTTAATTGAATTAATTGCAATATATTTGCATTTTAAAGTTGCAATATATTTATTTTCAATCAATGTTGTGATATACTTTTATTTTGAAGACTTTTTATATCCCAATGCAGCATCAGTCCTTAACCGGATCTAGGGTTTCTTCTCCATCCTCCAAGATGACTCTCTATCTCCTTCTTAATCACCCAGATGACTCTCACAATCTTCAAGATCCGGTTGTATATGTATCTTCATCTCAGATATTCCCTCTCTCTCAACCGATTTTCACTCTCACACTCTCCCTGTTCAATCTCTCTGTTCGACGGCAACCATCGGTCACCGACTCTCTCGACCACCGGCCACCGGCTCTCTCGACAAAGGTACTATGCTTCTGTCTTTCTTTCTTTTTCATTCTATTTTGTTAACATTTATATGCTTCTAATTTGTATGCTGCTGTTTTTTTTTCTAATTTGGGGTAGTAATTTTGCTTCTACTGTTTGAATTTTGCTTCTACTCTCCCTCCTCTAATGTGTGTATGTTTTATAATGAGTTTTTGATACTCCCTTTCTTTTCATGTTATAGATTAGACCACCGGCTCTCTCGACCACCGGCTCTTTCTTTCTAATTTATATGCTTCTAATTTGTATGCTTTTGTTAACATTTATATGCTTCTATTTTTTTTTTCTAATTTGGGTAGAGAGGCTGTTTCCATTAAGACACTCCTTTTACAAAATGTGTAGTAACAAGAGCAATAAGTAGTAACAAAATGTGTATAAATCCTTTGAAATTTTCATTCTATTTTGTTAACATTTATATGCTTCTAATTTGTATGCTTCTGTTATTTTTTTTTTTCTAATTTGGGTAGAGAGGTTGTTTCCATTAAGACACCCCTTTTGCAAAATGTGTAGTAATAAGGGCAAGAATGTCATTTCACCAGGGTTAAAACAAGTTATATATGCCTAAAAGGTTTCAAACTTTCTACACAAAAAGAAGGCTTTTTGATGATATGTTTTACCTTTCTATGAACAAAGTCCCAGTGTGGACTGAGAGTGTGTCCACTGACCAATATTGATGTTCTTATTCTTATCTTTGACGAAACAAAAGATGTTTCATTAAAACAGTGTAATCAAGAAACCTTTTTATTTTTATTTTTATTTTTATTTTTATTATGGATATCATCAATTTAACATGATTTTTTAAGTGTTGGGACTATGTTTTTCAATCTTTCACAAAATTAAAAGTGCTTATTAGTTCTTATTAGTGCTTAGGGACTGTTTAATGGTTTTTGTGCATTTTTGTTCTTTTTTTGGGTTTTTTGGACTGTTTAATGGTGATCTTAATAAGCACAATGCTTTTTGTAGCAACTTTTGAGCTAAATGGTGGTTTTAAGCTGCCTCAAACAGTCCCAGACGCCCATTAAGCTCAATAAGCTGCCTCAAACAGTCCCAAACGCCTATTAAGCTCAATAAGTTGCCTCAAACAGTCCCAAATGCCCATTAAGCTCAATAAGCTGCCTCAAACAGTCCCAAACGCCCATTAAGCTCAATAAGCTGCCTCAAGCAGTGCTTATTAGTGCTTAAAAGTGCTTATTAGTTCTTATTAGTTCTTAAAAGTGCTTATTAGTGCTTAGGGACTGTTAAATGGGTTTTGTGCATTTTTGTTCTTTTTTTTGTGGGTTTTTTGGACCGTTTAATGGTGATCTTCATAAGCAGAATGCTGTTTGTAGCAACTTTTGAGCTTAATGGTGATTTTAAAGAATTATCTTGTGAGAGCATCACTAGATTTCCCATCATCGGTTCTCAGAATTGACGAGAGTCCATTGCCTGCTTCTCTTGATTCCGTTGTGGTGCCAGGGAGAGGGATCACATAATGTGAGACCGATCAAGTTTATGTTGTGCAAATTTTTTATTTAAAGATACTATTTATATCTGACCCTAATGATTGTGTTGTATTTACTTTCAAAAGTTGTACGATAAACTACATTTGACCCTGAAATTGATCTTTACAGCTTATGCAAGAAGGACATATGGTTGAACAAGTATTTAACTTTTTAGGGACTGCATACATCCGTGTTTATGTGAAGCTTGGAGTAAGTGGTTGGTGGTTATCTCTATTTTGATTCATTGTTTCTTCATAGTCGTGAACTACTTCCCTCAAATGCACCTGTAAAGGTTTGTTTTCAACCTATCATCCCGACCTTTTTGAATGAATGCAAATTTTTAGTGCCGTTTTTAAACTCTAATGTCTTGCTATCATGTTTCCAAAAAGTATAAAAAAACTTAGTATTTGGAAGCATGAGTCTTGCAATTTAAGAATCATATGTGCACTCAATGAATCCATCTTAGTTTGTTTATCATATTGAAATCTAAGGTCGTTTTGTTTTTTTTGATAGAGATCTACTTTAAAGTAAATCTTTATTTATTTCAATCCATGACCGACTTGCACCATAAACATTATAAATGCAATCGATCCATTTTGAAAGTTATCGTTATTTATATGATGGATGGATCAATTTCAAAGAGCTATATATGGAGATCTGAGTTGGGGTTACAAATGTCCCTATGTTTAGCTTTGAATTGATTTGTTCAGTTTCTTGAAAATCTGGAAAACTACATCAAACTCATAACAGTAACAAAATGCCTACTAATAGAAGGCATAATGACATTTGTTTATATTAAACAAGAATGACTCATTGAATTTGAACATATAAGTTTGATCTAAAAAATCAAAATGTTACTTATTTGTTGTGTAGTTGCAATCTTAATATTTACAATACATATGCCCTATCCCATTCATTGTTGTGTGTTTATGAAGTTGATTTCTTGCCTAGAGCATATAATAACCACCAATCAATAACTTTCTGTGGTGTTTTTAACATTTATTTCCTTTGTATAATTTTTCCATTTCCAGCAATTATAGACATATTTTATTTATCACATCACTTCTGTTGCAAAGGAAAGGGCTTGGGTTCAAATTATAAACAACCTTATAAAGTTATCTAGGAGGGTTCAGTTCAGATTTATGTTGTTATAAGTCAATGCATACCTTCACCAAAACTTATCTGGACTAATGGATTGATTTTTTGATGTCTTTTTTCTTTTAGTATGCATATAGAATAGTCTATCAGGTTAATTTTTGATGGCTTTTTGCTTTGGGTAGCTGTGTGTTTGCAGATCTACTGCTTTATGGCGTTGGGCGTACGGGATTTTAGTCATTGTTATTTTTGGTTGCATTCTTTTTGCATAGCAGTTGCAGATTTCTAAGATCTTCTATTCCATGTTTGAATGATTGTTTTAACTTCTTTGGAGTGATTTATAATACGATTGGATGTTTGCTGTTAATGGTTGTAGAGGTTGGATAACCATTAATCAGTATGTTTGATGATTTTTGTGACCAAATGCATTATTGCGACATTCAAAGTTGTATTGGTATTTTTTTTAGTCCATTGTGGACAGAATTTGCAATAGCTTATTAGGATTTTTATGGGTGTTTATACCTGCATTGTTGTAAAGATGGCAAGATAGCAACCATGGGTTATGATATTTTGTCAATTGGATGATTGCTTTTGTGTAGCCTTGATGGTATTAGATTTTGATTGGTAAACGGTAAACTTTTTCGTTTCAATATCCTAGGGGATGTTTGGTTGGTTTTTCATTAAGTTATGTATGGATAAAGCTATCTGTGTAAATTAATCCGTCTGTATAGAGTTTTGTTTGGAAGAGTCTTTTCATAGATAAAAAGAACGTGTTTTTTAGTTGGGAGGGACATGTTTGGAATTTTTTTTGGTTTTTTGTATTAAGCTCCCCCTTGAAAGCTTACTGAATAAGTCACTTTCTATATCATGAAACCACTAACAAATAGTCATATATATATAGCCGACCGAAAAAACGCTTTTGTTTTTTACATTTTTATAGTTGACATACTTTATATAAAGCACCTCTTGAGGTCTTGATATGAAATTCAAAAAACATAATTCAAACCAAAAAATCGTAATTACTAAATAAATTTGTTATTTATTTTTCATTCCTTAAAGTAATTTTATGGATTGGTTTATCTTTTTAAAGATCTATATACAATTCCGCTATAGTCCGTAAAAGAGAACAAAGTACAATTCTTGCATTTTTTAGTGTTTGGATAAAAAGTTGATTACCGGTATTTCAATTAGCGGGTATTTGAAATTGATCCGGGGATCTATCTTATTTTGGGTAGATTCGCTTTACTTTTTGCCAACTGAGTTAATGTAACTTTGCCCCATAGTTGTTTGTTTGGGTAAACCATCAAAAGTAATGTGTTTAACCTTCATTTATGCATGGTTGGTCATCCCCGCTGCATTGGGCGGCATACAACTAGTGTTTTAAAATAATATAATGTTGAATTTAAAAATATTTATCAACAACAAAATACGAATATATATAAATATTGGTTGAAATAATAATACTAAGATAAAGTGTAATTATATAAAAGTAAAACATAAAGGTGTTGGATCATAGTAAAAATAATGTATAATTAATATTTATTGTTAAAATAAAATATGATTAAGTAATGATTAGAGTTGGGGGTGGGGAGGGGTGAGGGTGTAAGGAGTGGGGTGTGTTATGGTGGGATGGGGTGTATTTAAACTGTTGTACCTTATGCATTAAAAATTGTAATAAAGAGTTTTGATGTAAATGTATTATAAGGTAGTGTGTGGGTGTGTATATATATATTTATATATACTAGTTATATACCCGCGCAATGCGGCGGAAGGTAAAAGTTCTATCAATATAAATTTAGTTTTTAAACATAAAATTAGAAACAGAATGTATCGTAAATCTACAAATGAAAAAAGTAATACATTTTCTCATTCAAAAAATTATGTTTAAACAAAATAGAAATTACAGTCATGATTTAATCATACAAAATCATCGGTTACAACTTCTTGATACACCACGTTAGATGTGTAGATTCCATCCTGGTCGAACCGTTTGGCAGGATTCACTAATACCTTTCTTTGTATTACCACGTGATATGCCTCTAGACAATGCCACGTAAAGTTGACCGTGCGAGAACACTGATTCTGGTAGATAAACGCCTACCACCGAAATTGTCTGCCCTTGAGCTTTATTGATTGTCATAGCAAAACAAAGTCGAATGGGAAACTGTTTTCTCTTTAGTTTGAACAGGAACATGTCTTCCTCAGATGGACATAGAGGAATTCTCGGTAAAAATACTGTCTTACCAGCATGTTGACCAATAGCTATTTCTGCATCGATGACGTTCTGCTGAAAACCTCTACAAATCAACCTCGTGCCGTTACACAATCCATTTGATGGGTCGATGTTCCGTAATAGTATTATTGGGCATCCAATCTTAAGCCGGAGGTAATTAGGGGGCAGACCGCTAACACTCAATGAGTTTAAGAATTCTATCGGATATAAGTTATTCTTATCGTCTTCTGCTTCGTCAAAGCTATAGTAAATTTTTTCCTCTCCCCGAAATATTTCAATCAATTGATCATTAGTCTCATCGACATGCTCATTTTTAGTTGTCAGTATCGCCCTCGAAATGATATAATTAGAACCAGTCTCATCGGCTTGCAGAGAAGGAAAAATTGCACTACTCAAAGCATCTTTCGATTCATTTTTACTGGTGTAAGGAATGGCCATGTCATCAGGTATCCAGAAAAGTTTCCATCCACTAATTCTTCATCACCATTGCCGACTCATAATAGAAAATCTGAAAACCATGGATCAGTAAGTGCTCTCATATTGAGAGTTAATCGCAATTATTTAATCGAAGACCAAAGTGGTGACATTCGAAGGCTAGAGTCTACGATCTGTGCTCGGGTGCCATGTGTCATTACTAGCAACACCTGTCTAAAATCTCCTCCCATAATCATTATTTTTCCACCAAATGGAAGACTCACCCCAATGATGTCTTACATTGTTCTATCGAGTGCTTCCACTGCTTGCCTTGTTGCCATTGATGCTTCATCCCAAATGATTATTTTTGCATCTCGGAGTAGTTGAGCAGTTTCGCTTTGTTTTTTTATATTACACATTGAGTTGTTACTAAGACTGAAGGGAATCTTGAATCGAGAGTGAGTTGTTCTTCCCCCTGGCATGTTATTAGCAGCAACACCTGATGAAGCGGTTGCAAGTGCAATAAGTCCACGTGAACAAACATTATCGAGTAAAGCTTTTACAAAAATGTTTTTCCAGTTCCACCTGGACCACCTACAAAAAACACACCGGGACAATCATTATCTACATGCCTCATGATTTCATCAAATGCATGTTGTTGGTCACAATTTAAAGAGTCTGGAGCACGTAAATCTTCATCTTCCACAATTATGGAGTACTCCTCTTGTACCTCATGAAATTCTCGTGATTCTAAATTAGTAGTTGCATTTAAGCTTGGAAGATCGAAATCATTGAGGTTCTTACCCATAGATTTTAAAAAGACTTCGATGTCTGTCAGAACCATATCTCGGATTCCCTCATCATTTTCATAGTGTCGTCTATAATCTTAAGAGAGTGAATTATAACTTTCATCCCATAACTTGCGAACATCTCCTGGCTCACAATAAATCAAGATTATTGCGAATAGTCGTCTAAGAGCATTGGGAAACTGAAATAAGGAGGCCTCGGAAAGACAATGCGATAAATTATCGTCAGTCTCTATTAACCCTCTCTCAAGAGCTGCTTTCCGAAATGTCGGGTGAACTACGCCATTAACCGTGTAAAGATTTTTAAAGCACGTAGGCGTAGATAATACCGCTCTCCTTCAGCAGGATTAGCATAAACCAATCGTCCTCTCATTGATCCTTGTATTCGAGGATTCCACTTACGTGAACTGGCATTCCCTGTGAAATATTTCAGAAAATCCTTGTATAAATATTGTATCGCGCTTATATCTTTTTTATTCCTATAAAAAAAGGCGGTCAACGTTGACTTTTATCTTTCTCTCTATCAAGGATATCTGTCATTATATCATTTTCTCTGAACCTAACCAACTGCTTATTCGTAATATCGACCTGTAAAGCCATCACACAAGGGTGGATTTGAGAAAGTGAAAATCTAAAAATCCGCCAAATCGCCTCAGGTGGAGAAACAAAACGTGCATCTTGAAACCTCTTTATCTCGTTAATAACTACATCTTCTCTGTCACAATCGACATGAATAACCTGTTTGTCATGTCCCTTGTAAACATACTTGAAGGCATATTTCATAGATATTATACTTGAGCAAACCTCAACATTGATGTGACAATTGAACATCATTAGCAACTCTGGGTTATACGGGACAACCCATTTATTATCTAGGATATTGCCCCGAACCTTCACTTTTATTCTATTATTTCTCCTCCGATACATTGGATATGAGCCATCTGCCCGCACCGTCTTGTCGTTGAATTGCTTAGGATATCCAAAATGACATTTTCTCGGCTCACCTTTCATACAAGGACTGGACGGTCGTAAATGACTACAAGGACCATGCATCATGTGCTTTACTACCAGTTGGTGCATTTCAGTATACTTTGTCGGGTCCGGGATTTCCGCACACACGATCTTGTTGTAATGGTCTGGATTTGTAATCTTGTATTCGGGTTTCATTATCATGAGGAAATGTGCATGTGGCAAACTACGTTTTTGAATTTCGACAACATAAACATAACCCCCGACCTCGCCAAAGATGTATTTCTTGAAGAGTTGTCTTTTTAGATCTTCTAATTTGGCACGAAAAACTCTTGCAACAAGGTCTGACCTATCTTGTGCGGTTTGACCAGGCAATAACTCTTTAACGATTTCAGGCCATGTTGGATTGCACGTCATGGTAAGGAATATATCAGGTTTCCCGTCATCTTGAACTAAAGTCATGGTATCCATAAATCTTCGTCGCATATCATGTGGGCCACCGATAAAACCTGCAGGAAGCACAACCCGTTGTATAACTCTACTTGGTTGAACCTCACCGGCATTAACACAATCCACAAAACCTTCGTATAAATCTTCTTATCTTCGTTTGGGTTTTTTCAATAAATATAAACGTGTAGTCTCTAGTTTGATGTACATGTCTACCACAAATTGTTGAAACAATCTTCCCCCTAGTAGAATCACGTTCTCACTCGGACGAAACTGGAACTTGTAACAATAATATTCTCGCATCGTTACAGTTTTCCTACCCCTTCCTGAGGTAACCTCTGTGTAGTAATGGTTTCAAATAATATAGATTTAATAAATAAATGTGTTAGACTTTATTCTGTGAAAAGTATGAACCAGAATAACACAAGTATCGAAGATCAGAAGTTAAGTCAAAAGCTCATCTTCTGACTTAAGTCATCTCAGAGGCACCCAGAGACTTGAAGAACCTCTGGACTCTAACTGTTATCTCACACGTGCTTGTGATGACGTGGCAATCACACTTTCCGTGCGTCCCTGTATGTAACTGATTCTGTTACTAGTATAGCTGACGTGTCAAATCCTAATAGGCTAGATCGTTGACCTTTACTTTGTAATAGTATAAATAGATTCATTCTTCACTGTAATATTTGACGATCTTTGAGAGAAATTGCGTTGTTCATTCATACGTATTGTAATCGATTTCCAGGTTATTAATACGATTTCTCAATTGTTCTTCAAATATGTTCTTACTGTTTATTATTACTGTTCAGTATTAATCATAGATCGACATTGCTTCCGCTCAAACTTTGTTATACGATCTGTTGATTTGTTATAAGAAAGGGATTTGGGTTCCCACAAGATGAATAAGGTAATAAATATATATGATAATGTTCGTACCTAAATAAATGCAATAATGTTCGTACCTTCAAGATCTTCATCGAAGTTTTCGTCATAATTAACAGTTTCATCGATGCACACTCCGCTTATAGGTATTCTAGCATGCCATTCAGACTCACCATTGGGAAAAAACAAAGGAGAAGACAAAGGTTCGTAACAACCATAGTGATGTTCAACTTTTTTGTTGTAGTCGGACCTCCCATACATAACAATACTTCTCTTGTATGCAGTGATGTTGTCATTTCCTTCAACCCAAATACCAGCAACCTCAGATGTGGTCGGTCGGTTCTTAACCCTCAGGTGAAGTTCCACATAAGCATTCAAAGTTACTCTATAATTATCGAGTGGTCCTAACTCGGAAAGGCTTCGAAATGTTCTCACACATTGATTTATAGAAAGAACACGAGTCAACATTTCAATGACGTTTCTATAAAGATTTGACCACTGTAGTCTATGCGAAAATCCAGCTTCGGCATCATAAAAATAAAGTTGTATGTACCTAGGTTTTCCATCCCTAGGAAGTAACTGATCAATTCTATGATATATTGCTCCTTGAGAATGAAACGTGTGTACTCTAGATGTCATATCGCTCACGGTGCTATCCAGAGTTATTCCTATTGACGTCAAGGAAAAATTTGTGTTATATGCACGTATATTGTGCCTAAACATTCTGCCTAATTCAGATTGCACTGTGAATAAATGATAAAGTTCTTCAGGAACTGGTGAGTAAGCCAACTTTGTCTTCCCACTCATGCTACAAAAAGAAATAAATTCATATTGGAATCATTTTGCACCACAATGTTCACACGCATTTTGTTTCTTCAAGACACGATGTTGTTTAGGGACACAATTGTCACACCCCGCTAAAGCGGAAACACAGGGAGTGATAGTTCAAGATTTCATAGCAATAGAGCGATAACAACACCAATTGTCCAATCAAATACATAACACATAAAACTGAACATTACATCATACCAGTTCAAGTTTTAACATAAAAAAATAAGATGTTCTACAAAACGATTTCAAACTTAAACGTGGTTGATGTTGATGCGCCCCAAACACAAGCATTTTTAGTTACCTTTTCTTACCCCTGAAAAGCATGAATAAAACAAGGTCAACTACAAAGAGTTGGTGAGTTCACATGTTTTAAATATTTTAAACATCTTTTGCATAAATGAATATTGATAAAATACTTTTATGCACTTAAATAATCTTTACATCATAAAACGTTCAAGGCATTTTTGTAGCCTAATTAATAGTAAGTAATGAGCCACCACTAAACCTTCGACCACAAAAATATTTTTAGTTCTACCTCAGCGGTGGACCTAAAGTCCACATGTGTAGAACCTTCTTTTTAGTTCTACCTCAGTGGTGGACCTAAAGTCCACATGTGTAGAACCTTCTTTTTAGTTCTACCTCAGCGGTGGACCTAAAGTCCACATGTGTAGAATCTTCTTTTTAGTTCTACCTCAGCGGTGCACCTAAAGTCCACATGTGTAGAACCTTCTCTTTAATTCTACCTCAGCGGTGGACCTAAAGTCCACATGTGTAGAACCTTCTTTCTAATTCTACCTTAGAGGTGGACATAAAGTCCACATGTGTAGAACCTTCCCTTTTAAGTATAGTGCACCCCTACCTGTAGTTTCCCGGTAGGATTGCTATCCACACCCTACTTTTCGGTTTTTAGGTGGGATTGTCCGTCCAATAGCGGTATCCACATATACCCTCAGCTCCTCACTTGAGTTAATAGTAGTGTAAAAACTTTTATGGAACATTTTACTCAATACAATCTATTAGTGTACATGCCTTAGTGCCCAAAATCAACAATTTCATATTGTTTCACATTTGGTAATGCAAATAGCTCAAATATTTCATTTAATCATGCTTTTCACCCCAAAACGTATAAAATACTTTAAAAATGGGGCTGTCAATACTCACCTTTGCAAGCTCCGCTACTCAAAAGCACGATCCGATCCCCACCCAAAGGCCTAACGATTCCCTAACAAAGAGAAATGCTCAAAACCATCACTTATGGGTCTAAAACTATTTATGGAGGTGAATAAGTCTTAAGTTTATAAATGTCCACATACATCTAACTTGATTGTCTATAGTCCAATTATACATAATGCACATATGCTCGTTAATATAGTAATTTATACCGTAAGTTGCGTTATAAACCATCAAATGATCAATAATTGTTAAAATCAAGAAATTCCAGAATTTCACTTCTGGACAGAAATTTGTAGTACTCAAAATGATCAAAATGTAGAGACTTCCAATATGACATAACTTCCCATATTTATATATGTGATATAGTACTGGGTTATGGTGATTGTGACCAAATTTGATGCATTTTGAACATGTAAAAATGATTCAAATAATTTATGCAATGCAAAGGGTCACAACTGGCATGGCTGATTACACCATGTTAGTAAATCACTCATTTGAGGAGTTCTACTTAGTGTTTTGTAGAATTTCCAGTTGGATTGGAATCATAACTCATAAAGGAAATGTTTGAGATAAGAATCATTGATTTTGAAAAAGTTATGAAGGAGATATGGCACTACGAAGTTGCATGCAAAATTCTGTCATTAGCTGACAGATTAACATTTAACTTTACTAAATTGGTTAATGCCTCAAAACTTCATATTTTTAAATGAAACTGGATTCATATGAATCCTAACTCATAAAAGAAAGTTTTAGAAGAAGAATAATGCATTAAAGACAAATAACAAAGGAGATACTAACACACAAAGTAGAGTTTAGCTGCTGGTGGTTTCACAGATTGCATACCTAAAGTATTTTAAGTGTTTGGAGGGTCAAAACTCCATATTTTTAAGTGATTCCACTTGAAAACTGAATATAACTCATAAAAATAACTCTGAAAAGAAAAATCATCCTTTTTCATTGAGTTTTGAAAGAGATATGGCCATTTGAACATGCATGCACAAATCTGTCAATGGTTGAAAGTTTGCACACTCATTTTGGTTCAATTAGTTGGAACCTCAAATCACCATACTTTTTAATGAAATCAGTGGCATTTGAAAGGTAACTCATTAAATTAACTTCCAGAAGAAAAATCAAGTGATTTGGATGTGTATTTAAAGAGTTATGGTCGTACAAAGTAGGGTTTGCCTACTGTTGAACTTCCAGATGCACATGCATCTTGATATGAGCATTTGGGGGGTTCAAAACTCAATGTTTTTTAGTGAGACCACTTGGATTAGAACCCCAACTCACTAAATAAACTTGTAGAAAGAAGATTCATGATTTTTGAATATATTATTTGCAAGAAATGGACGATTTATGCACATGCAATAAATCTGTCAGCACCAAAAATCACCATTTTTACTCAAAAACACATAAAATCATGATTTTTCACCTATTTCTTGAGTTTTATTGTTTGGGTCATTGATTATCACCATTATGTAAACATTTTTATATGTTTTTGGGTGTATAATCTTTCCATAAAACTCAAAATTTACAGAAGTTAGAAGAAAACACTTAAAATGAAGGAAAAAGTGGGTTTTTCCCCAAAAAAGTTAAGAAAAATGAAGAAGATGAAGTTTGCACTTACTTGGATGATGAAATGTGTTGAATATCTTCAATAATCTTGCACTATGATGAGTTTTTGATGAAGAAAAGGGCTGCAATTTTTGGAGAGAAAAGAGAGGGAGAAGAGAGAGTGATTATGCCTCTTTAGTTCTAGAGAGAGAGAGGTTTGAATTTTGAGAGTTGCAAATGAGGGAAACTAAAAAAAAACAATATTTATATGTGAAATCAAAGGGGTGCCAGCCATGGAGATGGGCCCCACCCAAACCCAACAATTTATTTATTTTTTAAATTAATTTAAGCCCAAAAATATGAAATTAGAAGTCCATTTTCTCAATTTTTGGCCTTTTCCCTTCAAATATGGGCCCAAAAGTGTTTAAATTATATAAATAATAAAAGTTTTATATTTAGCATTCTAAACTATATATTTTATATAAATTAGGCATAAATTAGAGCATTTGACAATGTATTGGACGTTTCAGACAGTTATGGGTCGGAACCGGACATTTTAAGTGACTACCGGAAATGCTAGGGATTTTTCGGCCATTCTAAACCAACTAACTCCTATTCTTATAACTTATCAAAAATAACACTAATATAAACTTAATAAGAGCTAACTTGGTAGCTCAAATTTGACAGTTGTCACAGTCTCCCCCTGTTAGAGAAATTTCGTCCCGAAATTTAAGAACTAGCTTTCTCCGGGGCATTCGCAAACAGGCGAGGATAGTTATGCTTCATCAATCTTCTCGTTCCCAAGTATACTCTGGGTCGTGCTTCGCATTTCAGCGAATTTTGATAATAGGGATTTTACTGCACCTCAACCGTTTAACTTCTCGTTCCAGTATCTCGATTGGTTCCTCGACGCAGTGTAACCGATCGTTAATATGAACGTCGTCCAAGGGTAACACCAGTGTTTCATCCATTAAACATTTCTTCAGATTCGACACATGGAACGTGTCGTGGATGGCGCTTAAATTTTGCGGTAACTTCATTTTGTATGCTACCGGTCCGATTCTTTCGAGTTTTTCGAATGGACCAATGTATCTGGGACCCAGCTTGCCTCTCTTCTTGAAACGTACCAGTCCTTTCCATGGCGACACTTTCAGAACTACTTTATCTCCCACTTGAAACTCCAACGGCTTTCTCTGATTATCTGCATAAACTCTTCTGACGATCTCTTGCTGTTTTAAGTCTTTCTTTGATGGTTAAGATTTTGTCAGTGGTTTCCTGAATAATTTCGGGCGTAGTCAGCTGTCTATCACCAATTTCTACCCAGCTAAGCGGCGATCTACATTCACGTCCGTATAGAGCTTCATACGGTGCACATTGTATACTGTGTGATAGCTGTTGTTATAGGAGAATTCAACAAGCGGTAGGTGGGTATCCCAACTCCCACCAAAATCTATTGCGCATGCATGCAACATATCCTTTAGCGTTTGTATAGTTCTTTCCGATTATCCATCCGTTTGAGGATGATAGGCAGTGCTATAGTCCAAACGTATACCCAATGCCTTTTGAAGAGACTGCCGAAATCGTGACGTAAAAATGTGTGTCTCTGTCTGAAATAATGGAAATAGGCACACCGTGACGTGTAACTATTTCATTGCTGTAAATTTTTGCACGTTTCTCCATACTGAAATCTTCACGAATGGGAATGAAATGAGCTGATTTTGTAAGTCGATCAACTATAACCCATATAGAATCGTGTCCCTTCCCAGTTCTGGGTAGTTTGGTTACAAAATCCATGGTTATTTGCTCCCATTTCCATTGGGGAATTTCGGGTTGCTGAAGTAGACCGGATGGTTTCTGATGTTCGGGACTTGAGCACAAGTTAAGCACTTGATTACATACTCTGCAATATCTTTCCTCATTCCTTGCCACCAATAGTATTGCTTCAGATCCCTATACATGTTATCCGCTCCTGAGTGAATCGAATATCTGGATCGATGGGCTTCATCCAAGATGGTTGATCGTAGATTACCAATCTTTCAGTACCCATACCTTATTCTTAAAGTAATGTACCCCATCTGTCTGCATTTCAAATTCCTTCTCTAGGTGCTGCAAGGTTTCATTCTTCAAATTCTCTTCTTTCAAAGCTTCTTCTTGTGCTTCCAGTATTTGAGTCTTTAAACTCGTCAGAACCATCATTCCTATAGCACATGCTCTTGTCAGTTTTACTCTTTCCTTTCTGCTTAACACGTCGGCTACTACATTAGCCTTGCCTGAATGGTACTTTATTTCACAGTCGTAGTCACTAAGTAGTTCAACCCATCTTCTTTGCCTCATGTTTAACATTTTCTGGTCAAGAATATGTTGAAGGCTCTTGTGATCTGTGAAGATAGTACACTTAGTACCGTAGAGATAATGTCTCCAGATCTTGAGTGCGAAAACCACTGCTCCTAACTCGATATCATGAGTAGTGTAAATCTTCTCGTGAACCTTAAGTTGCCTTGATGCATATGCGATAACTTTGGCTTTTTGCATCAGTACGCATCCCATTCCTTGATGTGAAGCGTCACAGTAGACTACAAAGTTATCCACTCCCTCTGGTAAAGCCAAAATCGTGCGTTGCATAATTTGTATTTGAGAGTCTGAAATGCTTCCTCTTGTTTCTCTCCCCAAATAAACTTCTTATCTTTTTGAGTCAGTGTGGTTAGTGGTTGTGCGATCTTGGAGAAATTTTTGATAAATCGCCGATAGTAGCCTGCCAATCCCCGAAATTGGCGGAACTCAGTTGGTGTCTTCGGGGCTTCCCATTTCTTAATGGCCTCGATCTTAGCTGGATCAACATGTATCCCTTTTTCATTTACTACGTGGCCAAGGAAGTCTACTTCGCGAATCCAGAATTCGCATTTGGAGAATTTGGCATACAGCTTTTTGTTTCTGAGCAATTCTAGTATCAACTTTAAATGTTGCTCATGCTCCTTCTTGTCTCGAGAATAAATGAGTATATCATCTATAAAAACTATCACGAACTTGTCTAGGTACGGTCGACATACTCTATTCATTAAATCCATGAAGACTACCGGTGCATTTGTTAGCCCGAAAGGCATAACTAGGAACTCCTAATGACCATAACGAGTTCTAAACGCTGTCTTAGGAATGTCTTCTTCACGAACTCTCATTTGATGATATCCCGATCGAAGATCGATTTTTGAGAAATACGTAGCCCCTTGAAGTTGATCGAATAAGTCATCGATTCGAGGAAGAGGGTATCTGTTCTTGATTGTCAACTTGTTGAGTTCCCTGGAATCGATACACATACAGAAAGATCCATCATTCTTTTTAACAAAAAGGACTAGAGCTCCCCAAGGTGAAGAGCTAGGCCTGATGAATCCTTTATCGAGCAGCTCCTGGACTTGCTATGATAATTCCTGCATTTCTGACAGTGCAAGTCGATAAGGTGGTTTCGCCACGGGCGCAGCTCCTGGAACTAAATCAATGTGGAATTCAACTTGTCTTGGTAGGGGTAGTCCGGGTAACTTATCTGGGAATACTTCGAGAAAATACCGAACTATAGGAAGATTCTGAATGTGTTTATCTTTGATCTCCTTATTCACAACGTGTGCCAGTAACGCATGCAGTCCTTCCTCAAGTATTTTCACATCGTCATGCACGTCACTATTTTAACATTCCTTCTGGGTTTCTTTCCATGTACTTCGAGAACTTCTCCTTCAGGTAGTGGAACTCGGATGATCTTTTCGGAGCAGCAAATTTCAGCTCGGTTTTTAGACAACCAATCCATACCCCAAATTATATTAAAGCTTCCTAACATGATTGGGATTATGTCTATGCTAAAGTTCATCCATCTTTCTCTTATCTTGAGCTTTGTCTCTTGCAAATATCTCCGAACGATTAGCATTGTTGGTGAGCCTGGTTGCCAAATTCACAGCATCTTGAAGGGTTTTTGGGTTTGCTGAAGTAACGTCCGCGCATATTTCAGGAGATAAACCCCAGACGTACCTGTCGACTTGATTTTCATCAGGCGTCACCAAAGGTGGTACCATCTTTGCCAGTTCATGGAAACGGGCAGTGCTAGAGTCTATGTCATTTCCCTTCATTTCATGATTCCATAGCTCCGCTTCCTACTTCTGGATTTTGCTCCTCGGCAGTATTCCTCTTTGAGCATCTTTTTGAATTCCTCCCAAGTAAGACTGTTGGCTGCTTTTCGGCCTCGGGTTTGCACTTAGGTGTTCCACCAGGTCAATGCTCGTCCTTGTAGCTGACAGGCGGCAAACTCCATTTTATTTCCTTCAGTGCACTTGTTGATGTGGAGAACGGACTCCATATTCTTAATCTATCTCAGTAATCCAACAGCTCCCTTAGTTCCATGGAATTCCTTCGGGTTGTAGGTCCTAAAAGCTTTGTATGTGCATTCCCTATCTTCACTTGCTCTAGATCCTCATTTGTTTCCCGAATTAGCATTTAGACCCGCTGCCACTTGACTAACGATGTTCGGAAGTGCTGCCACGAGTTGTTCAGATACAAGTCGTGCGATTTCGGGATCTTCTCTCCTTGGAGGAATTTTTTTTAGGCATAGGTTCATATTGAGGTTGGGTCATATTACTATTACTATTTTTGCGCTAAGTCTACTTAACTAAGTTATGCATATAAAACACTCGATTCATCAAATCATAGGTTTAGAATCACATAACTTCAATATCCAGCAAAAATAATTCCCAAAAGACATCAAGTATCTTAGAGTTCAAAATAGTGAGCTACATGTCACCAAAATAAGTTTCCAAGTTTAACCAACAAAGTAGTCAAAAAGTTCTCTCCTAGGTTGACTAGTCACATAGCCTGAGGAGTCAGTAGAGAGTACTTAGTAGGAGTGGATGAGTGAGACATAGTGAACTGCGATAGTAACAAACTTAATTACTAAATGTACTTTAGTAAATAACAATTTATAAAATGACTATGCGAACTCACACTTATGACCATGCTTTTCATTTGGGCAAGAAGTTCCCAATATAATTGTTCCATGTCTCCCTTATACATATTAACTTAGACATAGGTGATCAGGCTTTGCCTAATTATAATATGCTAAGTCGACACTTATTCCAATTATACCAATAGTAAGCTTTTAAAATTACAGTTAGTTTAGAAAAATAGTTTTCGAAAACTTTTGGTTATAGTATTTGGTTTTATAGAAAAAAAACCGGTATTCTCTATGACCTATGGCTCTGATACCAAGTCTGTTACACCCCGCTAAAGCGGAAACACAGGGAGTGATAGTTCAAGATTTCATAGCAATAGAGCGATAACAACACCAATTGTCCAATCAAATACATAACACATAAAACTGAACATTACATCATACCAGTTCAAGTTTTAACATAAAAAAATAAGATGTTCTACAAAACGATTTCAAATTTAAACGTGGTTGATGTTGATGCGCCCCAAACACAAGCATTTTTAGTTACCCTTTCTTACCCCTGAAAAGCATGAATAAAACAAGGTCAAGTACAAAGAGTTGGTGAGTTCACAAGTTTTAAATATTTTAAACATCTTTTGCATAAATGAATATTGAGTAAAATACTTTTATGTCACTTAAATAATCTTTAAATCATAAAACGTTCAAGGCATTTTTGTAGCCTAATTAATAGTAAGTAATGAGCCACCACTAAACCTTCGACTACAAAAATAATTTTAGTTCTACCTCAGCGGTGGACCTAAAGTCCACATGTGTAGAACCTTCTTTTTAGTTCTACCTCAGCGGTGGACCTAAATTCCACATGTGTAGAACCTTCTTTTTAGTTCTACCTCAACGGTGGACCTAAAGTCCACATGTGTAGAACCTTCTTTTTAGTTCTACCTCAGCGGTGGACCTAAAGTCCACATGTGTAGAACCTTCTCTTTAATTCTACCTCAGCGGTGGACCTAAAGTCAACATGTGTAGAACCTTCTCTTTAATTCTACCTCAGCGGTGGACCTAAAGTCCACATGTGTAGAACCTTCTTTTTAATCCTACCTCAGCGGTGGACATAAAGTCCACATGTGTAGAACCTTCCCTTTTAAGTATAGTGCACCCCTACCTGTAGTTTCCCGGTAGGATTGCTATCCACACCCTACTTTTCGGTTTTTAGGTGGAATTGTCCGTCCAATAGCGCTATCCACATATACCCTCGGCTCCTCACTTGAGTTAATAGTAGTGTACAAACTTTTATGGAACATTTTACTCAATACAATCTATTAGTGTACATGCCTTAGTGCCCAAAATTAACAATTTCATATTGTTTCACATTCGATAATGCAAATAGCTCAAATATTTCATTTAATCATGCTTTTCTCCCCAAAACGTATAAAATACTTTCAAAATGGGGCTGTGAATACTCACCTTTGCAAGCTCCGCTACTCAAAAGCACGATCCGATCCCCACCCAAAGGCCTAACGATTCCCTAACAAAGAGAAATGCTCAAAACCATCACTTATGGGTCGAAAATTACTTATGGAGGTGAATAAGTCTTAAGTTTATAAATGTCCACATACATCCAACTTGATTGTCTATAGTCCAATGATACATAATGCACATATGCTCGTTAATATAGTAATTTATACCGTAAGTTGCGTTATAAACCATCAAATGATCAATAATTGTTAAAATCAAGAAATTCCAGAATTTCACTTCTGGACAGAAACTTGTAGTACTCAAAATGATCAAAATGTAGAGACTTCCAATATGACAAAGGTTCCCATATTTTTATATGTGATATAGTACTGGGTTATGGTGATTGTGACCAAATTTGATGCATTTTGAACATGTAAAAATGATTCAAATAATTTATGCAATGCAAAGTGTCACAACTGGCATGGCAGATTACACCATGTTAGTAAATCACTCATTTGAGGAGTTCTACTCAGTGTTTTCAAGAATTTCCAGTTGTATTGGAATCATAACTCATAAAGGAAACTTTTGAGATAAGAATCACTGATTTTGAAAAAGTTTTGAAGGAGATATGACACTACGAAGTTGCATGCACAATTTTGTCATTAGCTGACAGATTAACATTTAACTTTAATAAATTGGTTAATGCCTCAAAACTTCATATTTTTGAATGAAACTAGATTCATATGAATCCTAACTCATAAAAGAAAGTTTTAGAAGAAGAATCATGCATTAAAGACAAATAACAAAGGAGATACTAACACACAAAGTAGAGTTTAGCTGCTGGTGGTTTCACAGATTTCACACCAAAAGTATTTTAAGTGTTTGGAGGGCCAAACGCCATATTTTTAAGTGATTCCACTTGCAAACTGAATATAACTCATAAAAATAACTCTCAAAAGAAAAATCATCCTTTTTTATTGAGTTTTGAAAGAGATATGGCCATTTGAACATGCATGCACAAATCTGTCAATGGTTGACAGTTTGCACACTCATTTTGTTTCAATTAGTTGGAACCTCAAATCACCATATTTTTTAACGAAATCAGTGCCATTTGAAAGGTAACTGATTAAATTAACTTCCGAAAGAAAAATCAAGTGATTTGGATGAGTATTCAAAGAGTTATGGTCATTCAAAGTAGGATTTTCCTACTGTTGAACTTCCAGATGCACATGCATCTTGATATGAGCATTTGGGGGGTCAAAACTCAATGTTTTTGAGTGAGACCACTTGGATTAGAACCCCAACTCACTAAATAAACTTGTAGAAAGAATATTCATGATTTTTGAACATATTATTTGCAAGAAATGGACGATTTATGCACATGCAATAAATCTGTCAGCACCAAAAATCACCATTTTTACTCAAAAACACATAAAATCATGATTTTGCACCTATTTCTTGAGTTTTATTGTTTGGGTCATTGATTATCACCATTATGAAAACATTTTTATATGTTTTTGGGTGTATAATCTTTCCATAAAACTCAAAATTCACAGAAGTTAGAAGAAAACACTTAAAATGAATGAAAAAATGGGGTTTTCCCCAAGAATGTTAAGAAAAATGAAGAAGATGAAGTTTGCACTTACTTGGATGATGAAATGTGTTGAATATCATCAATAATCTTGCACTATGATGAGTTTTTGATGAAGAAAAGGGCTGCAATTTTTGGAGAGAAAAGAGAGGGAGAAGAGAGAGTGATTATGCCTCTTTAGTTCTAGATAGAGAGAGGTTTGAATTTTGAGAGTTGCAAATGAGGGAAACTAAAAAAAACAATATTTATATGTGAAATCAAAGGGGTGCCAGCCATGGAGATGGACCCCACCCAAACCCAACAATTTATATATTTTTTAAATTAATTTAAGCCCAAAAATATGAAATTAGAAGTCCATTTTCTCAATTTTTGGCCTTTTTCCTTCAAATATGGGCCCAAAAGTGTTTAAATTATATAAATAATAAAAGTTTTATATTTAGCATTCTAAACTATATATTTTATATAAATTAGGTATAAATTAGAGCATTTGACAATGTATTGGACGTTTCAGACAGTTATGGGTCGGAACCGGACATTTTAAGCGACTACCGGAAATGCTAGGGATTTTTCGGCCATTCTAAACCAACTAACTCGTATTCTTATAACTTATCTAAAATAACACTAATATAAACTTAATAAGGGCTAACTTGGTAGCTCAAATTTGACAGTTGTCACAACAACCATATACAAAACTGTATGGGTCCTCTTGTTGGATCTCTTTTCGGGTTGATGGAGTAACATTGGCGCCAGTAGAACCACCTATATATAAAATATTTGAATATGAAACATAACGTTCATTACAAAAAATACTAATACTGATATCGAGTTAAAAATACTTACATGTTAATTTTTGATTCACGACTTCGTCAAAAAGAGGTAGTAATATTCCATGGTTATTTCGAATGCTTATTAAAGAAAATGCCAGGTCAATGAGCCTTTAGTTTATTTCAATTCAAAAATTCTAAAACAATAATAATCGCATGGTATTTACCGTTGAAGTTTTCATGTGTAAACCTTGAATATGTCTAACTTGTTCCTTCACTACCCATTGGGGCGATATATGTTATGTTTGTCATTGATTGACTACTTCCTTCACCATGCACTACTTTTTTCATTTTGTTTCTCTTTTTTTGTAGTGCATAATAGCGTCTATTGTATTCCTTCCATTTTTCTGCGATTGTAAATGATTCTTAAATATATACTGAGTGAGTGCATCAGTAATTAAATTAATGTTATATATTTTACATATCTTTTGCAATATCAACATCTGACCCCTCTAGAACTGTCTGTTGGATCTCAGTTCGGGGAGATGGATTAACATTGGCCCCGGTACAACCACCTATATATAAGATATTTGAACATGAAACATAAACATGATTATAAAAAAAATACTAAATCGAGTAAAAAAATACTAACTTATGAATACTTGATTCATGATTTCGTCAAAAAGAGGTACTAGTATTCCACGGTCATTCCGAATGCCTATGAAAGAAAACGTTATGTCAATAAGTCTCTAGTTTATGTCAATTTGAAATTCTAAAATAATAATTATTTTTTTTTTACCGTTGAAGTTTCATGTGTCAACCCCGAACATATATGGGGTGTTCCTTCATTACCCATAACGTTTGTTCCTTGCGTATTAAAAATATTTGGGTTATTTTCCTTGCCTCCTTGATGATATTTTTGATTAATGAGCGGGGTTGTTTCATTGATATTCTCTTGTGTCACAGAATGACTACTTCCTTCACCATGCGCTATTTTTTTCATTATCTTTCTCTCTTTTTGTAGTGCATAATAGCGTCTATTGTATTCCTTTCATTTTTCTCTTTTTGTACCATCTGTATCATCAATCCTCATTGCACACCCTAAAACGAAATAGAAAAAATGATGCACATAACACACATACAAAACATTCACTGAACGATCACATTAATGTATAAAGTATCATTACAAAAACAATAACAAAAAACAATCATTGAATGATAATTGCATAACACACGTACAAAACATTCACTAAACAATCACATTAATGTATAAAGTATCATTACACTCAATACAACAATCACAAAAAAAATCCATAACCTAAATGTTTTCACAAGATTCACAACAAAAATACCCACATATGTTCCAAAATGTTTTCACAATCACAGAAAACCCATAATCCTAATCAAACTAAACACGTATCTTAACCCAACATACGTCTAATGTTGTGTGCTTCCGACATATTTGGATGTAACACAATCTCGGTTAAATCTGTTGAACTCAAAAAATTCACTAAAAATATTAGAAAATGCATTATTAATAACTAGTTATGTACCCGCACAATGCGGCGGAGTGTTAATGTTTTTATAAGTTAACGAAGAAAATTGATGCAACTACTGATATAATGTGAAATAAATATATTAACACCATTATCTAAATCATAGTCTTCGAGAAAAGAATCACATAAAATACCACATGATGAATAAGTTCTCAAAGCGTTGACAATTTCAGTGGTTTAAAAGATTTCTTAAATTAAAATTCAAATTGACATTCATATAAATTCTTTTGAATCCATTTCAAAACAAGGAAACTCATGCCTTTTATTTGCTAAAACATCTTAATTCAAACACTCCAACTTATAAATGATACAAAACAGAAAGCTTGATCCTCCTTGTTAATGTGTTTAAAAACAAACTCTCGAGATTAACCCTACCCTGAAGAATTATAGTTCAAATAGCTTACAACAAGTGTATGCTTCATTTCATTTAAAAAATTATCAAATTTACTCGCAAGTATAAATAACCAAATTCAACAAGTACAACATGACAGGTTTATTTCTGATGTCGTTCAACAACTCTGGCTTACAACCCAACCTTTTCTGGTTTCTGAATTTGGTTAAGGAGCATTCATGTCATGTCATCTGTGTCACAAATTAAAAAACAACTCATCAGAAACATGGATATAAAAATTAAGTACCCAATGATGTTTGAAGTCAAATATACTCCTTTCAGAATCCAAAATTAAGAAAGAAAAGAGAGCCATTCCAAAAGGGGCAATCCTAACACAATATACTAAAAGTATATAATTTCTCCCGCACAACATGCTGCATCTTATGTATATGAGTTCACATAATCAAAAGGCAAAGTGCACACTATGGCAAAGAACCGGGATACAGAACTCCCACCTACCAACCAAAAGAAAGAGATGAACAAAATATCGCTAGAGAGCAATGTATTCATGGCCTTTAAATAACATAAAAAGATGTAAAACGAAATAAATTCAACAATACAATTATTTAAATTATACTTCTTAAGATAAATATACAAGTAGTTCGAAACAAAGCTTATTTTAGTTTAATAACTAAAATGCTCCAAAAACCAAATGAGGTAAAATATATGATTCATTCAATTTAATTCAATACAAGTCAGAAGGTGAAGGTGGAGGTGGGAGAAAGGTTAAAGAAGCTTGTCGCCAAGAGTCTAGGTAAAGGAATAGTTACCGTTTAAGAATCAGCCAAATTCGTTGGAGAAAAGATACACCAGAATGCACAAAAGCTCCGATTTTGACCAACTAAAGTTAAATCTTTTTGGTTGAAACTTGAAAGTGCATGAATCTTACCCAAATTTTATCATCAAATGTCAATAGCAAAAACTTAACTGCATAAGCAATTTTATGGGACAATTTGATAAAATGATTCATTCTTGTACTAAAGTTATCAAAAAAGTTCAGAAAAATGAATAGCTTCTTATGCCTAACAATGCAAAAGATCAAGTATGAAAAAAGAAAGTGAAAATGTAAATACCTCCATTAGAAGTTGAATGCACACGACTATAAAGAGAAACAGGGAGCCAAGAAAAAAGAGATTAAGTGAAAAGAAAATAAGTAGTCACTTGAAACCAAAATCTGGAATAACTTGCAAACCCACTTGAAACTAAATCAAATAAGTACATATATAAAAACTTGCAGAACCCACTTGAAATCAAGCATTTTTTAATGTGTCGAATAGAAGAATGCATACTTACTTGATAAATCTTACCATACATACCACATATGATAAATCTTACCTTACACAAGAACTAACGTTAATCCTCCAAATTTCCGACTCTTATTAAAACTGAAAGCAAATAGAAGAATGTAACAACCCAATATAAAGATTAAAAGACAGGGCACAACCTCGAATTGAAGAGAAATGGTCTCTTTACTGTCACGTGTAGCTTCCTGTATCCATTTAATAGTTACGATCATCCATAAAACATCCAACTACACGTTAAAGACTTTAAAAGGTTGTGAAATATTGCATAACTAATGCCATTAAAAGTTCATCGGATTAAAATGTGATCATAAACATGTAAAAGATTGGCTTCAGAAACTTACCTATTTGAACAACAAAAAAGACCGACTCCTATCTGCCAAACTGGTTGCAAAAAAACGCAAAAAAACAGACAGAAAAAAAACTATGCCCAAAGAACAACTAAACCAAAGCAACATGGTGGATGGGCTCTTTCAATGACCTATCTTACCAGACTACGACAAATATGAAGAACAACCGAGAACACCAAGATTTCAAAGTTAATTATAACCAGATAACACAAAAGATTCAAAACAAACAATGAAAGCACGTATTGAAAGTACCTGCAAGTGAAAGATTGATAATTCTTTTGATTCTCACATTCGTTTAACACAAAAAGAATAAAAGATGAAATAGAGAGGCCAAGCAGATAATGAGTAGCTTCTTATGCGTAGCAATGTAAAAGATCAAGTATGAAAAAAGAAACATAAGCACTGTTAATCTTGAAAATAGGAGGCCCTAGTTAGAGATGCTCATGACTCAAACCAAAATAAGATTCAAAAATAAAATCTAAACTGACTCAAACCAAACCAAATTCAAAGCAAAATTGTATTTGACATCAAGAGAATAACAAAATAAAATGGCTTGAATGAATAAATGACATGCGTAAAAGCGGTAGGATCGTGAAACTCATCGATGACTTCAATGGAGTAATTCTGATCAGAAATTCATCATTTGATGATCTAAACGAGCTCTGAGCGTTGCACGCATGTCTGACCGTCTAAATTATCTCTTGAGTTGATTTTTCCACACTACTCTGGATATGGAAAGCTTGGAAAAAAAAGGAAATCAGAGAGGGAGATATAAAGACAATTAACAAAAGCAAATGGGATTTACCAGGTCACGGAGTTCTCTTACTTGAGAGCTTTAATCAGCCGAGAACATACAACAAATCTAGCCGAGAGATGAACAACGCAGGAAGATGAAGATGTACAACACATGTTTCGAACAAATGGAAACCCTAACCAGGAATGAGACCAAATAAATCAGGACCGATGATGCATTGAATCGTCGCTTTGTGAATCGTGAAATCATGAAGTTACCTGAACGTTCCTGGAAAGGGAAGAGGTTTAACTGAAGAAGAAAGTGCCATTGGAGAATGAACATACATCTTGAGAGGAGAGAAACCGTGTCAGCGTCATTTTTAGTATGTTGTTTAGGGTTTGGAAAATGAAAGGTGTTTTAAGAGATTAAGAGATTGTGTATTGTTAGGTAGTACAATATGCTTAAAAGGTTGTTTTTAAGAAAAAATCAAATTTGCTTTATTAAGTAGTATAGATATTTAATATTTGAGTTATATAATTAATATAAAAAATTAAATATCATATAACATACTTGTAGGGTGTACTTTATGGATAAGTTTACCCCGAGATGCGTAAAGTATGGATTTATTTTTTACTGCTCGAGCCAACCTCACAATCTTTATTTGTCCAATATTCACTGTCATCTTTATTGTGTACCTACTATTCAAAATACAAAAGTTAGAACAATTTGTAACTTCGTTAATTTGGTAATAGTTTTAACACAAATGTAAACTTACGTATCATCTTGTAACACTATATAACATGAACCGAATCGAAATCTAGATTCATCTCCCGAATGGCTAGCTCGTCCTACCGATATGAGTTTTCCAACATCATCTAAAATAAAATTACTTAAACATAAGTTATAAATATCAATTTATATCATACTAGTTATATACCCGCGCAATGCGGCGGGAATGTAAAATTTAATTAAAGCGAAGATTTTTGGGGTATTATGATTAATAGGGTTTGTTCTTCGTAGTCATCCATGGATAAAGTTTGTGTGGATTAATCTGTTTGTATAGATTGAGAAGGTTTTTGTTTGGAACAGTTTTTCATAGATGAAAAGAGCGTCGTTTTTTAATTAGGATGGGCGAGTTTAGAAGTAAAAAAATTGGTGTTTTGTATAAAGATCCCTTTTTATATGTTTACTGAATAAGTCCCTTTCTTTATTATTAAGCCACTATCAAATAGTCATGTATAACTAACTAAATAAATTTAAGTCCCATTAAACGCTAACTTGGTGAATGAGAGTTACGTTGTTATTCAACATTTTGAAGGCATCATGTTTTTTGATAAACTTTAATAGTAGAACAATAATACGTAATATTTTACAATTTGGATGGATATTTTATCAGATAAGTGAGATCTTAGATCTAAATGTTAAAGCATTGCAAACAAAACAAAAAAATATTCTAAATCCTTGCATTTTACTGTCCTACAAGTTAAAAGAACAATATAATATTCAATCAAGGAGGATATAAAAGACAAGTGTAATACACTATATCATCTAACTCAAATGATTGAGCTTATTGTCAATGGATGTCCATGTGTTAAGCATCATTGGTAGTTTAATATAGGAAGAAAGTACTACTTTTACTGCATAATATACAACTCATCATGTGTTTAGTTTTTGGAAAGAAGGATTTAGCTTAATTTAGACATATCATTTGGTGGTTCTATAATATTTAAATTTTGTATATTTGCATCATGGAAAAATGAAACTCATTAAGTAATTATAGTGTTTTATTTGTACTTATTTTTATCAAATTAATAGTGCTTGTAAAATAGAATCGTTGGGAATTTTTGTAACAATTTTTTTTTAATATATGCAATGATGTAGGGCATAATAGGGGTGGAGTTTGGTAAGATACTAAGTTCTTTTTTCTTTAATGCTATGCATCAGCCAATAGTATCAATCAACTATACTTAGGATCAACTTAACTCACATCGACTACAATGTGTAGCAACTAAGGTTTTGGTTTGTTTCAAGAAATAAAAATGAAAATGAATTTAATTTACACAGATTGTTATGTTATGAAATACTTCATGAGCGAATATCTTATAACGACCAATTTCATTGGATCAAAATTCAAACCCAACAAACAGACACCATTAATAATTTCCATCTTCGTTCAAAAAAAGACCCATGATTAAGCTACACAAATGTAGTAGGTTTGAACATCTAAAGTCAAAATTTTAGAAACATATAATAATAATAATACAAGAGTACCCTCAAGAACCATCTTCATATACAAGTTCTAAATTTTGCATTTAAGCAAACCACATTAAATTAATCACAATCTGAAACTCAACATTTTCAATCACTTTTGACCCTTTCACGCCTGAAAAGACGGTGGAATAACGAGAGCAGACGTTGCGAAACAAAAGCCACCCAACTCGAACCAATCTTGGTGCGTTTGGTCCGGGTTTTGGTCCAAACAATCCTTTGAAAAGGGCCTTTTGTTTATGATAAAACAACTTGTCATCTTCGGCTAACGCCCATGGTTCCTTTAATATTGCTTTGTCTTTCGTGGCTAATTTCTGAGCTTTAAAGAAGTCATTCCGGGCAACATCCATCAGACTCGGTTCAACGCTTTCACCCCACCAACAAATTTGTTTGTTTATATACGTGCAATAATCAACTTAGAACTATTGCAACCATTGTGACCATCTAATAAATACATTATGTAATATAATAATTGTTAGTAGCTTAAAATATTACATAATTGTATGGTAGTTAATAATACAAAAAATTGGTTTATTCAAATAGAGGAACACAAAGGAACATAACTGTTTGGTAGTAGCTTAATAATACAAGACTATCGAAAGTATACGATTTATACTGCAGTGGTCAAATAGAGGAACACAAACAGAAGAACATATTGTTGTAGCATAATAAGACATAAAGTGGCTTATTCAGAAAGTGGCTTAATAATGCAGAAAGTGGCTTAATAATGCAGAATATGGCTTATTCAGAAAGTGGCTTAATAATACAAGTAGTGGGTAGTGGCTTATTCAGAAAGTGGCTTAATGATACATGAAGTGGCTTATTCAGAAAGTAGCTTAATGACACATCCTACATGAAGTAGCTTAATAATACATGAATTGGCTTAAACACAGGAAAAGAAGGAAACACACAGAAAAAGAGAGAGGAAAGACACAAAAAAGGAAATAGAAATAAGTTACCTGAAACAAAAAGAAACAAACACAAGCTGCACTTTTGAACAAACCCAATCTGGAAGAAAAAGATGAAACCCAATTTCAAGAAAATCAATAAAATTAGAAACAAACATATGTTTATCAACTGGGTGTATGTGAGAATATTAGCACATGAAAAAGACAAATTAAAAGTTCACCAATTTGGTAAACAGAGTGGCCCATTATCCAAATGCAAATCAACTCACAAAAACACAAATGATCAATTCGCTTTAACAAATTCATTAATTAGTATATACATAGTGACTTGTGAAGAAAAATGATCAATTCGCTTTAACATCAACATCCAAAATCTTGGAGTCAAGATTTCAGAATTCTCTGGTCAATACCAACATCCAAAATGAACCTAATACACACAAAAACCCTAAAATGTGAGTATAATATTTACACAGAACCACAAAGAGTAAATTTTGAATTATATTTACAAGTTTTTTAAGAGTATTAAACAAGTTAAAATTGGAACCATTTCAAATATAGAAGCTTTACAGTTGTCAAAGGGATTGTTTTGATCAAATGAATTAATGTAAGATGGTTTTGATCAAATGCAATTTGTAAACCAAATGCAGACACGAGTGGTTAAAAGGATAGTTTAAACATTTTTATCCATCACCGCTCTTCATGTTGAATCGTTTGAGAGTGAACTTTAAAATCGAAATCTAAGTGTGCCTGTTGAATCGAAATCGAGAGTGAACTTTGAAATCGAAATCTAGGTGTACCTGTTGAATCGAAATCGACAGTGAACTTTGAAAATGAAATCTAGGTGCACCTGTTGAATCAAAATCGAGGGTGAACTTTAAAACCCAAATCGAGTTATGAATCGCAAATCAAAATCGAGAGTAAACTTTGAAATCGCAATCGAGAGTAAACTTTGAAATCGCAATCGAGAGTAAACATTAAAATCATAATCACAAATCGAAATTTAGAGTAAACATTGAAATCACAAACCAAAAAATATGCTTAACAAAAACATTTGCCATCAAAAACCAATAACTACAAAAACAAAACTCATTTTGGCATTATAACAAACACTTTGTGAGCCCCAATAAGCTAAGAAAATCCATAGCAGTCCAGGTTTCAAATGTAAATGTAGATGCAAGATTTCAATGGATATATTGGAATAATAATGATTTCAGTGAAAAGGGATGTGTACCTAGGTTGGGAGTGAAACAGAGGGCGAAAAAAACTGTAGAAGAATCGATTTGGTTTATATTGATGTCTCTCCATCGTTTAAAACAGTGGGTAAGATCTATGAAGAAGTGGGTAAGAACAAAAACTCAGAACCATATATATATTGATGTCTCTCCATCGTACCATGAAGAATAAAATACTACCTTCACACACTCACAATAGAGGAAAGGCATTAACCCTATATGCAAATCCCAAATTGAGCATCAAGAAAGAAGAGCGATGGAAAATCTTACCTGATGGTCGGAGATGGAAGGGCGATGGAAAAGGAAGAAGAGGAGGTGCAAAGAGAGAATGAATCGACATCTAGACAAACCATTATTGAATAATGAATCGACATCTTGAATTGCCATTTTTGACTCTGTGTTAGTGCACCGGGAAAATCAATGGTCGTTTAAGAGATTGTGCATTTGTGGGTAGTACAATATGCTTATAAGATTGTTTTTAAGAGATTTAAGAGATTATGCATTCTTAGGTTGTACAATGTGCTTAAAAGGATTGTTTTTAAGAGAAAAACATATTTGATTTATTAAGTAGTATAGATTATGATCTCTTAATAAATATAAAAGTAATAACAAAAATAAATGTACCTATCATCATCTTTCTTGAAGTCCTATCTTGAGATATTGTTTTAATGGAAGTAACCGATGGATATTGCTAGAACACCTTACCTGAAACAGATGGTGAAAATGAATTTGAGGGTGAAACAAAGACGAACAAACAGAAAAGATGCAAATGAATGGA
The DNA here is from genome assembly GCA_036898165.1 of Silybum marianum. NCBI lineage: Eukaryota > Viridiplantae > Streptophyta > Magnoliopsida > Asterales > Asteraceae > Silybum > Silybum marianum. Next base: position 20,770,446 of record CM072533.1, on the reverse strand, counting down.
ACAATACCTACAAAGATGAACAAACAGAAAAATCGTGATGAACAGACAGAAAATCATGATGAACATACATATACAATAGATGAACGATTCCAAGAACTTACCTGCTAGTGATTGAATCAATGCTGGAAATAGGAACAAAGGGAAACAATCGTGAAGAGAAAAAGGAGGTGTTTGTTCAAGAGTCATCTTTAATAAGGAGGTGAGAGGATGAACCCAAGAGTCATCTTGATAGGAGAGAACCCATCATCATTGCACGTCAGATAGAACCAACAGTCATTTTTAGGAGTTCAAGTTGAAAATGAATGGTTTTTTAAGAGTTTAAGAGTTTTAAGAAATTGTGCATTGCTACGTTGTACATTATGCTTTAAAGATTGTTTTTAAGAAAAAAGTAAATCTGCTTTATTAAGAAGTATATATATATATATATATATATATATATATATATATTATTAAGGAACAAAGAGACTCATTTAATACCAAATATGATGTGGATCCCACCAATAAAAAAAATCATATATGATTCAATGGGGCCCACCATTGAAAATCAGATATAATTTTTTATTTGTGGGACCCACATCATATGTGGTCCCAAATGAGTACCTTTCTTCCTTTAAATTTACAAAGTTCTCATTTGAACCTCTTCCTATATATATATATATATATATATATCTATATAGACGTTGGTTCATTTAGAAACTAGACGAAGGGTATAAACTATGGAAACTTTGGCAAATCAATATAAAAAATAATATTTTTCATGATTTTTTTTCATCAAATGTTATGATTTAAGATATTATTGCACATATGTTTGTTTCATCTTGTGGAAAAATTACATGTGAAACTTTTACACTAGGAAACAAAAACATATGAAACTTTTCATAAAAAAATACATGAGAAACTTTCAACTTATGAAAAACAAAATACACGTGAAACTTTTACATTATGAAACAAACATATGTGCAATAATATCTTAAATCATAGCATTTGATGAAAAAAAATCATGAAAAAAATTATTTTTTATATTGATTTGCCAGGGTTTCTATAGTTTCTACATTTTGTCTAGTTTCTAAATGAACCAACATCTATATATATATATATATATAGGGGACGTATCAATTGCAACCCATGCAATCTCCACAAACTTTGCAACCTCAATATTAGCCCTCTATAAATAAATGAATAAAATTAAATAATTGAAATCAATAATTAATTAGTGAGGTCAAGAATGTAATTATGTAATTAATATATGTTGATCCAAAACTCCTTTCAGTGATTTGAATATGATTCCCCTCTGTACTTAGTGAAAATTCCATATATAAGTTATAGTTCAGGTTCAGCGATAGCACACGATGATTGCACTCAGCGATCGCTGAACATCAGGAACTCTAATCTTATCTCTGAAGATCCGAAGAACAATAGTCACACCACAAGTACATTCAGCAACAGTCGAAGACCAAGCTGAAGATAGAGATGAACAACTAGTGATCTGAAGCGGTTCAGTGATAGTAAAACTCATCTAATCAGAAGTGTGAAATCTTGTAAGGCCTCAGGTTTACCTTAGTGACTTCATCCTTGAGGTCTCCAGTTCATCGATCAAATGAAGCTTTCAACAAGATTATTGTTGATCTTATCCGCGATGCACAAAAGTCAAAACCTCAACACCTTGTCAGAAAAGAACGTACGGATTGTCTCTTATGTCCCCATCAAATCAGAATTGGTACTGTTCATAGGTGGCTAAAAGCATGGCCATCTATTAACCAAAGGACAAATATCCTCCACATGTTTGACATACGACATGTACCTTTAGCTTTGCATTAAATGCAAACGGGTATGATAGATGGGAAACCTCTTTCCATCTTCATGCATGTTATATTCTCTCTTAAACCTTCTACTGATGTTTCTTTCTTTCCATGTGCATCAACTTAGTGATTTCTTTAGTTACAATAGAATAGGTTTTATACTTGTTCTTATTCCGTTTGTAACCGTAATTTGTTTATTTATATAAACTGATTTAAAAACAAAATCTACTTGTATTTGTATTCAACCCCCCTTCCACAAACTGTTCTATATCTTTGAACTCTTGTAGACCACTTTTGGACCAACAAGTGGTATCAGAGCAGTGTTTTCTGCTGACTAATATTTAAAACAACTTTTTATGAAGTTATTTTAAAATGACTAAAACAAACACCAACTACATAGATAATGGATCTTTAACTAATCCTCCAAGATTTAGCCGTGATAATTTCCCTCTATGGAAAGAAAGAATGACTCTCTTCTTAGAAGGGTCAGATCCTAAGATCCCCTATTATCTAGAGAATGGACCATTTGTCCCTACAGTCCAGGCTCCTGAAGTTCCTGCCACTGCTACCTCTCTAGCCATCCCTAAGAGACGAATTGTCAAAACTCCAATTCAATGAATTGATGAAGACAAAAGAGAACTAGCTGTTGGTTCAAAAGCTAGATCTATAATTGCCATGTCTTTTCTAGACGAAGTTTATCACTCTGTGATGAAAATGAGAACATCTAAAACCATGTGGGATACTCTCTGTATTCAACATGAAGGAACTGATGAAGTTCAAGTAACTCGTAACATTAATTTGGTAAGACAATATGAAAGCTTTTTGTTTCTGAAAAATGAAACACTTTCTCAAATTCACCAAAGATTTATCTGTCTCTTGATTGACATGAAAACTGTCAACAGAGAATACTCTAATGATGAAATCCTGAAAAAATCATGGAGGCACTATCCGATCAATGGGCAGTATATTCTACATGTATTAAACTGTCAAAGAACCTTGAAACTCTGTCCTTAAGTGCTTTATATGGGATGCTGCTCAATGAGGAGCAATCTCAAGCTTTAAAAGGAAATATCTTGAAGGACATCAAAGGTGCCAAAAGTACTTCTTCAAAACATGTTTCTTCAACTATCTCCTCTATCACTGAGTCAGATCATGCTGACTCAGAAGAACTCACCGATGCTGACATCTCTGAGTTTGATGACTCTCTGGCCCTTCTCACTAATAACTTTAGAAGATTTGCCAGAAAAAGTAATTTTAAAAAAACTAAGGCTATCACTGACTCTGATAAGCCAAAGACTCCTCTTGCTGATAAGGCTTCAACAATCTGCTATAATTGCCAGTGCAAGGGTTACTTCGCAAGTGAGTGTAGATCCAAAAAAGTCGCTGCACCAACAACTTCTCAGATTTCTAATAAATCTAAAAAGGAAAAATATAATAAGTTAAAAGAGAAATATCAGAATCTAAGAAATAACCAGCGAAAAGGAAAAGGCCTTGTAGCTGAAGAGGCAGATTGGGATTAGGAAGACGATTGGGCAAATACCACTGATGAATCTGAATCAGATGAAGAAGACATAGCTCGAATATGTATTATGGCCAGAATTGAAGAAGCTGAAGAGGCATCTGACACATCTTCTACAGAATGTCCATCAACACATGTACTTATTCCTTCTAACTCCTCTATACCTGAAAATGATTGCTTGTCGGCTCTCGACTCTATGACCGTTGAACTTTACAATGCTCTAAATGGGAAGATCAAAGATAAACAAATAACATTGATCTATCTAAACAACTAAAGAATTGCCATCTAAAAATCAAAGAACCTACTAAGATCGAAGAACATCTTAAGGACCAAATATTTGTAAATCGGACCATAAGTATTGGAAGACAACAAACTATCACTTAACGCGAAAAGGCCATCGCTGATCTTAAGGGTGAGAAAGCCACCGTTGAAGGATGGTGTAAATCTTCTGATAAGATAAGTGATATCAAAAAATCTCAGATTCCTGCTAAGATCAAGAGTGGTCTTGGATATTCTTTTCACCAAGAAGAAACTGACACTGACCGTTCCATGCTGAAATTTGGAATGTTTGTTTCTTCTATCCCTGACCCCTCGTCTCAGAGTACTTCTATCTTAGAGACAAGATCTTATGAACCTATTCCAAAGGATTAGGGAAAGTGACTAAAGGCAAGTTCATTAGTTAAGTTCCCAAGGACAAGAAACTTCCCTCACTGAAGATAAATCCTTCTTTTCTTTCAGAAAGTCAACCTTCTAGAAGAAAATCTAAAAGAAGAAAACGTCCAAGTTCCTCCTCTCCCTAAGCAGACAAAAAGAAGAAAATCTAAATCAGACGCAGAAAAAGGCCCATCGTCATAATGTGATCAAGAGACCAAATTCAACTACGAAAGTGTCCTCGGTCATCTTGAGATCCCTGATATCTCAATGCTTAATATCTCCGTTAGACTTCATTCTGTGGAAAGTATGAACCAGAATATCACAAGTATCGAAGATCAGAAGTTAAGTCAGAAGCTCATCTTCTGACTTAAGTCATCTCAGAGGCGCCCAGAGACTTGAAGAACCTCTGGAATCAAACTGTTAGGTCACACGCGCTTGTGATGACGTGGCGATCACACTTTCCGTGCGTCTTTATACGTAACCGATTCTGTTAACTAGTATAGCTGACGTGTCAGTTCCTAATAGGATAGATCATTGACTTTCACTTTGTAATAGTATAAATAGATTTATTCTCCATTGTAATAGTTGATGATCTTGGAGAGAAAAATCACGTTGTTCATTCATACGTATTGTAATCAAGTTCAAGGTTATTAATACGATTTACTGATTATTCTTCAAATATGTTCTTACTTTCATTACTGTTTATAATTACTGAATTACTGCTTATTATTAATCATAGATCGACATTGCTTCCGCTCATATTTTGTTATATGATTTGTTGATTTGTTATTAGAAAGGGATCCGGGTTCCAACAATTGGTATCAGAGCCAGATAATCAATCTATTGATTATTAGATCTCTTCCAGTTTGAAGAAATCTCTGTTCTATCTGCAGTATATTTCAATTTTAGACTACCCTTCTCGATTCTACCATGTTTTTCGAGATTTTGTTAATTCCATACAATTCTCTCTAAATCAGTGGTAATTTTGGCTTAATTTTGAAATTCAGTAAGAATATCGTCTCATTTCAACTCATTTGAGATTTAACTGATCTAAATTTCAATCGCCTTACCTACTACTCTCTTAATTTCAGTTTTTCATAAAAAATGGCAAATCAAAACATGAATGCCATATACACCTCCAGATCCTTGACCAAACGTCCAACTCTAATTCGAGATGAATATCCTCAATAGAAGATCCGAATGATCAATTTCTATGAAGGATTAGATGTTGAACGCTATCCTTCTGTTGTGAATGGTCCATTTATACCAATGACCACGATCCCAAGGATTCCTGGTACTGCTACTACGGATGAAATTCTTGCTCGACCCATTCCAAAGCTTATAGGAAATTGGTCTGATGAAGAAAAGGCAAAAGCGGAAATAGCCAAAAAGGCAAAGAGTCTTCTGATTATGGCTATTCCAAACGAGATATTCCAATCCCTAGATACGTGCGAAACTGCAAAAGAGTTGTGGGATCAGCTTGAAAAGTTTCTCGACGGAGGAGCGAAGATGAAGAAAAACAGAAGAGCCCAAGCTCTGAATGAATACAATAGTTTTCTAGCTATTCCAGAAGAGACTTTGGAACAGACCTTTCACAGATTCAACACCATGATCAATCTGTGCAAAAGATGTGATATAGTAAGATCCAAGGAAGACAATAACGTTCTATTTCTTAAACATTAATTCCAGAATGGTCTAATCTATCTATGTCTCTTCAAGCTAACCAAGACCTAGAAATGTGGTCTCTGCACAATGTCTTTGGCACTCTTCAGGCTCACGAGAAGGAAGTTGTTCAGAAAAAAAACGTCAATTGGTGGACCTCTGGCCCTAATTTCTGAATCCAGAGGGTCCGGCAGAAGGGGTAAAGAAAGTGAGAGGAAAGGAAAGAGTAAGGCATTTATCTCTGAAGCAAGTCTAGAAGATGCTTCTGATTCTGATGATGACATCAAATCTTTTGCTGAGTCATTAGCGCTTATTACCAAACAATTTACCAAAAAGTTTGGTAATAGATCTTTTCAAGGAAACAAAAGATTTACTCGTCCCATTCCATCTTAAGCCCCAAGGCAAGAGATCCAGAAAGCTGAAAAGTCAGAAGCTGAGAAGAAAGAGGAAGAGATGAAAAAGAAAAAGGATGTGTGCTACAGGTGCGGAAAGCCAGGTCACTACTCAAAATACTGCAGAGGTGCTCTGGAAAAAGACTAGCCATACTACAAGAATAAATACAAGTATAATGTTGTCGAAATAGCCCACTATGCAGAAAAGTAGAACTGGCTGGATGATAAGTCAAGCGGAGATGAAGCCATGTTTTGTGGAATGGCTATGGAAGATGAATCAGAATATCAACCTTCTGAAACTACGGTTTGTACTCTATCTGAATCCTCTGACCTTGAAAACACCGTCATGATTTTAACAAATGATTTTGAAAATCTTAAACAGAAGCTTATTATACAAAAGAAGTTGAGAAAAACTCTTGAACAAACTTTTGCTACAGTTCAAAGAGAGAGAGATATTAACAAAAGAGAAATGGATATTTTAACTAAAGAAAAAATGGAAATTTCTGTTGAAAGTGAAAAGATATCCAAACTTTTGAAACATACAGAAGCCAAACTCAAAGAAGAGAAACATGACGTCATTAAACTTTTTTGAAGGCAAAGACAAAGAGATTAAAGCTAAAGAGAGTGACAGATTGAATTCTGTAGCACTCAAAAATTATTTTCTATAGGAAAGAGAATTTTTGCACATTGAACTTCTAAACAAAGAGCTACAGATCAAAAAATATCTGGATGCTCAGAAAGTGCATGATAAAATAAATACACAAGTAGGGAGAACCGGACTTGGTTTTGAAGATTTGGATCCCTATACGTGTAAAAAGCGGTCTACTCTGGAATCTGTATTCTGTTTAGGAAAAGAACAAAAGCATGTTTTTCCGATCTTATATGAGCAATCTGTCTTCAAAAAGTCATGAAATGAAAATGGTCATCGTGTGAGAAAACTCAAGTACAAAAATGTCAAGTACTCTTCTGGAAAAACAACTCACGTTGATCTAAATTCAGTCCAAAAGAAAAGTGATATTTTCAAGTTTTGATCGATTACTCATATAACTTTGAATCCAGAAGCTGATGAATTCCTACCTGTATAAGCAGAAGAGGAGCTAAGACTTATTTTTCAAAACGATATTCTCTCAACTCTGGATGAGTGCTTTAGACTTGAACATATGATTGATCAAAAGTCTACAGAAAATCATTAAGAAATTTTTCCTTGTTCTTTTGTTAACCTAATTCTTTCCGAAGTCCAAGACGATTTTGAGTTCATTACTTATCCCTGGGAATCTGATGATCAAGATGATGATGATTTGTTTGACAATTCAGAGAAATATATTTCAACATTTGAAAATCTTTTGCCTCAAGGAATCACAAAGGCTCCAAAAGGAATTAAAAATGAGGATGCTCCTTTCTTATACCCTAATGAACCTCTGGAAATCAGAGCTTTTGGCCCCAATGTTGAAAAACATTCGAGTGGAATACCAATACTCTTAGTTCCTCCAAAAGGACAGAGAAAGGTGGTGTCCATTTACCCAGACTTTCTTGGGATGTGTCTAAAAGCTAAAACTTGTCTTGAACTCGGAAAGGAGGAGAGAAATCCATTTTCTAAAAAAGAAATCCATACTCAGCAACAATCTCAGAAATCAAAACCTCAGAAGTTTACTTTTTAGCAAAAAGGAAAATGGAAATCTAACTCTTCTACTCCTGTTTCAATAAGGTCCAAGGTTCCTGAGAAGTCTCATTAGAGGATGCCTCCACAAAAGAATACATTTACTTCTAAGCATAAGTCTAGTCTAGATAAGAAGTTCAATAGAACTGCTGATGCTAGAATAGACAGACATAAGAAAAATTGTAATTATCATTCTAGTAATGAAAATTTCAAGCAATCTTTTATGTTTCAGAACTCTGAATGTTTCTCCTTATTCTTAAAACCTAAACAATTTTTCTCTGGACCCTCTGATTACTCTTCTAAATATCAAAAGTATTCCAACTTCATGTTAAAAAGGATCACCTTTCAAACCTAACATTAAAGGACCCATTATGAAATGGGTACCTAAATCTCTCTGATTCTGATTGGAGAAACACCATGTGCATATCTAGTATCTTGACTCTGGATACTTGAGGCACATGACTGGCACGAAAAACTTACTCTCCAAATTCAAAGATAAAAGTGGAGGAGCAGTAACGTTTGGTGATAATGGTAAGGGTCAAATAAAAGGCTACGGAACTCTACAAGAAGGTAATATTACCTTATCCAAAGTAGCGCATGTCTCTGGTTTAAAACATAACCTGTTAAGCGTAAGTCAATTATGTGATTCTAAGATACTAGTTGTATTTGATGAGAAACATTGTTACTTATTCTCTAAGGCAGGTGAAAAACTATGGAGAGCTGATAGAAAAGATAATCTATACATGATGAATTTCGCATTCAAAGATGGTAAGGAAACTCTCTGTCTTATCTCTAAAAAAAGTGAAATTGCTTGGTTATGGCACCATAAAATGTCTCACTTGAAATATGACAATCTTGAGATGTTGGTAAAACACAATCTGGTGATAGGCCTCCCAGAGGTACACTTCCAGAAGGATCACCCTGCCCTGCATGTGAAATGGGCAATATAAAAAGAGCGACTCAAAAAACCAAAAGTGACCATTCGTGCTCTAGATTGTTACATGTTGACCTCTATGGTCCCATTGCAATTCAGAGCTTGTCTGGAAAAAAATATATCTTGGTGCTAATAGATGAATTTTCCAAGTATACATGGCTTGCTAATTGATGACAAGAATACAAGTTCTTCTACATCAGAAAATACAGCAGCTGTGAAGTGATAATGGAACTGAATTAAAGAATGCCAAGCTTGAAGAATACTTTGTTGCAAATGGAATTACACAAAACTTCTCTGCTGTACGCACTCCTCAGCAAAACGGTGTAGTCGAAAGACGCAACAAAACACTAGTTGAAGCAACCAGAACAATGCTTGCAGCTTCTGGACTTCCTATCCATTTTTGGGTAGAAGCTGTAGCCACAACATGTTTCACTCAAAATAGATCTATCATAATCAAGAGGCACCTCAAAATCTCTTACGAGCTCATAAATAATAGAAAACCACCTGTCAATTTTTTTCATATTTTTGGATGCAAGTGTTTTATTTTGAATGATAGAGAAAAACTTGGCAAGTTTAACAAGAAATCTGATGAAGCAAAGTTGTTGGGATATTTGTTAAATTCAAGAGCTTTTAGAGTCTTTAATTTACGAACTAAGACTGTAACGGAAAGCTTAAACATCGATTTTAATGATCAAACACAATTGACTTCTGAATATTCCAATTCCGAACTGAAACTTAATATTGTTACCTCTGATTATCTTTCAGGTTCTAGAGAATCCGAGATTGATGCTCTATTTGATGATTTTCTAGGCGAAGAAATACCTTCAGAGAGACCACCTAATACTCCACCCTTGAGTATTCCAGAAGTACTTCACGCCTCTGGCATATCTCTATCTGGTCCTATGTCATCAAATGAATGTCCAAAGGAAACCTCTGCACCTCAAGTATCATCAAATGCATGTCCAGAGATACCCTCTGAACCTTTATTTGAGGGGGAGATTCTAGGTGTTTCTCCAGATCCAGAACCTACTCCAATATCTGATGAGGCTACTTAATCTTCGGAGACAGAGGTTCAAGCTCAACTGATACCTCAAACAAGGATGACAAGATGGTCAAAGTCTCACACTCCAGATCTAATAATCGGAAGTCCATCTGAAGGGGTTAAAACCAGATCTGCAACTGCAAATGAAGCCATCTTTGTAAATTTTCTGAGCATGATCGAACCAAAGAAAGTTCATGATGCTTTACAAGAACCTAGTTGGTGGAAGCTATGCAAGAAGAACTGCTTCAGTTTGATAGAAACAAGGTATGGAACTTAGTACCTCTGCCTAAAGACAAAGTTGCTATAGGTACTAAGTGGGTATTTAGGAACAAGAACGACGAAGATGGTATTGTGATCAGAAATAAGGCAAGATTGGTAGCTAAGGGGTATTGTCAAGAAGAAGGCATAGACTACGATGAGACATTTGCCCCTGTTGCAAGACTAGAAGCCATAAGACTTTTTATTGCTTTCTCGGCATACAATAACTTTAAAGTATATCAGATGGATGTTAAGTGTGCATTTCTGAATGGAAATGTCAAAGAAAAAGTGTATGTTGAACAACCTCCTGGATTTGAAGATGCTAGACACCCAGAATATGTCTATCTTCTGGATAAAGCTCTCTATGGATTAAAGCAAGCACCAAGAGCCTGGTACGAACGATTATCCACATATCTGATTAGTCATTCTTATGAGAAAGGTAAGATCGACACGACGTTATTCATCAAAAGAGGAAAAGGTATGTTCACCATAGTTCAAATATATGTGGATGGCATTATATTTGGCTATACTCATCAATCAGAAGTTGATTTCTTTTCAAAACTGATGGAAAAAGAGTTTGAAATGAGTATGTTGGGAGAATTAACATTTTTCTTAGGACTCCAAGTCAAACAAACTACCTCTGGCGTTTTCATAAATCAAGCCAAGTATGTTTCTGACATGTTAAATAAATTCAAGCTTCAAAATTCCGCCACTATGAAAACTCCTATCTCTCCTAGCACGAAACGTGATCCTGATCCCTTAGGGAAATCAGCTGATGTTACAAGCTATAGAGGTATCATTGGATCACTTCTATACTTGACTGCAAGTAGACCAGATTTCATGTTTGCCACATGTCTCTGTGCGAGATTTCAAGCAAATCCAAAAGAATCTCATTTGGCTGCTGTAAAAAGAATTTTTAGATACCTAAAAGGAACTCCATCACTGGGTCTTTGGTATCCTAAGAATTTTAGTTTTGATTTGATTGCGTACACTGACTCTGATCATGCAGGATGTAAGTTAGACAGAAAAAGCACATCTGGTAGCTGTCAACTTCTGGGTAACAGACTAATAGGTTGGACATCCAAGAAACAAAACTGTGTTTCGACATCTACAGCAGAAGCCGAATATGTTGCTGCTGCTAGCTGCTATTCACAAGTCATATGGATGAAAACTCAACTCAGGGACTATGGTCTGGTGTACTACAAGATACCCATCCTATGTGACTCAGAAAGTTCTATGGCAATCACTGAGAATCCAGTTCAGCACTAAAAAACCAAGCACATTGATGTGAGGTATCATTTCATTAAGGATCATGTGGAGAAGGGGACAATTGAAATATATTTTGTCTCCACTAATTATCAACTTGCTGATATTTTTACAAAAGCTCTTGATGAAAAACGATTCAATTTTCTGGTCCGCAAGTTGGGTATGCTAAACATGTAATTTCCTTAATACCTATGGTCTTCATAGTATAAAGTCAAATTCACTTGCTGTGTATATATCAAAAAAAACTTTAACTTCATAAATCATAACCGCCCAGAAGCCTCTGGTCACTTCTGATGAATAACTCAGAAGCGCTCTTAAGCCTCTGAACACTCCTGTTCTTCAATGAACATTTGTTTTCACGATTTATCCAAGTAAAGACAGAAAGGGCAGCCCAATTTGAAAAAGCAAGGGGGAGCAACATACTCAAACGTCATTAGGAAGCACATTGTGCTACATCTAAGCTGTTGAGGGGGAGCACAAACGTATGCAATATCTAAGTTTTTGAGGGGGAGCAAAGACTTGTGCTATTTCTGAAGAAACTCGAAAAACAAGTCTAACAAATGTTTGCTGTCTTCTGACCCTCTTTACTTAAAAGTTTTTGCGAATTTGTTACTTCTGAATAACTCTTGCCGTCATGGTTAATAAGAAATTTCAAATTCTACTAAAACTCTCCTGAAAAGACGCTCTCATGACAAAAATCTTGGTCTTAATGTTTTTTATGACCATCAAGCCATTCTCTGCTTATGTATTTCTCTTGAAATTTATTTTAATAAGTTACTTCTAATGTTAACTCTTGCCTCCAAGGTTAATTAGAATTTTCTTATTTTATTAACTTTCTTAAGAAATGCTATTTATAGAATTCAAAACTTTCATTTGGTACAAAACAGATTTACTTCTCCAAATGTCTGATTTTAATTTGATGGAAAAGGAATCATTAATTACAAAAATTATTCTTTTAATCCACAATATTTGTTGATTAATTGATTTTTTTTAATTTCCTTTTAAATTTTGGAGGGAATTTTCCAAATAGAAACCGGTTATCATTATTAGCGGTCAAAACCTTACAGTGCCCCATCACATCCATACACGCGCTTGACATCAATTAATTCACGCAAAAGATATTGCCACGTGTCATTAATCGTTCGACTGCATGAGGGCACACTTGCTTGCTCATGTCAGCACCTATTAACCGTTTGCTTTTCCACAAATCAAAACCCCTCGATTCCCAAAATCACTAGAGTTCAATCTCTCTCTCATTATATAAACTCAAAAATAGAAGCTCATCACTCTACTGCTGACCGTCTTCCTTCTCCGATAACCACCACTTATTAATTACCTGCACTCTCAAGCTCTCAAAACCCCCAAAGTCTCTAATGGCAATCCCAACTGCAAACGTAAATGTGCAAGAAGACGAAGGACGGTTGATCGATTCAACAGCAGAAAGTGCCCCAATCGCAAGCTACCATTGAAAGCTAACAATGTGGAAGTTCTTCTTGATCCAAATACGTATCAAGAAGAGTATAAGTTAATGACCGAGTTCCTTAAAAATCACTCACTGAACCGAACCCTAACCCTAACCAACCCTAACGTGCCTGAAATCTATGTTCAAGAGGTCTAGCAATCACTATTTTCGAGTTTATATAATGAGAAAGAAATAGAACTCGAGTGATTTTGGGGATCGAGGGGTTTTTTTGATTTGGGGAAAAGCAAGCGGTTTATAGGTACTGACGTAAGCAAGCAGGCGTGCACTCATGCAGTCGGACGATTAATGAAATGTGGGGGAATCTTTTGCGTGTATTAATTGATGACAGGCGCGTGTAGGAGTTTGATGAGGCACATAAGGGTTTTTGGACGACTTTCTATGATAACCGGTACTGCTTTAATCACTCCACATTCATATATCATATATGAGAAAGAAAAAAACAGAGTCTGTTTTTAGATGATGAAAACAGTACCTCTTGCAATCAAAGCTTTATCAAGTCTTCTTCTTGAAGGAGATGCTTGACTATCCGAAGTGCAGCAACCAAACCTGCAAAAACACCTGGTTGTTTAGCTGAAGAAGACTGGAAGACAAAGAGGGAGCTCCTTCTAGAAAAAAGGGTAAAATCTTTAATATAATTACTATCGGTCAAAACCCTCCTAAATTATAATCAAAGATTGTTTTCAAGCATTACGACTTCAAAAAGAAAATAACTTTCTAAATTATATTATATCACTAAAGGCGCTATTTGTGAACTGTATGAGATATTGCTAGAACACCTTACCTGAAACAGATAGTGAAAATGAATTTGAGGGTGAAACAAAGATGAACAAACAGAAAAGATGCAAATGAATGGAACAATACCTGCAAAGATGAACAAACAGAAAAATCGTGATGAACAGAAAGAAAAATCGTGATGAACATACATATACAATATATGAACGATTTCAAGAACTTACCTGTCAGTGACTGAATCAATGCTGGAAATAGGAACAAAAGGAAACAATCGTGAAGAGAAAAAGGAGGTGTTTGTTCAAGAGTCATCTTTAATAAGGAGGTGAGAGGATGAACCAAAGAGTCATCTTGATAGGAGAGAACCCATCATCATTGCACGTCAGATAGAACCAACAGTCATTTTTAGGAGTTTAAGTTGAAAATGAATGGTTTTTTAAGAGTTTAAGAGTTTTAAGAGTTTTAAGAAATTGTGCATTATTACGTTGTACATTATGCTTTAAAGATTGTTTTTAAGAAAAACCAAATCTGCTTTATTAAGTAGTATATATATATATAAGAACAAAGAGACTCATTTAGTACCACATATCATGTGGGTCCCACCAATAAAAAAATCATATATGATTCAACGGGGCCCATCATTGAAAATCAGATATGATTTTTTATTGGTGGGACCCACATCATATGTTGTCCCAAATGAGTTTCTTTCTTCCTTTAAATTTACAAAGTTCTCATTTGAACCTCTTCCTATATATATATATATATATATATATATATATATATATAGGGGACATATCAATTGCAACCCATGCAATCTCCACAAACTTTGCAACCTCAATATTAGCCCTCCATAAACAAATGAATAAAATTAAATAATTTAAATCAATAATTAATTAGTGAGGTCCATAATGTAATTATGTAATTAATATATGTTGATGCAAAACTCCTTTCAGTGATTTGATTATGATTCCCCACTGTCACACCACAAGTACATTCAGCAACAGTCGAAGACCAAGTTGAAGATAGAGATGAACAACTAGTGATCTAATGCGATTCAGTGATAGCAAAGCTCATCTAATCAGAAGTGTGAAATCTTGCAAGGCCTCAGCTTTACCTTAGTGACTTCATCCTTGAGGTCTCTCCAGTTCAGCGTTCAAATGAAGCTTTCAACAAGATTATTGTTGATCTTATCCTCGATGCACAAAAGTCAAAACCTCAACACCTTGTCAGAAATGGACGTATGGATTGTCTCTTATGTCCCCATCAAATCTGACATGGTACTGTTCATAGGAGACTAAAAGCATGGCCATCTATTAACCAAAGGACACATATCCTCCACATGTTTGACACGTGGAATGTACCTTTTACTTTGCATTAAATGCAAACGTGTATAAATAGATGGGAAACCTCTTTCCATCTTCATGCATGCTATATTCTCTCTTCAACCCTCTACTGCTGTTTCTTTCTTTTCTTGTGCATCAACTTAGTGATTTCTTTAGTTACAATAGAATATGTTTTATATTTGTTCTTATTCCGGTTGTAACTGTAAATTTGTTTATTTATATAAACTGATTTAAAAACAAAATCTACTTGTATTTGTATTCAACCCCCCTTCCACAAACTGTTCTATATCTTTGAACTCTTGTAGACCACTTTTGGACCAACAAGTGGTATCAGAGCAGTGTTTTCTGCTGACTAATATTTAAAACAACTTTTTATGAAGTTATTTTAAAATGACTAAAACAAACACCAACTACATAGATAATGGATCTTTAACTAATCCTCCAAGATTTAGCCGTGATAATTTCCCTCTATGGAAAGAAAGAATGACTCTCTTCTTAGAAGGGTCAGATCCTAAGATCCCCTATTATCTAGAGAATGGACCATTTGTCCCTACAGTCCAGGCTCCTGCAGTTCCTGCCACTGCTACCTCTCTAGCCATCCCTAAGAGACGAATTGTCAAAACTCCAATTCAATGAATTGATGAAGACAAAAGAGAACTAGCTGTTGGTTCAAAAGCTAGATCTATAATTGCCATGTCTTTTCTAGACGAAGTTTATCACTCTGTGATGAAAATGAGAACATCTAAAACCATGTGGGATACTCTCTGTATTCAATATGAAGGAACTGATGAAGTTCAGGTAACTCGTAACATTAATTTGGTAAGACAATATGAAGGCTTTATGTTTCTGAAAAATGAAACACTTTCTCAAATTCACCAAAGATTTATCTGTCTCTTGATTGACATGAAAACTGTCAACAGAGAATACTCTAATGATGAAATCCTGAAAAAATCATGGAGGCACTATCCGATCAATGGGCAGTATATTCTACATGTATTAAACTGTCAAAGAACCTTGAAACTCTGTCCTTAAGTGCTTTATATGGGATGCTGCTCAATGAGGAGCAATCTCAAGCTTTAAAAGGAAATATCTTGAACGACATCAAAGGTGCCAAAAGTACTTCTTTGGCACTTGTGACTTTAGAGGCAAAACCTTCAAAACATGTTTCTTCAACTATCTCCTCTCTCACATAGTTAGATCATGCTGACTCAAAAGAACTCACCGATGCTGACATCTCTGAGTTTGATGACTCTCTGGCCCTTGTAACTAATAACTTTAGAAGATTTCCCAGAAAAAGTAATTTTAGAAAAACTAAGGCTATCACTGACTCTGATAAGCCAAAGACTCCTCTTGCTGATAAGGCTTCAACAATCTGCTATAATTGTCAGCGCAAGGGTCACTTCGCAAGTGAGTGTAGATCCAAGAAAGTCGCTGCACCAACAACTTCTCAGATCTCTGATAAATCTAAAAAAGAAAAATATTCTAAGTTAAAAGAGAAATATCATAATCTAAGAAATAACTAGCGAAAAGGAAAAGGCCTTGTTGCTGAAGAGGCAGATTGGATTAGGAAGACGATTGGGCAAATACCACTGATGAATCTGAATCAAATAAAGAAGGCATAGCTCTAATATGTATTATGGCCAGAATTGAAGAAGCTGAAGGGGCATCTGACACATCTTCTTCATAATGTCCATCAACAAATGTACCTATTCCTTCTAACTCCTCTATACCTGAAAATGATAGCTTGTCGGCTCTCAACTCTATGACTGTTGAACTTTACAATGCTCTAAATGGGAAGATCAAAGTTGAACAAATTAACATTGATCTATCTGAACAACTAAAGAATTGCCATCTGAAAATTAAATAACCTACTAAGATCGAAGAAGATCTTAAGGACCAAATCTTTGTAAATTAGACCATAAGTATTGAAAGACAACAAACTATCACTGAGCGCGAAAAGGCCATCGCTGATCTTAAGGGTGAGAAAGCCACCATTGAAGGATGTTGTAAATCTTCTGATAAGATAAGTGAGATCATAAAAGCTCAGATTCCTGCTAAGATCAAGAGTGGTCTTGGATATTCTTTTCACCAAGAGGAAACTGACACTGACTGTTCCATGCTGAAATTTGGAATGTTTGTTTCTTCTATCCCTGACCCCTCGTCTCAGAGTACTTCTATCTTAGAGACAAGATCTTCTGAACCTATTCCAAAGGATTTAAGGAAAGTGATTAAAGGCAAGTTCATTAGTCAAGTTTCCATGGACAAGAAACTTCCCTCACTGAAGAAAAATCCTTCTTTTTTTTCAAAAAGTCAACCTTCTAGATCCAAGAAAAAGGTCCCTGATTTCTCTTAAAGACCTACTCCTCGGGTTAAGATTGATTTGATTTCTTCTAAGCCTGAGAAACCAGTGGTTCCTCCCAGGTCTATGGAAAAAGTAATTTTTGGATCCTGTCCTGAAAACATGAGCTCCACCCAGCATGCTTTTAGTTCAAAACCTATTTTCAAATATAGGAAGTGTTATCACTATGGTAAAACTATACACATTGCTAGCAAATGTCCTAATTCCACTAAAGCTGAAAAATTATCCCATGGAAAGGAAATAGCCAAAGCTGCGAAATCAGCGAAGGGTAAAACTGTCAAAGTTGATAAAACAACTAAGTCAGGGTAAACCATTAAGGATAAAGTTTCAGCTAGTACCTCCTCTAGTTCTCCTATTACTTCCACTAACAATGTAGGACCAATCGTAATATGGGCACCTATGAAAAATTGATCCCTTTATTTTTTTGGAGAGTGCTAAAGGTATTTGTTATCTAGCTAGCGGATGCTCAAGGCACATGATAGGCAGAAAATCTCTGCTCACTTTATATAAGGAGGAAAATGGTCCTTCAGTGACCTTTGGTGGAAATGGCAAATGATACACTAGAGGTTATGGCATTCTATCCAACGGAGCAACTTCCTTCTCTCGAGTTGCATATGTTGAAGGACTAAAGCACAATTTATTGAGCGTTAATCAACTCTGTGATCAAGACTTTAAAGTTTTGTTCACAAAGACTAGGTGTGCGGTCACTGACAAAAATGACATTCTTGCTTTAAAATGAAAAAGATCAGAGAACGTATACATCATCAATATGGACAACACTCATTCTGACAATGTGTGCTTTCTATCAAGAGCCTCCTCTGATGTCAACTGGATTTGGCATAAGAGACTCTCTCATCTTAACTTCAAAATGATAAATGATTTATCAAGAAAGGAACTTCTCAGAGGCCTACCTAAACATCTCTTTGAAAAGGAATCCCTTTGCTCAGCATGTGAAAAAGGCAAGCTGATAAGGGCCACGTTCAGATCTAAGCAAGTATCCTCAATAACCACTCCTCTTCACCTACTCTATATGGTTCTTTTTGGACCTGCCAATGTCCAATCCATATCAAGGAAGAAATATACTCTTGTTATAGTAGATGAATATTCCAGATATTCTTGGGTATTCTTTCTACGATCTAAGAGTGATACCCCAGATGAAATAATTTATTTTATTAAGAAGATTGAGTTGATGAACAATGTTCCAGTTCGTTCCATAAGAAGTGATCATGGTACTGAATTCAAATAGTACCCTGGTAAATTTCTTTGAAGAAAAATGTATTACTCATAATTTCTCTTCAGTAAGGACTCCTCAGCAAAATTGTGTTGCTGAAAGAAGAAACCGAACTATTATCGAAGCTGCTCGCTCAACGCTTAGCGAATCTCATCTTCCAACTCAATTATGTGCTGAAGCAGTCAATACTGCCTGTTACACTCAGAATCGATCCCTGATTGTAAAAAGATTCAAGAAAACTGCTTGTGAATTATTTCATAAGAAGACCCCCTCAATAGACCACTTGCATATTTTCGGATGTAATTGTTACATCCTGAATGACAGAGATCATTTGTGAAAGTTCGATCCCAAAGCTGATGATGGTATATTTCTTAGGTACTCCTCTGTATCCAAGGCATTCATGGTTTTCAATAAAAGAAGGCAACATGTAGATGAAACCTTTAATGTCAACTTTGATGAATCTCGTCCTTCAGATTCCACTTCTATCCCTGAAGAAGATGAATAACTGAACAACTGGATGAAATCTCATTATGGGGAACCTGAATCTTATTTCAGTACACCTCCTATCACTGAAAATAATGATGATGATGGTCCTGTTCTTATTTCTACATCGTTGAATAATAACAATTCATCATTAGGGATGAATGTTACTCCATTAAATTAGATTCCTCCATCCAGTCCCTCTATCGATGATTCTTCAGTGAATAATCAATCATCTTCCTCTTCTCCAAGAAATGAAATTCCCTCAGGCCCTCCTCCTGAGACGATTAGAGAAAATGAAGAACGTCACGCTGATCTATCTTCTTCAACTCCTGAACAGGCCGCTAAATCATCAGTTGATCCAAATCCTCAGCTACCAGCTCAAAGATGGACTCAAAATCATCCCATCGATCAAATAATTGGTGATCCCTGTATAGGAGTTCAGACAAAAAGAAGTATGGCTAACATATGTCTCAGTGTACACTTTATTTCTGTTATAGAACCCAAAAAGATCGATGAAGCTATCCTTGATCAAAATTGGATTATCGCCAAGCAAGAAGAACTCTCTGAGTTTAAGAGAAACAAAGTTTGGAAGCTTGTTCCCAGACCCTCTGACAAAACCGTTATAGGCACCAAATGGGTGTTTCGTAATAAGTTAGACGAAAACGGCACTGTAACCCGCAACAAGGCTTGATTTGTTGCTTAGGGATACAGACAAGAGGAAGGGATAGACTATGATGAAACTTTTGCTCCAGTAGCAAGGTTAGAAGCAATCAGATTGTTCCTAGCCATCGCTGCCCACAAATGGACGTCAAGGGTGCCTTCCTGAACCCCAAGTTGAGGGAAGAAGTCTATGTCGAACAACCTCCTGGCTTCGCTGATGCAAGACATCCAAGATACGTCTATAGGCTAGATAAGGCACTCTACAGGTTGAAACAAGCTCCCCGTGCATGGTATGACACTCTCTCTAGATACCTTCTCGCTGAAAAGGTTGTTCGTGGTAAGATTGATCAAACCATTTTCCTTAGAAAACGTAGGGGACATATTATTCTTGCTCAGATATATGTAGATGCCATTATCTTTGGTTCCACGAATCCTAAACTTTGCACTCCTTTTGCAAATGCATGAAAAAGGAATACAAAATGAGTATGATGGGTGAACTAACATATTTTCTTGGTCTTCAATTAAAACAATCTAGAAAAGGCATCTTCATTTGTCAAAGCATTTATGTTAAAGATGTGCTAAAGAAATTTGATTTAACTCAAAGTTCTTCAATGAAAACTCCTATGGCACCACCTCTGGCTTTAATAAGGACCCTAATGGTAAACCTATTAATGTCACTGCTTAAAAAGGAAAGATAGGATCCTTACTTTATCTAACTGCTAGTAGGCCTGATATCATGTATGCTACCTGCTTATGTGCTAGATATCAATCTGAACCCAAATAATCCCATCTTATCGCTGTAAAGTGAATCTTTAGGTATCTAAAAGGGACTCCTAATCTTGTTCTCTGGTATCCCAAAGACTCAGGGTTCGATCTAATGGGTTATTCAGATAATGATTTTGCAGGATGCAAAATTGATAAGAAAAGCACCATTGATGGGTGTCAGCTCATTAGCGGAAAGTTGACCAGTTGGACGAGTAAAAAAACAAAATTCAGTGTCCACTTCAACTGCTGAAGCTGAATATGTCGCAGCAGGGAGTTGTTGTTCCCAAATTTTTTGGATGAGAAATCAACTCGCTGATTCTGATATTCAACTATCACAAATTCCTATGTATTGTGATAGCACTAGTGCTATCGGAATTGCAAACAACCCTGTACTTCACTCTCAAGGTTTGATCTAACCCTTTCTTCCCTAAAAACAACAACAATGTTGTTTACCTCATCCTTAAATCTTTTATAACATCTTGTTATAAATATTTCTTCTTTAAATCTGGATTAAAACCAAAAACTATTAAACCTGTTCTAAGTCTCTTCTTCTTAGAACAAAAGAATTGTTGGAAAGTTTAATCCAAATTTCTTTTCAAAAACCCTCTAGTACTTGTTTTTGTTATACTCTCTTTACCAAAATCACTAACATTTGGTTTACCTGTTTAATTTTTTTTAAACTCAGCCAAATAACAAGTATTTTGATTTTGTTCATTAAAACACTTGTTTTCATTATATTTTCTATTTGGTAACCTTTGTACCATAAATACTCTGGTTTATACATATTTTTTTTATTAAGACATGATTTTTCTATTTGGTGTTCCCATTTTTGAAACAGAAATGGTATCTCTCAATCTGAAAGTGAAGTCATCCCTGTCACTACCTTTGTTGCTGCACAAGAGGCCTACTTTCCTCTTTAACAAGCCATGGTGAAACCGAGCAACTATGTTGCTATCACTGACATTCTTGCTGAATGTGCCTATCTGAAGGATGGTGCCTGCTTCATCAAGCAGCGCCCACTGAAGTACGCTTTCATCCATGTCCCTATAAGAATCACTGGTCATCTTCAGCAATACTGGCACACTGTTCAGTGCACTACCCTCACCAATAAGAAAGGAAGAAAGCTCCCTGCCATTGAGTTCACTACTTCCCGTGGCACCATCGCTATCACCTCTGGAGTGATAAGGAATGCTCTCTGTCTTGCAACTAAGGAGAATAATGAAAATGGGTTGTTGCTCCAACAACTGAGGAAATTCATGATTTCCTTGATGCCACTGGCTATGTTTGGCATGTTGACAAAGAGACGATGAATATTATCAAGTCCAATGTGGAAAAGAAGCCCATGCTCGCGAGATGGAAATATATTTGGACGCACGTTATTCAGTGCTTAAGCTCCAAATTTGGCTCACAGGATCAGGCTAGCAAGCCTTCCCAAGAGATGGTGGTCGCTCTCTGCACCGTCGGAAGCTGAACTTCGCTGAATATATATTCAACGAACTGCATAACCGAGTTAAATACCAGAAGAGGGACAAAGCTATTGCTTTCTCTAGGTTCGCTGCCATTATCTTCGCATCCATCTATGAGGGATACCCCACTAAGGGAAACCAAAAGTTCTCTCAAATTGGGAAGAAGGCTCTCCAGGTGGATGAAAAAGATGGAGATGCTCTTTCGGGTGCTGCTATTGCTACTGCTGTATCAACCATATCTACCTCTCAGGTAGTTTCCATGCCTACGTTACTACCAATCCCCTCAACGACTAACCAAGGCAATTCTCCTCAAGCTGCAAAGCGAAAACAACCAACCGATGGACACAAAAAGCCCATCGCCCTAAAGCCAGCTTCCAAGAAATTCAAGAAGAATGTTACTCAATCAAGCACTCTCTCTGATTTTGGGATTCTACCTACCTTCTCTACAACAACCCTCCCCACAGCCACGACAACATCTTCTGCTTCTGTTGCCGCTTTTTCAGCACTACCTCCTTTTTCAGTGACCTCGGTCTCTGAAACTGTTTTAGTCCGCCACGCTGAGGCTGTATCAGGTATAACATGCACTGGCCTCTCATCTTCTTCTATCTCATCTTCTTTTGTCCTCACATCAACCCATGATTAAGGTATGGTTGTCCCCATCCCTGATGAGATTGAGCAACGTGCTATTCAGACATCAGTTTTGTTTCGAGAATCTGATCTCTGGAAAGCAACGTGCACAGGACCTGAAAATGCTTCTCTTAAGCATTCTCAGAAACAGGTCAGTGATCCTCAGGACACTACCGTCGCATGTACCATCCTTGAGAGTAATCCTTCAGATACTCTCAGGACACCCGTGTGAAAACACTTAACTATCCTCTTCCTTCTGCTAACCCTGAGCTCTTTCTGGCTCATCTTTCTTTGTTATCTACAGGTGTAGCTGCACCTCAATTTACTTCAGCAACTACTGTCACAACCTCCACTCCGATCAGCATGCCTACATCATCGAAGGCGCCTTCAGCTGCTGATCTAAGAGATGTTAAGAAGGAGAAGGGCCTTCCCACATTTCCTTCTATTTCTATGAATATACCCCATATTTCTCTATCTCCTCTCTCATTCCCAGCAATTGATTTTCTGGTGAAAGAGTGCGCGATCACAAGGCATCACATTGACACTCTGTGGTTCGCCTAAGAGAAAATCTACAAGCAAGTGGCTGGGGTCCCTGCCATGAAAATGGCTATCAGCAATTTCTCCACTGAACTTCATACAGTGAGAGACGACCAATGCTTCATTGAGCGAGAGGTAAAAGCTCTCTCTCAGCCAGCTGAAAGTCAAACCCAGGCTATTGCTGAAATACAAAAAAATCAAGCGGAGATTATGCGCCTTCTTAAAGGCATGTCAGAGAAAGCCCTTCATTCTCTGAAGCAGACAGGTCTCAGTTGGGTTTGATCGCTCAAACTCAAACTTCTCAGGTACAACCCTCTTTTCTCTCAACTCAAATGTGCACACTCTCTTAGTGCACACTCTACCTGTAAATAACAAAGAGGGGGAGAAGTTCGCACAAGATCTCACTTAACAGCTCATGAACCAACCACCTCCGCAACCTCAGCAACCTCATCAACAACCACAACTTCATCAACAACCACCCATCCCTGAAGCTGTGAAAGGTGATAAAGATGATGAAGAAGAGGAAGAAGATGAAGACAATAATGAACTTGAAGACATCTGTCATTATTCCCTCAAGGATAGTGATGATGATGACGACGATGATGACTTTTGGATTACCAACAGACCAGAAACGACACCATCAGGGGGTGTTGTTTTTAGAAGCCCTTTGGGGACAGGGAAAATCTTGCAAAGGATACTTGGCCCCTCAGAGAAAAATAAAGAAGTTGTAGATCTTGATTCTACTCCTGTAAATTCAGAGGGGGAGCTTATTACTGAGGTATGTCTTCCTCTCACCACTTATATCCCTCCTTTTGAAGATCAATCTCCTCCCCAAACTTCTGTTGCTGATGAACCTCTCTCCTCTTCTCCTCTCAGTGATCCCTGTTCCCCAAAAGGATTCTTCATTCCTGAATGAACCTTTTTCTGAAGACCAGTTCCTTTACATATCCGATACTGAATCTGAAAAAGAAGAAGGCCTTGTTCAAAGGCGTGTACATAAACAAATAATAAGGGAGCCTGAAGAAGAAGAAAGAAGAATAAACTTCATTAGAGCCATAGAAGCAACCAGAGTTCAAATTCCTCCTCGTTCATCCGAGCTAGAAGCCCCCGTAACAATCAGGATGATTGATGATTTCTCTTTTCTCTCCAATAAATAAAGAGCAGATGCCCTCAAAGCTCAGAGACTTAGAGACGAAAAGATGAAACAAATAGAAGAAGACCTAATGATTGCAAGAGAAATGTTCAGAGAGGAGATGCTAAGAGATGAAGCGACCAAGAGGCAAAATGAAGAAAGTTTAAAAGGTCGCTGAAGCTCTAGCACAAAAGCAACTTATAAGGGACAACCTGAATGTAAATCCGATCACAACTCAAAAAAAAAATTCTACATGCTCTAAATAAAGAAACTCAGGAACAATGAACTTAGATGGTGTACTAAAAGGTTCAAACACCGTATGTCTGATTCAACCATCACTCGTGCTATTATTGAAGGACACCCTTCCAAAAACAAGGGTATAAATGTATTTATACGAATGATAGGCACTCAAGGAGTGAACGAGAAGAAGCCAAGTTTCTGAAGTCTTATGGATACTCTGAATGGCTGGAAATCATAGATGCCATTTAGCAATCAAAGTCCAAATTCAAAGATGTTGTAGAAAGAATTCTTGATCAGCTATTGCAAAGGATGTCACAACACATCCAAGTTCCTCCTCTCCCTGAGTAGACAAAAAGAAGAAAATCTAAATAAGATGCTGAACAAGGCCCATCGTCATAATGTGATCAAGAGACCAAATTCAACTATGAAAGTGTCCTTGGTCATCTTGAGATCCCTGATATCTCAATGCTTAATACCTCCGTTAGACTTCATTCTGCGGAAAGTATGAACTAGAATATCACAAGTATCGAAGATCAGAAGTTAAGTCAGAAGCTCATCTTCTGACTTAAGTCATCTCAGAGGTGCCCAGAAACTTGAAGAACCTCTGGAATCAAACTGTTAAGTCACACGTGCTTGTGATGACGTGGGGATCACACTTTCCGTGCGTCTCTATATGTAACCGATTCTGTTAACTAGTATAGCTGACGTGCCAGTTCATGATAGGCTAGATCGTTGACTTATACTTTGTAATAGTATAACTAGATTCATTCTTCATTTTAATAGTTGGCGATCTTGGAGAGAAAAATCCCGTTGTTCATTCATACGTATTGCATTCAAGTTCAAGGTTATTAATACGATTTCCTAATTGTTCTTCAAATCTGTTCTTACTGTTCTTACTGTTATTACTGTTTATAATTACTGAATTACTGCTTATTATTAATCATAGATCGACATTGTTTCCGCTCGTATTTTGTTATACGATCTGTTGATTTGTTATTAGAAAGGGATCTGGGTTCCCACAATTGGTATCAGAGCTAGATAATCAATCTATTGATTATTAGATCTCTTCCAGTTTGAAGAAATCCCTGTTCTATCTGCAGTATATTTCAATTTTAAACTACCGTTCTCGATTCTACCCTGTTTTTCGAGATTCTGTTAATTTCATACAATTCTCTCTAAATCAGTGGTAATTTTGGTTTAACTTTGAAATTCAGTAAGAATATCGTCTCATTTCAACTCATTTGAGATTTAATTGATCTAAATTTCAATCGCCTTACCTACTACTCTTAATTTATGTTTTTCATAAAAAATGGCAAATCAAAACATGAACGCCATATATACCTCCGGATCCTTGACCAAACCTCCAACTCTAATTCGAGATGAATATCCTCAATGGAAGATCCGAATGATCAATTTCTATGAAGGATTGGATGTTGAACTCTATCCTCCCGTTGTGAATGGTCCATTTATACCAATGACCACGGTCCCAAGGATTCCTGCTACTGCTACTATGGATGAAATTCCTGCTCGACCCATTCCAAAGCTTAGAGGAAATTGGTCTGATGAAGAAAAGGCAAAAGTGGAAATAGCCAAAAAGGCAAAGAGTCTTCTGATTATGGCTATTCCAAACGAGATATTCCAATCCCTAGATACGTGCGAAACTGCAAAAGAGTTGTGGGATCAGCTTGAAAATCTTCTCGAAGGAGGAGCGAGATGAAGAAAAACAGAAGAGCTCAATCTCTTAATGAATACAATAGTTTTCAAGCTATTCCAGAAGAGACTCTAGAATAGACCTTTCACAGATTCAACACCATGATCAATCTGTGCAAAAGATGTGATATAGTAAGATCCAAGGAAGACAATAACGTTCTATTTCTTAAATGATTAAATCCAAAATGGTCTAATTTATACAATTTATTATTTCTTAATATTTTCGTTTGGTCAATCGTTGTCAATTTGGGTCTATTTGAAAATAGCTAGAATACATTTACCCCTATACCATTTTCTGCAGACATAAGAGTTTTTCTTCTTTTTACACTATTTCGGAAACCCGGAATTTTATTAAAAATGGGAGCGTATGGATTGATTCAGATTAATATGGATATGAATAGAGCAAGAAAAGAAGGAAATAAAAAAACATAGTATAGAAAAGATATCCAAAATTATCTTTTTGGGTGTGAAGCAGTGTCAAACCAAAATACCCAACAAGGACTTTAATGTCTCTTCAAGCTACCCAAGACCTAGAAATGTGGTCTCTACACGATGTCTTTGGCGCTCTTCAGGCTCACGAGAAGGAAGTTGTTCAGTAGAAAAACGTCAATTGGTGGACCTCTGGCCCTAATTTCTGAATCCAGAGTGTCAGGCAGAAGGGGTAAAGAAAGTGAGAGGAAAGGAAAGAGTAAGGCATTTATCTCTGAAGCAAGTCTAGAAGAAGCCTCTGATTTTGATGATGACATCAAATCTTTTGTTGAGTCATTAGCGTTTATTACCAAACAATTTACCAAAAAGTTTGGTAATAGATCTTTTCAAGGAAACAAAAGATTTGTTCGTCCCATTCCATCTTATGCCCCATGGCAAGAGATCCAGAAAGCTGAAAAGTCAGAAGCTGAGAAGAAAGAGGAAGAGATGAAAAAGAAAAAGGATGTGTGCTACAGGTGCGGAAAGCCAGGTCACTACTCCAAAGACTGCAGAGGTGCTCTGGAAAAAGACTAGCCATACTACAAGAATAAATACAAGTATAATGTTGTCGAAAGAGCCCACTATGCAGAAACGGAGAACTGGCTGGATGATGAGTCAAGCGGAGATGAAGCCATGTTCTGTGGAATGGCTAAGCCAGATGAATCAGAAGATCAGCTTTCTGAAACTCAAGTTTGTACTCTATCTGAATCCTCTGACCTTGAAAAAACCATCATGATTTTAACAAATGATTTTGAAAATCTTAAACATAAGCTTATTATAGAAGAGAAGTTGAGAAAAACTCTTGAACAAACTTTTGCTACAGTTCAAAGAGAGAGAGATATTTACAAAAGAGAAATGGATATTTTAACTGAAGAAAAAAGGAAAATTTCTGTTGAAAGTGAAAAGATATCCAAACTTTTGAAAAATACAGAAGCCAGAATCAAAGAAGAGAAACATGACTTCATTAAACTTCTTGAAGGCAAAGACAAAGAGATTAAAGCTAAAGAGGGTGAAGATTGAATTCTGTAGCACTCAAAAATTATTTTCTAAAGGAAAGAGAATTTTTGCACATTAAACTTCAAAACAAAGAGCTACATATCAAAAAATATCTGGATGCTCAGAAAGTCCATGATAAAATAAATACACAAGTAGGGAGAACCGGACTTGGTTTTGAAGATTTGGATCCCTATACGTGTAAAAAGCGGTCTACTCTGGAATCTGTATTCTGTTTAGGAAAAGAACAAAATCCTGTTTTTCCGATCCTGTATGAGCAATCTGTCTTCAAACAATCAAGAAATGAAAATGGTCATCGTGTGAGAAAACTCAAGTACAAAAATATCAAGTACCCTTCTGGAAAACAACTCACGTTGATCTAAATTCAGTCAAAAAGAAAAGTGATATTTTCAAGTTCGGATCGATTACTCATATAACTTTGAATCCAGAAGTTGATGAATTTCTACCTATATAAGTAGAAGAGGAGCTAAGACTTATTTTTCAAAACGATATTCTCTCAACTCTGGATGAGTGCTTTAAACTTGAACATATGATTGATCAAAAGTCTATTGAAAATCATCCAGAAAATTTTCCTTGTTCTTTTGTTGACCTAATTCTTTTCGAAGTCCTAGACGATAATGAGTTCATTACTTATACCTGGGAATCTGATGATCAAGATGATGATGATTTCTTTGACAATTCAGAGAAATATATTTCAACATTTAAAAATCTTTTGCCTCAAGGAATCACAAAGGCTCCAGAAGTAGTTAAAAATGAGGATGCTCCTTTCTTATACACTAATGAACCTCTGGAAATCAGAGCTTCTGGACCCAATGTTGAAAAACATTCGAGTGGAATACCAATACTCTTAGTTCCTCCAAAAGGACAGAGAAAGGTGGTGTTCATTTACCCAGACTTTCTTGGGATGTGTCTAAAATCTAAAACTTGTTGTTAGTCCCATATTACAACAGATCTGATAGATTACTCAAGGAATCCTCATTTTATTGATATACAGAATATAGAAAACACACTTACACCTTTAGATGACTCTCATACGTGGTGTTCAACATCTAACTGTCTAACTGACTCTCTATATATACTACAAAGGTAAAGCTACAATTACATGTATTTAAATCACAACCCAATTACAATGAGACACGTCATCAAAAACTTTATTCAGAAGTTCTTCAGAACTTTTGAACTGTCTTCAGAACCACTTCTGAATTGTCTTCAGAACTTCTGAATGTTCACTTCAGAACTTCTTCGGAACTTCTGAATATATATTTTGCACTTCTGAAGATGACTTTATTTATCTTTCTAGCACTAGTTCAGAACTTCTGAACTATTCATCTTCAGATTCTGAAGTTCTTTTCTTTACAAAACATTTCAAACATCGGATCCAAATTCATAGGATTCTTTGGATCCTAATACTTGTCTTGAACTCGGAAAGGAGGAGAGTCTAAAAAAGAAAGCCATACTCAGCAACAATCTCAGAAATCAAAACCTCAGAAGTTTACTTATGAGCAAAAAGAAAAATGGAAATCTAACTCTTCTACTCCTCTTGCAGTAAGGTCCAAGGTTCCTAAGAAGTCTCATCAGAGGATGCCTCCACAGAAGAAATCATTTACTTCTAAGCATAAGTCTAGCCTAGATAAGAAGCTCAATAGAACTGCTGATGCTAGAATAGACAGACATAAGAAACATTGTAATTATCATTCGTAATGAAAATTTCAAGCAATCTTTTATGCTTCAGAAATCTGAATGTTTCTCCTTGTTCTTCAAACTTAAGCAATTTTTCTCACGACCCTCTAATTACTCTTCTAAATATCAAAAGTATTCCAACTTCAGAAATCAAACCAAAAGGAACAATGTAAATAAAAAGAGAATGTCGATACATTCTAATAAATCCACTTAAGCTCATATTAAAAAGGATCACCTTTCAAACCTAACATTAAAGGACCCATTATGAAATGGGTACCTAAATCTCTCTGATTCTGATTGGAGAAACACCGTGTGCATATCTAGTATCTTGACTCTGGATACTTGAGGCACATGACTGGCACGAAAAACTTACTCTCCAAATTCAAAGATAAAAGTGGAGGAGCAGTAACGTTTGGTGATAATGGTAAGGGTCAATAAAAGGCTACGGAACTCTACAAGAAGGTAATATTACCTTATCCAAAGTAGCGCATGTCTCTGGTTTAAAACATAACCTGTTAAGCGTAAGTCAATTATGTGATTCAAAGATACTAGTTGTATTTGATGAGAAACATTGTTACTTATTCTCTAAGGCAGGTGAAGAACTATGGAGAGCTGATAGAAAAGGTAATCTATACATGATGAATTTTGCATTCAAAGATGGTAAGGAAACTCTTTGTCTTATCTCTAAAAAGAGTGAAATTGCTTGGTTATGGCACCATAAAATGTCTCACTTGAAATATGACAATATTGAGATGTTGGTAAAACACAATCTGGTGATAGGCCTCCCAGAGGTACACTTCCAGAAGGATCACCTCTGCCCTGCATGTGAAATGGGCAATATAAAAAGAGCGACTCAAAAAACCAAAAGTGACCATTCGTGCTCTAGATTGTTACATGTTGACCTCTATGGTCCCATTGCAATTCAGAGTTTGTCCGGAAAAAAATATATCTTGGTGCTAATAGATGAATTTTCCAAGTACACATGGCTTGCTTTTGTGCGTCAAAAATTAGAAGTGCCAATTGTATTACAGAATATGATGACAAGAATACAAGTTCTTCTACATCAGAAAATACAGCAGCTGCGAAGTGATAATGGAACTGAATTAAAGAATGCCAAGCTTGAAACATACTTTGTTGAAAATGGAATTACACAACACTTCTCTGCTGTACGCACTCCTCAGCAATACGGTGTAGTCGAAAGACGCAACAAAACACTAGTGGAAGCAGCCAGAACAATGTTTGCAGCTTCTGGACTTCCTATCCATTTTTGGGTAGAAGCTGTAGCCACAACATGTTTCACTCAAAATAGATCTATCATAATCAAGAGGCACCTCAAAACCTTTTATGAGCTCATAAATAATAGAAAACCCTCTGTCAATTTTTTTCATATTTTTGGATGCAGGTGTTTTATTTTGAATGATAGAGAAAAACTTGGCAAGTTTAACAAGAAATCTGATGAAGCAAAGTTTTTGGGATATTCGTTAAATTCAAGAGCTTTTAGAGTCTTTAATTTACAAACTAAGACTGCAATGGAAAGCATAAACATCGATTTTGATGATCAAACACAATTGACTTCTGAATATTCCAATTCCGAACTGAAACTTAATATTGTTACCTCTGATTATATTTCAGGTTCTAGAGAATCCGAGATTGATGCTCTATTTGATGATTTTCTAGGCTAACAAATACCTTCAGAGAGACCACCTAATACTTCACTCTTGAGTATTCCAGAAGTACTTCACGCCTCTGGCATATCTCTATCTGGTCCTGTGTCATCAAATGAAAGTCCAAAGGAAAACTCTGCACCTCAAGTATCATCAAATGCATGTCTAGAGATACCCTCTGAACCTTTATTTGAGGGGGAGATTCTAGGTGCTTCTCCAGATCCATAACCTCCTCCAATATCTGATGAGGCTACTCAATCTTCGGAGACAGAGGTTCAAGCTCAGCTGATACCTCAAACAAGGATGACAAGATGGACAAAGTCTCACACTCCAGATCTAATAATCGGAAGTCCATCTGAAGGGGTTAAAACCAGATCTGCAACTGCAAATGAAGCTTTCTTTGTAAATTTTCTGAGCATGATCGAACCAAAGAAATTTCATGATGCTTTACAAGAACCTAGTTGGTGGAATCTATGCATGAAGACCTGCTTCAGTTTGATAGAAACAAGGTATGGAACTTAGTACCTCTGCCTAAAGACAAAGTTGCTATAGGTACTAAGTGGGTATTTAGGAACAAGAAGAACGAAGATGGTATTGTGATCAGAAATAAGGCAAGATTGGTAGGCAAGGGGTATTGTCAAGAAGAAGGCGTACACTATGATGAGACATTTGCCCCTGTTGCAAGACTAAAAGCCAAAAGACTTTTTATTGCTTTCTCAGCATAAAATAACTTTAATGTATTACTCATAAATTCTCTTCAGTAAGGACTCTTCAGCAAAATTGTGTTGCTGAAAGAAGAAACTGAACTATTATCGAAGTTGCTCGCTCAATGCTTAGCGAATCTCATCTTCCAACTCAATTATGTACTGAAGAAGTCAATACTGCCTGTTACACTCAGAATCGATCCCTGATTGTAAAAAGATTCAAGAAAACTGCTTGTGAATTATTTCATGAGAAGACCCCCTCAATAGAACACTTGCATATCTTCGGATGTAATTGTTACATCCTGAATGACAGAGATCATTTGGGAAAGTTCGATCCCAAATCTGATGATGGTATATTTCTTGGGTACTCCTCTGTATCTAAGGCATTCAGGGTTTTATATAAAAGAAGACAACATGTAGAAGAAACCTTTAATGTCAACTTTCATGAATCTCGTCCTTCAAATTCCACTTCTATCCCTGAAGAAGATGAAGAACCGAACAACTGGATGAAATCTCATTATGGGGAACCTGAATCTTATTTCAGTACACCTCCTATGACTGAAAATAATGATGATGATGTTCATGTTCATATTCCTACATTGCTGAATAATAACAATTCATCATCAGGGATGAATGTTACTCCATTAAATCAGATTCCTCCATTCATCCCCTCTGTTAGGAATCCTATGAATTTGGATCCTATGTTGAAATGTTTTGTAAAGAAAAGAACTTCAGAATCTAAATATGAATAGTTCAGAAGTTCTGAACTAGTGCTAGAAAGTTAAATAAAGTCATTTTCAGAAGTGCAAAATATATATTCAGAAGTTCTGAAGAAGTTCTGAATAAGTTCTGTAGTGAAAATTCAGAAGTTCTGAAGACAATTCAGAATTGGTTCTGAAGAGCAAAGTTCAGAATTCTGAAGACAGTTCAGAAGCTCTGAAGAACTTCTGAATAGAGTTTTTGATGACGTGTCTCATTGTAATTGGGCTGTGATTTAAATACATGTAATTATAGCTTTACCTCTGTAGTATATATAGAGAGTCTGTCAGACAGTTAGATGTTGAACACCACATATGAGAGTGATATAAAGGTGTAAGTGTGTGCTTTCTATATTCTGTATATCAATAAAATGAGGATTCCTTGAGTAATCTATCAGATCTGTTGTAATATGGGACTAACAGACATTTTCTGCGAATTAATGAAACTATTGCATATTCCGATGGTATGTTATTTGGTATTCGTAATCGCCTATCGGCCGAAATTAGTTCAGATTGAAAAGGAACTATCAAGCTTAGTAATACTCAAAGACTAAAGATCTTAGAAGCCATCGACATTATCGATAAACGTTTGATTTATCGACAAACTTTGAGAAGATTTGAAGGAATGCTTCAGCTCAGAACCTAAAGCCTCATTTTGTCACAAAGGGGGAGATTGTTAGGAATAAAGTTTATTGTGTCAAAATAAGGAAAGGATTTTGTTTTGTAAAACGGCAAGTGTATAATGCCTTATTCCCTACTTTCCTTATATTGTATTTCCTAGCAATATAAATAGAGGCTTAGGGTGACGATTAAAGTCTAGTTAGAGAGAGCATTATTATAATCGATCATATAGCATTATGTAGCATTGTAACCTTCGATTATACAAGTGAGATATCTGACTTATTCTCTTTAAATCATTGTGTTCTTCGTGTTCTTACATATATTCATACATACTTGATCATATACTGGGATCCACACAGGATGAGGATAAGAATGATGATTATTGTAAAATCCATGCATGTTAGAATGATAATGATAACCATGGTTATAAGTATTCAAGCGCAAAGAGTCAGTCACACCACAATTTGAGCAACAAATTTTATTTCGAGTAAATTGCAATAAATGTTGAAATGAATGAATAGTTTAAGGAAATTTAACATTTTTTTAGAAGTTTTGACATTTGAAAAATTAAAACTAGAGTTCCTATTGTGGGGTGATGACTTTGCTTGACTTGTGCCTTTTTCAACTCAGACTTGCTTTTTCTTAAGAGGGCGTAGAGCTGAAACATTGAAAGGATCAGAACTAGAATTTGTGGAAGTATGCACCGTTGTATTTTGAAAATGCACAGTATGATCCTTAGTTTTGGAAAATTGGGGTTGAGAAGAACTTGTAGAATACTCGTTTCAAATTCACGAATCAAGACTGAGTTTATACGTTGTTTGTCTTAGTCCAAAAATTCCTCATGGATTGAAGTCAAATTGATCAACCGAGTCATTTAGACATACTTTGGATTTAAGTAGGTTTGAAAATTTTAGTTGAGATTCATCTAGGATTCGTGCTTCATCGGCCTCTAATTCAACATCTTTTTTTCGGGAGTAAGGGAAGGTTTATAGGTCGATGGACGGTAATTACACGGATTGAACTCACTTGGGAAAAAATCATCCATTTCATAAGAAGTATGAATAGTATGGTCGTTTTGTACAAAATCATCGAAAACACAATTTGGTTGATGAGAGCTTATAAAGGCTTTACATGAGGATACTTCGGAAGTTATATCATCTTCGGTAGTATCTCGTGAGTTTAATGAAGTGTTCGGATTCCAATACCTTTTCAGGTTGGATAATTTTCTTTTCAAGAAAAAGTATTGGAATGTATGGCTTAAAAGTTGGAGGTTCAGTTTGAAATTCTTCTTCAGTATAACTCGGAAAATAGTCTTTTGGAAGAGTATTGTGAGAGGATTTCTTTTCAACGTGTTTAGGATAACAAAATGGTATTTGATGGAAATTTTTGTTTTTCTGATTCCAATCTCCCCTTCTCTCGACTTTGTTTGGGAACTTCATAAATTGAATTTTGTACTCCGGACCAAAGTCTAGATATTCAAATTTATAAAGAGTGGGTGTGTTATAGAGAGCCTTTGCTAAACGTTTAGGGTTTTCAAATCCTAAGCCGGCTTTTGAACGTAACTCCTTAGGTGCGTTTAGATGAAACGTTTGTTCTGTTTGACCTAATTTGTAAAGCTTAAGTTCCAAACCCTTGAATTTTTCTAAAAGGTCATTTCGTTGAATTGTGGCAAATTCAAACTTTGATGAAAAATCTGTGGCGTCACGTTCAGATTTGTTAAGTCTTTCCGTGAGGTTTGTAACTTTTTGTTTGAGCATCATTTCATCCTCTATAATGGTCTTTTCCTTTTGAATATTTTTATTATCTCTCTTAGAATTTGCAAGTTCGGATGAAATAGTCAAGAGTTGGTTATGATTATTTTCTAGACTTGCTTCTAATTTGGAAACTGGGAGTTTCTCGATTTCCAATTTAGATTGCAGATTTTGCAATTTGGCCATTAATTCATGCATTTGTGCAACAAAATGATCATAGTCAGATTGAGATACCACGGGTGAGTAGTCGGAAGCACGAGAATTTAAATCATCACTCGAGGGATCCGTTTCAGTAACATTGGCCATTAGACTGAAATGGGCTTGAATATCAGTTTCCATGTCATCATTTTGATGGAGCCAATGATCATCTTCCACCATTAGAACTTTTTCGGCTTCTTGATTCTTTTGCAAGCATTAGTTCGTAGGCGAAATAGTTGGGATCGTTGACGAGCGGTTTCTTGCATTCGTGTGCATAATGTCCGGACTTGCCACAATTGTAGCACAAACTCATCTCCCCTTTGAATTTATCTTCGGGTTTAACGGGTGGACACTTTTCTTCTTGACGAGGTTTGGATTCAAATATTTCCTTGCGTTCATGGTGTTTGGGTCCCGAAGCATGTCTTCGTTTGGAGGTGGGGCGGCGAGAAAACTTCTTTTGTAAAGCATGAGTAAGAAGGGCCAACTGTTGTTGAAATTGAGCAATTTCGGGATCGGATGCATATTAGTCTTCCTCCTCCTTCGTGATACTTTCTTGTCAGATGTTCCGAGATGAGTTGTGATCTTCTTTAGCAATAAGGTCAATCGGATAGGACGGCTTAGTGAGTTTCTTGTTGGCAGTCATCGCCTTGAGGACCTCCTCTCATCTTGTTTCAACATTTCATATACTTCGTGAAGATCTAACTCAGCGAGAAACTTGCTATGTTTGATTTGATTGGCAAAGGGATGCCATTCTGGTTGAAGATTGCTGACTAGTTTCACATTGTTTTAGATCTTTGTCTTTCGGATATCGTTTTTTCTTAGCTCGTTGACCAGATTGACAAAACGCTCATAAGTGTCCGAAAGATTTGCTCCTTCTTTGGCTTTAAATTCCTCGTATTGTGAAATACAGTCAGTGATCTTCTGTTGGGTGCCAATCTTTGTCCAAGCATGATCTTCTCGATTTGTTCCCACAATCCTTTAGCCGTGGTCCGGTGGCTATCGATGCTCATGTAGATTTCATTAGGAATTCTTTGGAGAAGGTATGATCTCGCATCATCATACGCGGATTTAGGCTTTATTTTTCGTCGGGCCAGAAGAGGAGGTTCATTGTTAGGCATTGCGGGAAGATCACGGTAGATGACAGGTGGTGAGCCTTCATTGATGGATCGCATGATTTCTTCCGCATAGTCATTACGTTTGATGAAATCGAGAAATCGGTCTTTCCATTGAGAGTATTCCCCTCGAAATAGAATAGGTGGACGAGTGTCGAAGCCTATAGCCATGGCTTCACGAGTAGTCATTGGTACTTGATGCAATGATCTCGACCGCTGAGTTTTGAAAGGATTCTAAGACAAAATTTGGAAATAGGTATTTTATCTCGGGTGACACAAAGGAGTTAACTAAGATGTCGTACAAAATGGATTCGAGAAAAGAACTTGTCGAACCTAAATGGTTCGAGGACAAATCCTTGTCGGACTTAAAGGGTCCGAGAACTGAGTTTGTCGGATCTAAGGGGTTCGAGATCTGACTTAAGGGTTTCGAGAACGAGGTTTCTCGAATTAAACTTTTTGAGAACAGGTAACCTTGTCGAATTATAAATTCAGAGAAAGATGTTTGTCAAGTCCTTTGATTTGAGAAAAAGAATATCAATGTGAATATTTTGAACTAATTTTAACTAATAATTTTAAGGAAAGATAACTAGGATTTCTTAACTAAAAAGATCTGTGGGAGGAACAAAGTTCTCGAGTCTTTTTATGGACAAGAAAGGCCAAGTTCTCAATGTCCCCAAAATATCAAAAAACATAAATGAGAATCAACAGAGATTAATTGAAAACTTGTGTCTAAAGAAAACAAAAATGAAGGTTTCTTGACTAAAAAGAGTTGCGAGGAACAGAGTTCTCGAGTCTTTTTATGGACAAAAAAAGCCAAGTTTTTGACTTTCCAAAACAGTCAAGTTTTAAGCTTTTAGACTGATAGGTTTATCAAAAATTCAAACTAGTTGTAATACTTTCTTGATTAGAAAAAGCTGCAAGTAACAAAGTCATTGAGTTTTTCTATGGACAAGAAGGTCTAAACAACCAAGTATGGATTTTGACAAACAATTACTAAAATTTATAACGGTTACTAAAAGTTTCTTGACAAGAAAAGCTGCAAGGAACAAAGTTCTTGAGTTTTCTTTGAACAAGAAGGTCTTAAGTACTCGAAATAAATGACAGTAATTAACAAATTTTTTGAAAGAATCAAGGATATGATAAACAGATTTTGTCAGGTGTGAGTAGTCCAAGAAGTTTACTGTTCTCGACTAGTTTGGTCCGATAACTTAGGTTCTCGGATCTAAAGGGTCCGAGATCTAAGAAGGTTGGTCCGATAAATATGAAGATTACTCAGAAATTGATACAACTCACACAGATTAGTTCACACACTATGTAGATTAGTCAACAAGGAAGATTTGAATCGATTAAACATAGAAAAACTACCCATAATTATTTTCTTGAGGTTTATCGATTGAAACAGGAGACTTATGAATCGAGAAAAAATTCGAGATTTACCTTTTAATTCAAGAAGTCAATTAGAACCAATTTAAAACTCTGATCGATTGGCTCTGATACCAATTGTGGATCCAAGTAAATCAAGTACGTATGGATGAACAATAAAGAACACGATGAATATAGAGAGTATGTTGTATATCTCATTTGTATAATCGAGGATTACAACGTTCGCCCAATACTATATGTAGAATATAATAATGTTCTCTCTAACACCTTCTAATGATCACCCCACACCTCTATATATATGCTAGGAATACTTGATATAAGGAAACATTAGAATAAGGCATTATACACTTGCCTTTTACAATAAGCACAATCCTTTCCTTATTTTGACACAATCTAAATCAATTCCTAACAGAAGGTGAAATCCATCAAAGTTTGTGGATCCCAGATTATCAGGTAATGGTGTAATATTGACAAGGACAATATGAAGAACAAGATGCAAGAACACCTTATGTTGTATATCTCACTTGTAGAAATTTGTGATTACAAGATTATCTCTAATAAGCTCTCTAGAATAATATGAATGAATGACCTAATTCTCTAATGCTATCACCTAACCCTTTATTTATATTGCTAGGAATAATGAGATAAGGAAACTAATAACATAGGCATTATACACTTGCCTTATTTACAATAAGATTGTTTCCTTATATTTAAATAATAAATCGTTTCCTAATATTTAATCCTTCCTAAATAATGACTTTGTTGACATTTGCATTTTTCCCTTTCATGTCTTCAATAGTTGTCATCTCGGATACAACATTTTCAGACCTAACAATCTCCCCCTTTGTATTCGAGATTACAATTCAGCAAATCAGCACTTTAACAATCTTTTGAAGACGATAAAACTTTTGTCAACAAATCTTCGTCTTGAAACTTTTGCTCCCCCTACGAATATGATCACTTCATAAGCTTCGTAGCTCCCCCTTAACATTAGTATGGAGATTAATAACAGATTGTCGAAAGAGTCGTGATGTCGTAGGGTATCTTTCATTGTGTAGAACTTGTCGGGACTAAATGCTGCTACATCTTGAGGTTATCGGGTTAGGCAAATGCGATTAGTTGAGTTTGTCGAGTAAGGTTGATGCGATGAACTAATAGGTATTTGTCTTTGATACACTTTTTCTCCC
Source organism: Silybum marianum (assembly GCA_036898165.1). Lineage (NCBI taxonomy): Eukaryota > Viridiplantae > Streptophyta > Magnoliopsida > Asterales > Asteraceae > Silybum > Silybum marianum. Next base: position 20,731,958 of record CM072533.1, on the reverse strand, counting down.
CCTCAACATTATGAATCTTATCAAAGACATTAAGCGGTATTGATCACATACGAGTGGAGAATATCGGGTAAGAAGCTAACATAGAAGCACAATAAGCAACTATTATCACTTAATCAAAAATAAATTTAATTAAATGGCCTATATTCAGTGTTGGCAGTGGGTTGGCACTGATAGGACTTCCAGTTATCATATAAGTAAGTTATAAAACTAACTTCTCAAACTATTCCGGCATAAACATAAAGATATGCATGTGGAGTCACAAAGACTCGTGCAAAGTGTCAAAGAAATATTAGTAAATTTTTTAGCTCAAAATAGACTCGATGTGCACAGAATATGAAGTTCAAAGACCGGAGGTGTGTCTTCTTGTTTCAATATCTAAATCTTCTGAGTGAAGAATAGATAGATGATATGCTAAATCTCCGTGATATATGAAACAAACACCTTTTGTGAGATACTTGAGTAATTGGGTGGGGTGACACGAGTTATCGACATTGGGTCCATGTCTATTTCAATATTCATCTCCAAAGAATCAATAATGAATAGATTGTATGGCTACCCGGATAACTGTTTAGGTTTGGTAAAGACCAAATATTTCCTTTTAAGTCTTGTCACACTCTAACATTTTTCTTTTATCTCACAAGCACTCAATTTTATTTTAATCATACCCTTTTAATATATCTAACCTAGGGATGTGTTTCATCGGTAGGTCCTTCCGGCTTTGAATTGACCGTTGAAACTTCTAATTCCTAACACAGATATTTCTTATATGAAGCTGAAACAGTTTAAGTACGAGTTCTGAATTGAAGTATTCAGAAGTCATAATGCAATGTAAAACGGATTCTGAACTGAGATATTCAGAAACCAAAATTTAAGAGTAGGTCCATAGCTGAGATACTATGAAGCTGAAAAAAATAAAAATAGAAAATATGGTACTTCCCCTCAAAAACAACATAACCTTTTTGAATGATCAAGTAATGTGATGTGAATATTCTAAATTTAGAACACACATGACATACATACAAAACAGATTAAAAAGATTTTGGTACCCAAGCTTTGTTGGGTCCTTGGAGGTTAGCTTGATAAACAACAAATGGGGAATTGGGGATACTATACGTACCATATCATTTATGAGTGAACCTTTGATCAACAAAATCATTTGTTCTGCAAGTAGAACGGCAAACCTTTGTGGCGCTTAGACTGATTAGCTGATTGATGGATTTGACAAAATAAGGCAAATCGGTAGTTGAGAACAACAAATGATTTTGCATCAACTACAGGAGATGTATGAGGCATGTTTCCAACATTATCATCTGTAGTTGATTTCTTTCTCCAAACCATTCTAAATTTCTTGAAATTGCCGGAATTAGCAACAAAATCATTGTGAGATAAATTAGAATAATGAGTCCAAGAAGTTGATGAAACAACCTGAAGCATCGGTATAGCTTATTAATACGTTACAGAAAACCCTACTTGAGTCCATTTTATTTTTTTTACCGCCATGATTTGGAAAGTTTACCAATTTTCTCTTCGGATCTCATTTTCCTTCCATTCATAAGATTTGTTTCTAAAACAGATAATATATTTGAAAGTTTACCAATTTTCTCTTTGAAAGTTTTCCTTTCGTTTTCAAAAACTTTTTCCAAATTTTTGCTTTTAGCAACGATCAAAACACTTTTCTTGATTAAATTCGTCTTATCAGTCTTAAACACTTTTCTTTCATCATCTAGAATTTTCTGAAGTTCAGAAACATGTTTTGATAGCTCCAGACATTCGTTTCGGATGTTTTTCTCTCTAAAATCACAACTTGTTCAAAATCTGATACTTGTTCAGAAAGTTTTCTAATTTTCAACTCACATGGTTTAATTTTGCTTTCAAACGTTTTTCGCTCAAATTCAAACCTGTTCTTCTGATCAGTAGAAAATTGTCTTTCTTTTTCTATTTCTAAATCGGATGATTTTATTTTAGAATCAAATTGCCGCCTCGACTTAAAAATATTTTCTTTCAGATCTTTATTTTGTTTTTCTAAATTTGCATATTTCTCTTTTAAATATTGAGATTTTTATCCGTCTCTATCCAACCCATATAGTATTGATATTCAAGAGATTTTGGGTCGATTATTAATGCGTCAACAGACATCTTGATTTAAGCTTTTTAAACTCAAATGCTCAAAATTAGTTCTTAAAAAAATTGTAAGCACTGGTTACCTGATGAAGTGATCGTAGATCAATGATTTGAATTAATTCACGCAACTATTCGCGGGTTCAAAGGATGCGAGAAAAATAGTTCTCGAGTCAAGCAGGTGTGTGGACCAAAGTTCTCAGCTCTCAAGGGTGCGAGAACCGTAGTTGTCGAATCAAGGACAAAGATGTCGAGTCAAAGAGGACTTGACAAGAAATTATGTCGAATCAATAAGGCCTGATAAGAAAAGATGTCGACTAAAAGGGACTCGAGGAATTTTAATGGACAAGAAGAGCTAAGTTCTCGGGTTTCCAATTTTCTAAATTAAGAATAAATTAAAATTACTAAGTTTTATGATTTTTACTTCAGAATTCTTTACCCAGAAAAGCTGCAGAAGTCACTAGTTCCTGAGTTTTTTATTGGAAAAGAAAATCAAAAGTAAACAAAAATAAACGAAAGTAACCTAAATTTGAATTTAAAATTTGGGATTCGATAAAAAAATCACTATTCACCCGACAAAACACTATTCACCCGACAAAATTGAGATTTTACCGAAAAATTCTCCCAATTCAATGAAATTTTAGTATGTTATTCGCACGATGATTCTAGGCAACTTTAAAACTGACATTTTTATCTAAACACGAAAAGAAGCATGCGAAAAACTAAAAATATGGGAAAGTTACTGTTCACCTATGTCACGCGACAAGTTACTGTTCACCTTCGTCATGGGACAAGTTACTGTTCATCCGAGGAGTCACCCGACAAGTTTGACGTTTGACCAAAAAAATTTCCAAATCTAATGAAATTTTAATATGTTGTTCGTAAGACAAATACAAATAACTTTAAAGCTTGGAGTTTTGGCCAAAAACGTCGAAATCAATGCGATAATGAGTAAAATAATAACAGCAACTTTAAAACAACAAAAAAACTATAAAAATCAAAACTTTTTTTTGGTGAAATCGACTTGACAGAAGAGTAGAAACACACATATAAGGATCTATATCAAAGTCGAATATATAAAAAAAATTGGATGACAATACCTTTAATCTCAAAAGTCGCAAAGAGTCGTATGTATCTTTTTCTTCAAGAAATCTTCGAATTAATCCAAATCGATATATAATCTTCTGCTCTGATACCAATTGTAGATCCCAGTTTAACCAAGTAATAATGAAGAACACATTGAATATGTCGATAAGAACATTTTATTTCATATATCTAACTTGTAGAATCGTGATTACAATGATATCTCTCTTAAGCTCTCAAATATGATCTATCAATAAGCAAGAATTAATGTGTTACCTCTAATGTTAGTCCTAACTCTCTATTTATATGTTGCATAAAATACGGTATAAAGAAAGTAAAGGTTAAGGCATTATACACTTGCCTTATTTACAATAAGATTGTTTCCTTATATTTAAACATTAAATCTTTCCTAGTTGTTAAACCTTCCAAATTAATGACTTTGTTGACTTTACACTTTAGCCCTTCATGTCTTCAATAGTTTTCATATCGGATACAACATTTTCAGACCTAACAAAGTTGGTAAAACAACTAAGGTGACAAAATCCACAGAAACTAAATCTTCAGAGAATCAGAAAGATGTTACTCCTAACATTTCCACTAACTCTGTACTACCCATAGTTTTATGGGTACCAGTGAAAATTTAATTTTCTTATCTTATGCAGGATGATAAAGGTGTCTGGTATCTTGATAGCGGATGCTTGAGGTATATGACTGGAACAAAAACCCTACTCTCTGATTTCAAGGAAGAAAAAGGTCCCTTAGTAGTGACCTTTGGTGGAAATGGCAAAAGATACACCAAACGTTGTGGCGTTCTATCCAACAAAGCAACTTCTTTCAATCGAGTTTCCTATGTTGAAGGACTAAAGTACAATTTATTGAGCATTAGTCAACTCTGTGATAAAGATTATAAAGTCTTGTTCACAAAGACCAAGTGCGGTGTCACTAATAAGAATGACAACCTTGCACCAAAAGGGAAAGAGATCTAAAAATGTTTATACAATCAACATGGATAGCTCTCACTCTGAGAATATATGATTTCTCTCAAAGGCCTCTCCTGATGTTAATTGGCTTTGGCATAAGAGACTATCACATCTGAACTTTAAAATGATAAAATGATTTATCAAGAAAAGAACTTGTCAATGGTCTCCCTAAACATTCTTTTGCAAAGGAATCTCTTTGCTCAGCATGTGAAAAAAAATTGACAAGAGCAAGTTTCAGATCAAAGAAAATATCCTCAGTGACCACACCTCTTCATCTACTCCATATGGATCTATTTGGACCTGTCAATGTCCAATCCATATCTGGAAAGAAGTATAAACTTGTCATAGTTGATGAGTATTCCGTGTATACTTGGGCATTCTTTCTAAGATCAAAAAGTGATACTCCTGAAAAAATCATCTCCTTCGTCAAGAAGATGGATGTCCGGAACAACCTCAGTGTTCGTTCAATGAGAAATGATCATGGCACTGATTTCAAAAAACAGTACTCTGATCAGTTTCTTCGAAGACAAAGGAATCTCTCACAACTTCTCATCAGTGAGAACCCCTCAGCAAAACGGTGTAGCTGAAACAAGAAACCGAACGATCATCGAAGTTGCTCGCTCAATGCTCAGTGAATCTCACCTACCAACTCAATTTTGGGCTAAAGCAGTTAGCACTACATGTTTCACTCAAAATCGACCCTGATAGTAAAAGATTCAAGAAAACAGCCTATGAACTCTTTCATGGAAGAAAACCATCTATGAGTTTTCTACACATCTTTGGATGTAGTGTTACATTCTGAATGATAGAGATCAACTTGGAAAATTTGATCCAAAGGCTGATGACGGTATATTTCATGGATAATCTTCTGTATCCAAGGCATTCAAAGTATTCAATAAAAGAAGACAACATGTTGAAGAAACCATTCATGTCAACTTTGATGAACCTCGTTCATCAAACTCCATTCCTATCCCTTAAGAGTTAAGACGATAAAGAATTAAACAACTGGATGAAGTCTCACTATGGTGAACCTGAATCATACTTCAGTGGCCCTCCTGTCATTGAAACTCATGATGACAAAGAACCTCACCTAATCCCCACTATCATTAATAATAACGCTCCTTCCTCCTCAGGAATAAGTGTTACCCCTATTATTTATGCACCACTCTCTGAAACTCCAACAAAGGATTCTTCGATTAACAATCAAGTATCAAACTCAACTCCATAGAATGATATTTCTTCTGAATCACCACCTGTGATGATCATAAATGAAGGTGAAGCATCATCCGCCTGTCCTGCTCACCGATGGACTCGAGATCACCCCATCGATCAGATCATAGGAGACCCAGGTACAGGTATTAAAACCATAAGAGGCATGGGTAACATTTGTCTCTTTATTAATTTCATATATGTCTTAGAACCTAAAAAGATCGATGAAGCTATCACTTACCCTGATTGGATCAGTGCTATGCAAGAAGAACTAACTGGTTTCAGAGAAACAAAGATTGGAATCGTGTTCCTCGGCCTTCTAACAAAACAGTTATTGGCATAAAGTGGGTGTGCTGTAACAAGTTAGATGAAAATGGAACTGTAATCCGAAACAAGGCTAGACTTGTTGCTTAGGGATGCAAACAGGAAGAAGGCATAGACTATGATGAAACTTTTGCACCTGTTGCAAGGTTAGAAGAAATTAGACTCTTCCTAGCCTATGTTGCCCATAAAAACTTCAAAGTTTTTCGATGGATGTCAAACGTGCCTTCCTGAATGGGAAACTTAAAGAGGAAGCTTATGTTGAACAACCTCCAGGTTTATCTAATCCTAAGCATCCAGGTTATGTCTACAAACTGGATAAGGCTCTTTATGGGTTAAAACAAGCTCCCAGATCTTGGTATGAAACCCTGTCCAAATATCTCTTAGCTGAGAAATTTGTTCGTGGAAAGATTGGTCAAACCCTGTTTCTGAGGAAACACAAGGGACACATCATTCTTGCTCAGATATATGTCGATGACATTATATTTGGTTCCACTAAACCTAAGCTTTGTACTCGCTTTGCAAATCATATGAAAAAGGAATACAAAATGAGTATGATGGTTGAACTAACATATTTTCTTGGTCTTCAGGTAAATCAAACTGATAAAGGCATTTTCATATGTCAAAGTAAGTATGTTAAGGACATGTTGAAGAAAATTTTATTTAACTTAAACTTCTTCAATGAAAACATCCATGGCACCTCCTCTAACACTGAACGAGGAGCCTAATGGTAAACCTGTTAATGTCACTGTCTATAGAGGAATGATAGGTTCACTGCTGTATCTGACAGCTAGTAGACCAAATATTACGTATTCAACTTGTTTGTGTGCTAGATATCAATCTAAAAAGCCACCGATGGACATAAAAAGCCCATCTCGTATAAGCCACCTTTAAAGAAGCAAAAGAAGACTGTCTCTCTATAGACAACTCTTCTTTCTTTCGGCGTACAACCAACGCCCTCAGCGGCCAAAGCTACGACAACGGATTCAGAGACCGTTGCCGCTTTATCAGCTCTACCCCCATTTTCAGAGACCACGATCCCTAAAAACATAGGCACTAGCTACACAAAAGCTGGTATAGGCAACACTCTCACAGCCTTCTCTTCTATCTCTACATATTCTTCTTTGGTCCACACATCAATCCATGACTCAGATATGGTTGTCCACATATCTGAAAAGGTTGAGAAGCGTGTTGTTCAAGAATCCGTTTTGCTTCGACATTTTGATTATTGGAAAGCTCTGTGCACA
>CM072533.1:20510000-20720000 GCA_036898165.1 Silybum marianum | reverse complement strand
ATTCTCTACTATAACTGTTCACTGGATAATGATCCACTTCACTTTTCAGAAGAGAAGAATTGAGAATGAACTACGAAGAAGAAAAGAGTTCTCCGATAACTCTCAGGAACCTACACCCTAATTCCTAGTTTTTGTTCCTTTGTATTTTTTTAGTGTATAGTACTTTACCTTAATATTGTAATTTCATTTTCCAATGTAATTCTTCAAATTAGTTAGTAATGAAGTTCAATGAAGTACTTTTCTCCATCTTGTACTGAAAAGATCCTCGAAAAGAGTAAAAGGGACAAGGAACTTATGAGTCCTGATAACTTAAAAATCTTTTATTTCACTGTTAATTATTTCTTTCATTTATTAGTGAATATGCTTTCTAGCTTATACACTTGTAAAAATTGTGTTTTCATATCCTTATAAATGAAACTCAATTCAGATAGTTAAAAAGCTGAAAAAGATTTCACAGATTAATATTTAGAATTTTTACTTTATATTTTCTTTGGCCTTACTAATCCTTTCAACCAATTTGCCTATGTTGTTTAATCATAATCAAATAGGGGGAGATTGTTGATCAAAACTTCTTCCAGTGATTTGAATATGATTCCTCTTTACTTAGTGAAATTCCATCTTTAGGTTACTATTCAAAATCAGTGATAATAAACACTGATTACATTCAGTGATCACTGAAAATCAGGGACATTACCTGAACATTAGAAGATCTGAAGAACAACACTCACACCGAAAGAAACATTCAGCCATGGTCGAAGACCTAGCTAAAGACATAGATGAATAGCTCGTGATCTGAAGTGGTTCAGTGATAGCAACGTTCATATAAAGAAGTGAGATGTTGTGTACATCTCAGTGATACCTGAAGATTCCTCCTTGAAGCTTCAAGTATCAGCGATCAAAATGAAGCGTACTCAGCAACATCAAAGTTGATCTTATCCTCGATGCACAAATGTCAAACCCCCCATACCTTGTCAGAAAGTACGTACGGAGTTACTTTATTGCCTCCCACGTGCTTACCAACTCTGAAAAGGTTACTGTTCATATTCGACCAAAAGTATGGCTACTTTACGAACAAAGGACAAGTACTCTATGGATATTTGACACCTGGCTTGTACCTTCTGACTTGCATTTAATGCAAGGGGTATAAATAGATGAACACCCCATCCTCATCTTCATGCATGCCTAACCTCTTCTCTCTAACCTCTGATCTATTTCTTTCTTATCTTGTGCATCAAGTTACTTAGGGGTTGTTTGGTAGTTGTTGGATGATATAGAGTTGGATGGTATAGACGTCTGGATGGTATAGAGGCTCTGTATGATATAGTGCAGAATGAAAAATGGTTGTTTGGTAAATGCTCTGAATGGACAGTCTGAATGAGAACAAATGACCATTTTATCCTTCTAATTGTTTTTTGTTGAACTCAAGTTCCAGTTCGAAAATTGAACTCAAAATCAAACAATTAAACACAAATACACAAAATCAAACTTAACAAATACATTGATATCTTACCCAAAATCAAACTTAACAAATACACGAATACACAAAATCAAACAATTAAACACAAATACAGAAATACACAAAATCAAACTTAACAAATACATTGACTAGGAAACTTCTGTTTGGATACTGTGAGGATTAGAGCTTTGGTAAAATGGTTTGTATTGTTTTTCAAATCATAATTTGGGGTATGTGTGTGTTAGTTGAATAAGGGTAGTAGTGGGTTTTTGTGATATCGATAGGTTGTCTTGTGATCTGGTAATGTATGGTGTTGGTGATGTATTGTGATGCTCTTTGTGAATAAAATATTGCCCTTCAAAAAAAAATCTAAACCAGTTAGAACCATACCAAAGTCAAGCTTGCGGAAATTAGTAAACCAAATCAAAGATGATATATGAAAAATGTAGAAACCAAAGCAAAACTGGAGAAATCGATTTGGGGAAATCTGGAGAAATCGATTTGCAAAAATCTGCTCAAATCTGGAGAAATCGATTTGCAAGAATTGTTTGGAGAAATCGATTTGGAATAATCGTTTGGAGAAATCGATTTGCAAAAATCGTGTGGAGTAACATGCCTGCAAAAATCGTGTGGAGCAATGGGCGACGTGAAGGAGACGGGAGAAGGAAGGGCAACGTGGGAAAATGAACGCCTCTGAAGGATACACACAGGTGTTTGAAGATGAACGATCCAGAGCATTTTGGAACGGTTCAGAGCAATTTCAATTTTTACCAAACAAAAATAACCTCTGAGCGATCCAGATACGAGCTCTGAAAGGAATCATCCAGAGTTAAACAAACACCCCCTTAGTGATTCTAAGGTTGTAATAGACTAGGTTTATCCTTGTTCTTATTCCGCTTATAACCTGTAAATTTATTTATCTTAATAAACTCATTTAAAACTCAAAAAAGGTTGTGTTTGTATTCATCCCCCCCCCTTCTACAAACTGTTTCTATACTTATAAACTCTTGTAGACTTCTTTGGGACCAACACATACCTTATCGAATGGTTTATGCAGCGGGCTTCACAAGGGAATCAAAGGTGATTGATATTATCTTGCATTTACAAGGAACATGGCCTAAAGACTGGATCCTTCAATGTCCAAATCTTACTGCTCTTACAATGCCTAATCTGAATGCAGACCTTCAAGATAAGGTCTTATGGCTAAATAATCAGAATCAAGCTTTGGGCTTCATGGTCTCGAAAGTATGGAACACACTTGATGCTCCTTATCAAGGGGTCTCTTGGCACCAGTTTTGTTCGTTCCTTAAACATGTTCCAAAGCATTCTTTTTGCTTATGGCTTGCGTTCAAGATAAGACTTCTGACACAAGACAGAATCCGTAGATGGCGAATAAATGAAGACCTTCTTACTTGCTCAATTTGTAATTCTTGTGAAGACTCCTATGATCATCTTTTTTTTTTTCAATGCACTTTTACACGACAAATCTGGAATGAGATCAAAAAAGATATGGGAAGGACGACAATTCCGAACTCATGGTCATCAATTCTTGAAGACATAGAGCATCGAAGATGGAGACAAGGAGAAGTTAAGATGAGGGTCTTATTTGATGCGATAATCTATCTCATATGGCGTGAAAGGAATGATCGGTTGTTTACTAGCTCAAGACGGAACCCAATTAATTGAAGATATTAGGAAAGTGGTTAGATTTCGACTTATGGGTTTGGATTTGGGAGGCGTAACGAGAGGGGATAATGCAGATTGATCTTTGTTGGTTATAAAGTCTTACAACTACTACAAGCCCATGATCTCTACTGGGTGATTTTGATTGCTGCGCACAACTTTAGAATTCTCTTTAGCATGTATTGGTTGTCTTCTACTTTATGTTTGTTTTGGTTGCTTGTTCTTTGGTACTTTAGCTATGCCAATTTTGTTTGCTTAATAGTGAGTCGTCCGCTCCTTTTTAGGGTTTGTCCTTCTTTGGAGTTGGATGGTCTCTTTGGGAGGGAGTCCCTCGCCATTTAGGAGTATTTTTATTTTCATGTTATAAATTGCCAGGAGTACCGCGTCCTTTTCCAAAACAAAAGTATTTCATGATTATTTTATTAAAGTATTTGTAGTTTTAAAAAAATAAAGTATTTAATAATTATTTTATAAAGTATTTTTAGTTTAAAAATTAAAATTATCAAAAGGGTATTTTGGTCATTTACCTGTATTTCATTCCAATTCCAAATTTACATTCTGTGAACCAAACAGACAAATTCCAATTCCTTTAACACATTCCATTCCAATTCTGCCAACCAAACAGGTGGTCAAACCTGACAACATTCCATTCCAATTCCTTCAAAGTCAACTTTTGACGGACTCCATTCCGTCCAAAAACATTTTGCGAATCAAACGCCACCTAGGATACACAAAGTGATACATGATTGGAAATAACGAACAACAAAAATACACTGTGTTATTGGCATCAAAGATTCAAGGATAATATACTCCGGAGAGTTATGGATTTCCTACTTATTTAAGTTATGAGTTTCATATTTATGGAGAGAATAAATTAATTAAACATATTTATAAGTTGTTTATTTTATTACTAAATTACCATTTTATATGAATGGTTCATATTAAATCGCACAGTTAACACAAAATATTAAGTTCTCATTTGATTAAGCATATCCTAAATACATTCATACATAGACAAATAGATACATCCCCATGTACACTATATACATACATTTTTAGTGCTTAATAATCTCCCCGGTCTGTCATCCAAGTCATCCAAATATACCCATTCAGGTTATTTAATTGAGATCATATCTTGACAAACAAGTTTACAAAAAATATTCCCATACACTTTGAAACGGGGAATAGAATCGTATGAGAAAGAGTGTTAAAGTGAGAAGCGTAAGAAGAGATCTAAACCTTTGATATTTTTAATCTCATACTCATCAATGAGTTATGCTTTAGAAGTGAGTTGATCCAACCAACAAGACAGGTGGCGATGGACTATGGATGGAGCGGGTGAGTTCTTGATGGCGTCTGTTCGAAATTATATAGATTCCAAAACCTTGGAGACTGATTAGAGTTCAACCAATTGGAACAAATCGGTGCCTATTAAAGTAAATATTTTGTTGTGGAGGATAGGGTTGAATAAAGTTCCTACTAGGGATAATATTGTTAAAAGGGGAATTAAGGTTTCTTCCATTCTGTGACCGATTTGCAAGGAGAAAGATGAATTCGTGAATCACCTGTTCTTTGATTGTCAATTGGCTCGTCATATTTGGAGGAATATAGGGCGCTGGTAGAACGTTGATATATCTACCATTAATAATGTCTCAGGTTGGAAGAGTTGGATGGAGACGATGGGGTTGAAGTAAGGGGAAGCAGATTGCTTAGAAGCGATAGTCTATGCAACTCTGTGGTCTCTGTGGAATTTTCGCAATGGAATAACTTTTGGAGCTAAGAAACCTGAAAGGTGCTATGGGACAACATTGTTACACATTCCTTTTTCGGATGCATCATAGGAGTAAGAAGTGTAATATTAATTGGATAGGAGGGTTGCAAAACCCCTTAATGACTATTTTTGCCTCGTTATTGCTTTTCTAGCATCTTGCTAGTCTTAATAAAATTTTCGATGTTATAAAAAAGGTGACATGATTTGGTGCATCTTGATGCACCTATTTTCAGTGCATCTCATTCTAATGTGCATCCAACGGTTAAGATTCCTTCTTACGCTCCTCACCTTGAACTTTTCTTCTACTGAAACCCAACCTTTAAAACAGATTTGTAATATATAATGAGATTTGTATGAAAATATATAGAAAATATTGTTTACTAAACATTGATGGAAAGCGGGTGAAGAACCCCGTAGTTTACTAAATATTGTTTTTGCAATAAGAAAGATTCAGATATACCAATAATTTTGGCATAAAAGTATATAATTGTCGAAAAATAACAAAGGATTACAACTAAGTGACCAACTTTGATTTCTTTTTTCATATCCAACTTTAGAATTAATAAAAAATACCAAAATTTCCATTTCTTCCTCATTTAGAACTAAACACGATGACGTTGCGTATAACATGAAGTTGAATATGTTTAATTATTGACGTGCCTCATACGTACCGGTTTAGAAATAGGTGGAATTTTAGTTGAACATTACATATCAATCGAATTACACGACAACATAAATCCATTTGGTTTGATGGAATGTCTTTTAAGGAATTTTGATTTATTAAACGAATTTAAAATTAAACGGGTTTAAATTTGAAAAGATTTTAATGTTTTTATATATTTGGTTTGTAAGATTTATAACGACAGTGCATTTCATTTTATATAAATAATTTATAAACACAAATTACAAACATAATTAATTATCTTTTTATTAATTGATTGTTACAAAACAAATGTTTTTAGCATATTTTAAAATATTATTATACAAAAATCCAATAAAATCCCAGGAAATACCACGAACAAGAATCAAGAGAAAAAAGAAAGAATCAAAATTGATCGATATATTTCTCGAAACAAAAGAAAAGGAAACGAAAGATGGAACATAAATCGTGGAGATTCCATAAATATTCCATTCCAAAAATGGAAACATTTGGGATTTTTTATCCTCATGGTATTTCAAAATCCAATGTTTGTGGGATTTTAAATCTAGAAATTCCTTTGAAGCAAACATGAGATCGTAATGAAATTACATTCCAAAGCCCTCCAAATCCATTCTTACAAAGACCTAAGGTGATGGTTTGTTGGTTGGAATCCTATAAAATCTAAAAGAATTGGAATGGTCAATTCAATTGACCAATTTTAGTCCCGCATTTGTTCATTTTTGAGTTTTGGTAAGAAATTCAAATTTTATGTATGGTCGACTGTAAATTCTTTGGGTTCTAGCAAGGAATTTCAATTCTTTCGTACCATCTTTAAAAAAAACCATTATACACATATTTACTTCATTTCATTTCATCCCCACCATGATGGATGTCACCACCATCGCCACTGCCACCGTCGCCACGGTGACCAACCCTACTGTTGTCATCATTGCCTCTAAAACTAACATTACAATCGCTAAAAATGTTACCTTCACCAACACAACCACAGTCGTCACCACCCCCATCTACCACGCAGCTAGATAGAGAACTATAAGATAAGAGGGATTCCATGGGTGAGCCACTGCTGCCACTGTTGCCACCATTACCACCATCGCCGCTACCTCCAACACCACCATCAACGTGGTTACACACTATCTCCTTCACCACCACTTAACGTATTTTCGTACGTTAAGTTGTTCCCGTAAGCACACCCACCCGCCCCATTGTCACCACCACACCACTATCGTTCGCCACCACCACCACCATGCTACTATTGTCGTCATCACACAGCCAGCCACGATCCCTACCACCCCCAACCCCGACACCACCACTTCAGTATTGTCGTCATCAGATTCGCCCCCGACCCAACAAAACGCATATTCCAATTCCTCTGATTCCAATTCTACCAAATTCCAGTGAACTACCCCCTAAGTGCCATAATAGATCATTTTATATAACTTATATAGAGAACAAACATATGCATCCGATAATGATTGTAATAAGTTTATAGCACGTTTTTAGTGTCTTAACAACATTTTTAGGATATTTTTTAAACAAATCGTCCTATTAATCTTTTATACTGACATTATTTGAAGAAAAAAACGCCCAATAAAAACTGAACTACCTATAAAAAGACGCACTTTATATATGAAAGTGTCCTATAAAACTATTTAAGACGTCCAAAAACGTCTTATAAAACTTATTGCACCATTTTTACATATCACACATAATTATTTGGTCCTATAAGCTTAAACCCTACAAAATACATTTATTACGACACTTATATATTTGTGACATCCTGTAAACCCGATTTTGTTACAATGTTTGATCCATTTAACATTTTAAAAAAGCGTTCAACTGCGGTCCATGTAGACCGGATTCATTTTAAGAGAGTAAAACCTGAGTCACAATATATGAAAATGCCCCCCTATCAAATGTAACAAAGAATTTTTTTTTCCGCAACAAACTTTCAAAATTTCCTATTATATACCCATTGTTGACCGGTATCCTAACGGTCTTGTTACACTTGATGATATGCCAAAAAAAAAAAACTTGATATCTTTGGTGTATGCCCGGTCATTGCTTTTTCGTTTACAAAGTTACAGCAAAGAAGACACTAAATAGTAATGAAGATAAACTTGGTTGTATTTTGATGCATTTTTGTCCATCATTAACGTGCACGTTTAGTCCTATAATGAGTAATTTCATCATAATATTTTACCTCCTGAGCATATACCGGCCTTGCCTCTCATATTCGCAGCCGTTATGAGTTTATAATCAGAGTTAGGCAATTCACTCATCTTCCCAAATCTTTCTTCATAAAAAGACCATATTTCTGACCTAATTCAACAAACATTCCAATGAGAAAGAGAAACACAATTTGAAGCAAAACAATACAAGAATCCAAGAAGCATACCAGTACACCAAGAACTGAAACGGTGCATACTTGGTATAAATCATTTCGATATCATGTTGAATGCTTTTAATTGTCGACTTCTTTCCGTGGACCTGAAACAAAATACAATGCAAAAACTCCCAACAGATTCTCCAAAATGGACAAGTAAAAAATCAAAATCTGCAAAAAGAAATTCCATTCATCTCCAACAAATTCTGAATTTTGGAGATTAGATGATTGATTATATTGTTAAAATATTTAATACAACTCATGAAAATTTATTTCTCTGTCCTAAACATTTAAATTCAATCAATCTCATTGGTAGAATTAATAAAAAGTCATTTCTCTCTCATTAAGTAATCATTTTTTTAGATAATCATTCTAGCCTGTTGCTAGTTTTTATAATATTTCCGCCATTCAAAAACAAAAGGTCATCATTTTTAGAGATATCTCCAAATTTGGAGAATTTCAACCTCTACCTCATACTTTCTCCATTTTGGACAAGGTTTTGGGGAATATATTGTAGCAAAAATCTCAAAGATCACCATTTTGGAGAATTTGTTGGAGATGTTGAGTTCACAAATGAATGCAAATAACAATGTCCCCAAACTACCATGTTTACCAATCAACCCCTAACACATTATTATATTAATCAAATAGAGAGAATAATACAAATTAAATAAAGTAAGGATGTGTCAGATATTGATTGGTGGGACATGAATTTTGGGAAAAGATGATTTTAAAGATGCACAAGCCCGATTTCAGTAAGCACAAAAAAGGACCGGGCATTTGGGCCCCGGGCTGGGCAAGGATTTGGGGTTAAAAAGGCCGATTGGGCTTTTTCGGGCCGGGCCTAGGCCTACATTAAAAAGTTTGGGCTGATGAGGCTTTAAGGCCCGGCCCGGCCGCCTCACTAGGCTCGGGCTTTTTTGTACATCTTTAGGTGATTTGTGTATTAACAAATGCGAGCAGAAAAGATATAAGTTATAAAGAAACCTGATATAAATGCCTGATTGTTTCAGAATCTGATGGAATTACATGATAAAATCCCATGCACATTAGTACATTGGCACATGTAAAAGGACCAAAACCATTAATCTTTCCCAGCTGCTCATTCAGATTGATGTAATTGGATAAAGATGAATCTTGTTCAAGTTGCCCAAGTTGAATTGTACCTTCAACAACACTTTGAGCAAGACCCAATATGCGATTTGCTCTATAACCAAGATTGCAACGCTTTTTTAGGAAATTTACATCAAGGTTTGCTACTTCTTTTGGGCTAGGAAAGTTTCCAATTTCACTGTGGTCGCCCAATTTGGGATTCTCATCGACAAAATCCAGAAAAATTGCTTCCCGTATCTCAACACAAGCTTTATCAGTTTCTACCCTTAAGGTTGCATCTGCTTCCATTGCTGATTTAAACTCGGCACACCTTTTTGCTATTTTTCTTGATTTTTCTTGCGATTTGATTTTACGTTTGCTTGCCTCTTTTCCTGCAGGAGTTTTTGGAGAAAACTGTGTGTTCATAGTGGTAGGACTTGTGCATTTATCTTCTTCTGTGGCCATAGGGGGTTGCAGCTCCAGCTGAAGTTCACAAAGGGCCCTCGCCATGCTCAAAGTTCTGGACCACCTGAAAAACGAACAAAAAGGTTATTGACTAATAAAAATCATTATCATCAAAGATCTTTTGTAAGCTTTTCCTTTAATTGGTTAGAAATCAAGTTAGGTGTCGTTTACTAAATGCTTATCTGGTAAGCATTTATCGGGTGATTTACCTTACCGGATGAACATGGGAAGGACCGATAATCTTACCCAGTAAGAACAATGACAAGAACGGAGAGTCTTACCCGGTAAGTGAGGGTTACGACTCTTACCCGGTAAGTACTTACCGGATAAATTATTGAATATGTTACTGTTTTGAAGGACTACAGTGTTTAGGAGCTGTTTGGCAGTTGCTGGATGGTTTGGTGCAGAATGATTAAGTGGTCAGATTGATTAAGAGGCTTTTATGATATAGTACAAAATGAAATGTAATTGTTTGGCAATTATTCAAAATGAAATATAATTGTTTGGCAATTATTCAAAATGAAATCAAGGCTCTGTATGGTTAAGGGAGGTCCATGATACAAAATGGTTCAGAGGGTTTTGGAACAATTAAAAGACAGACTTATTTTTTGCCACACAGGATTCACCTCTTAGTGATCCAGAAACTGCCTTAATGGAATTGTTAAGAGCTAAACAAACAACCTCTTACTCTTACCCGATAAAGTACGTGAGAGTGTTGACTTTTACCGCTAAGCGCTTAACGGGTAAGCAACTCCTTAGTCATGGATGTCTTATTTTAAGCAGTGGGAACTTTGAAGAAAGGTAATTCATAGCTGAAATGATCAACTAGTAACATGAAAATTGATTTTAGTTGTTACGAGGCTTTGTTTATATATTCTTTTGTGTAATTTCGATAATTGATGTGCTTTAATAAGATTTGAATTTGTTAAAAATTGATGGTGGTATATGTTGGTTAAAATTAATTGCTAGTTTTTTTAATTTAGATGTACATTTCCTGATCATGAAGGATAAACAAGTGATGGACGAAATAGACAATAACACTTATTCAGACATTTATCATTTTACAAATAACAGTCTTAAGGATTCTGCTTTCAGAATTCAACACCACCTCTTACTAATCAGAAGAGAAACAAGACTTTAGACTTCAACAAGGGGTGAAGGCGGTCACCATTGGTGAATAGTGCCTAGCGTTATTCCAAGAAGATGTATGTCATCAAATGAAAGAAAGGATCCAAACCAAGTTACTAAGCTGAGTTAAACCTTAATCTTTGCTCTAAATGGAGATTTGTTTTTCTTGTGGTTAAAGTGTTTCTTGATCTCAACCATATATACATAGCAATGCCTTAAATAGTTGTTTTCAACTTTACAAAAACATGTGTTAGCTATTTGCGCATTTACATCTCGCTTAACCTAGTCATATACTATGTTTTGTTGATGGGCCAACCAACCCGTACATCCGATAGGTTTTTACACATATATGCACTTCAACCATTATGTGTTTATGAAACATGAAGATTATCATTCTAGCAAACTCCACTCGGCATGCATAACAATTATGACAAGCTATAAGATAACCACAACTAGTTTCAATGCATAAACTCAAGTATTAGTGAACTCATCAATCTAAAGTAGAAAAATCCCCCAGAAATAACATATTTAGAAACTTAAGTCCCACCTTTGCCATGATTGTTTCCTCCAAGCAACGGTAGCTAGTCAACACTGAAAGGCCAATCTAAGGAGCCGTTTACCAAACGCTTACCAAGTCATATTACCTTACCGGATAAATATGGCAAGTACTCTAAGAATCTTGCCCGGTAAGAGCAAAGTCAAGGACCAAGAGTCTTACCCACATTACCATAGTTAGTGCTTAACGCGTAAACTTTTATATGATACCGTTTTGGTGCTCTAAAATCTTAGCCGGTAAGTAAATGATAATGTTGAATTATGCCGGTTAGCACTTACCCGGGTAAGCATTTCGTAAACGGCCCCTAACATAAGCATGATAGGTTCTTAGTGAGTTGGGAAGAATAACCTACAATTATCACATGATCAAACAAGCAAAGAGTAGAGCTTGGCTGGTCCAAATTCATCATATATAGAAGAAAGTTCAAATGCCAACTCAAATTTGGTTGCGAACATGAGAACATAGGAGAGCACAGACACGTGTCCCATTTAGTCTTAATAATGAAGAACATTTGGTATGAATAACGACGGTGAATTTCATACATTATTCAGTATGAATAACATGCATTCAGAGTGAATAACACAACATTCAGTCTGAATATATTCAGACTGAATGGAATACGTGTCGCGCTCTCCTTTGTCATCATGTTCACAACCAAATTTGAGTTCACATTTGAACCCGCGCCTATATATATTTATAGATTACTACAATATATATATATATAAATTACTACACAATATATATATATATATATATTACTACAAATACAATACTTGATGATTAAAAGTTTGGTGCGAAGGTGATACATAAAAAGTGAGATAAATAGAAGAAAAGGGAGAAAGAAAAGAACTAACTGGCAATTGCACACAAGAATACATTTAACCATGTCTTCAAACAGTGTCGGAGACCTGAAAATTCTCCCAAAACCTGATTCTTTTGCTTCACCATATATCTCTTGAAACTCCCTTACACTTTTCTCTTCTTCCTTTGACAAACGTAGCATTCTCCTCACTTGCTCCTGCAACAACCAATCCAAATTCAATACTACCCACAACACAAATTAACAAACTACAAGAACCACAATACTTCCCAATTTTATTTTTCTTTTTGAAAGGATATCCAACCAAATTTATCCCTGAAAATTGCGACATTAAGACATCAACTCTATAATTTCAATTGTGGACTCTTGTTTCGAACTTGGGGAACCCCAAATACTTCTTTCCCAGTTCCAAGAATCCACATACTATAACGACTTTCATTCCCACTTCAAAATCTCAATGAAACTATTAATTATCTTCAGAATAACGACACCCATACAATATATACATATATATGTATATACAAGTATGTACAGCGTGTTAAACGAATTATCAACTTTAGGAAATGCAACAAACCATTAACGATTGCTGATGTGCAGAAGAGAGAGAATCGGTGTCGAATACACGGAGAAGTAGATGTGAGGAATGAGGCGGTTGAGAAATTTGCACGGTGACGGAGGCTGAAGAAGAAACGCCGTTTCGGTCCTCAGAATGGAGGAGGCGTAATGGCCGTCGGAGGGTTTTTGAGTGAGGATCCCAGTGGTTTGGGGCGGTCATGAAAAAACCGTGGCTGCATACTGCCTTTTGTAGGTTGAAGGTGGCGGAAGATTCACCTAACGGCAACTCATACACCACACTCCGGCCGCCGGAGTTTACAACGTTCTGTCCTTTCGGTGTTTCCATTTTCGTCGGATAATTCTTGACGATAAACCGTGAAAGGAAAGATTTCCAAAACATATTATTCCATTTTTCAAATTGGTCCTTATAGTTTGTTTTCATTTCACTTTTGCATATTAAACCACATTTTTTATGGTTTTTTTTTGTTATCGTACGAACATTTTTTACAAAATGTTAAATTGGATTAGAGTTCAAGATTAGATACACGGAAGAGACAGAAATTAGTTTTTTTAATAAAGATTGGATTGAGTTAGTTTATTGTTAAACGTAGTCTGACTAGTTTGCTTATGAGTGGAAAAGGCTAAATGCCTAAAAACCGGTCCTGGATCTGGACCAAACTAGTCCTTCATTAAAAAAAACTGATAATTTTTTTACAATACTTTAATGTTATTTTAATACACTTTAATATATATAATCGGGTCACTCAAATACACTTTAAACATAAATTTTATTATAATTTTGATTCAGTAAACCATTTAAAATTACATTCAAATATTCACTTATTAAAAATACACTTATTCATTATCGGAATCCCATGACAGATTGATTTGAAGAGTTCTGATGGCTTGAATTTTTCTAGTGGCCTCTTTGCCATCAAAATCATCAACGTTGAATTTGTAGCATTACTACACATTACAACCAATAATACGGCTAATTACAATCCAATACGAGGCATTACTGCACTTGACAACCAACATAACTACATGTAAAATACTACCACCCAATACAACCAACATAAACCAATATGATTCAATTATAACTCAACCTTATACAATATGTCAATCTATGACTCATTGTAATTGTAGATTGAACATATTTTAAGAATTTGATTGCTCGGTAAAAAAATCATATATATATATATATCAATATTGTTGTAAGATTAAAAATTATAAAATTTGTGTTTTTGATATAATTTATTTAATTTAAACTTTTAGTATTTCTAAATATCTTAGATTTATATATATATATATATATAGGTAGATAGGTTCAAATACAAGGTAGTTGAAGATTACAAACAATGAAAACTTCTAGCCTTCCATTCTCTTGATCAATGGTTAAGAAACTTTGATTTTAATTTTGATTTAAAAAATTAGAGAAAGGCAGTTTTAAATTTTATTTTAATCATTTAAATTTTAAATTTAGAAATAATAATTATCTCTAAATTTGTTCCCTGATTTTCTTATTCCTCTATTACCCACGATCTCTCTCTCTCTCTCCTCCCTCCCTCTCTCTCTCTCTTTCTCTCTCTCTCCACCATAACCACAACCATGGCTTCTACGTCAATTGGTTTTGGATAACTAGTGATCGATTCGAGCTTTCCGGGGGTTTTACGAGCAACATCATACAATGGTTGGTGAAGTAAGCGATGACGAGGACGGTGAGGATTCCGGTGGTGTACCAGCGCGCTTGAAGGTGTAAGGAAGGCCAAGAACGCCGGCTTCGACAAAGGCAATAAAGACGTTGGGAAGGGTATGTTGAACTTGTCAACATGGTTCAAAAACATGGATTAAAACTTTTCATCAATGTGGAGGCAATATTGGAGGCAAATTTATTACTTGTTTATATTGGAGGCAATATTAAAGAAACCTAGAATTCACCACAAAAAGGTTGTGAACCATGAGGACCAATCTCAATCATTAAAGGGTTTTAATCAAATGGTGGCATATTTGTAATAATTGTTAAAACTATGTTTAATCTCATGTGTAATTAGGGAGTCCACGGACAAATTAGCAATTTATGGCAACCTAATCAAATGTCAAACCACCCGCACATTGTGCAGATCGATGCATCTCTTTCTCTCTCTCCAAGACCTGTCTTTCTCTCTCTCTCTACAAACATAATACTTCATTGGTATGCATCTCTTTCTCTTTCTCTCCAACCTAATCAAATGTTGACCCATCAAATTTTACAAGATCCTCAAGAAATCATCCTCATCGCACAGATCTCATAAAGATCCTCAAGAAATTGAAGACAAAAAAAATATAAATCATCCTCATTGCACACAGATCTCACAGGGATCCTCAAGAAATCAAAGACGAAAAGCATCGGATTTCGTATTACCTTCTACGCATCATTGTCACTAAAAATCGTCCCTATCATTGGAAATCTTCATCTTCAGTGAAAACCGTTGTAACACCCTCAAAATTGGAAAGAGCGACTAATTTAAAACTTTCATCAATACAATAAATAGGGAATAAATCATTCTCTTATAAATCAATACTTGAAATTTCTCCGAATAAAATATCTAAATGAACCTCAACAAGAGTTAGGCCGGGTATTATACTAAGACATAATCGCGGCCGGGTGTTACTAAACCCAAAAGAGTCACTATCTCTGAATGCGGAAAACGTCACCAAATGGCTAGGTCTTTATCGTGCCACTTCCAGCACTCAAGTCCACACGTGTCGCTAATACCAACTTCAACAAGAACCTGATGAACTTGCCGACAAAGGAAAAAGGTTAGGCTTAACACTAGTGAGCTCAAGAGTTTATAACATATCTATAATTGGTTGAAATAAAATGATTGCTTCATAAAATAATAACAGTTTCTCAAATATAAAGACTCCATTATAAAAGCAACATCTTTCCCAAACTCATCATTTTTGTAATAAAAGCTTTAAATCAAATTATCACGGTAATGAAAGCTTTAAATATAAATACTCATTCAAACACGAACTCTACACCTTTTACTCACTCAAAATGTGAATACGTTTAAATACTTCAAATACCAAATATGGACAAAGCTTCATTTTCTAGAATACTAAGATATGGTTAAGTCTCAAAGATCCAATAATATAAATTATGGATAATACTTATGCTCTAAAAATCGTCAACGAAATTAATGGATACGACTCTATACCCAAAACAACACCTTTTAGTGATGGGGGAGACCCGTTTCCCTCGACAATGGCGTAACATAAAGTAAACCATAATTTCAACGTTGCTAAGTAGCGTCCTAAGATCACGGTTCCGATGTATGACACCCTCTAATAACCAAAAAAATAAATAAATAAGGAAACATTCATATAATTCAGTTGTCAATCTTGAAGGGCATGTTGTGTAATTGTATAGAAAGTGGAAGGGTTTAGACCCTAAAATCTCTTTTGCAATTCAATGTCATGTAGAGCAACAGGCGTGAAACCCCCATTAGCGTTATGGCTTATTGATGTCATCCCCTTTGAACCGTCAACATTCATGTGTATATAAAGGTTGGGATTTAGTAGGTTGCGGTAAAAGAAACAAACAAGTCAGTGAGAGTGAGGATTGTTGTAAGCATAAGCATCGTCAGAAACGAGAACGAATGTCGGCGGTTTTATACACCACAGCTAGTTGGCGTCATTCGGTAAGTACTCGTATCTTCTGTCTTGAAATATTTAGATATCTACCTAGTCGTTCGGTCATGCGGGTGGGTTCCCGTAGAATATCGGTGGCCGACGGTCACTGCAAGAACCCTTACTGTTCTTCACAACGGTAATATCGTTGACATCGGGCTGTCAAATTGCGACCCACATATCGGTTCTAAAGGATAGAACTTTGTGTGTGTATCGGTCAAATCACCAACATAGTTATATAACAGGTGGCCCGACGATTGGTCGTTGTAAGGGATCGAAGAATACTTTGTGTTTACAGATCCTTAAGCCAGATAAAACCTTTTGATGGTCATTGTATTTGAAAGAAAGGAAGGAGAAAATTTAATTGAAGCAGTAGTGTGAGTTCGTGGGTTTGTTGAGAAATCAAAAAATGCATACATACATATAAATATATATATATATATATATAATGTGGATATATATACTTCACGCATGCATAAGCATGCCATCCTTACATGAAGGCTTAGTATATATCTATATAATATTGATATATCTAATCCGCTAGCACTTGAGTTCTTTTCTGTAATAATCATCAAAGGAGGATTCTTGGGAGCATCTTCAGCCATAAAGATCACCTTAAGCATTTCTTTTAAGTTTTTCTTAGAAATACCTTGAGACTTCAACCCTTTAAGAGTTTATAAGATATCTTGGGAACTCCCTGAGTTTGATGCGCTCGCTTTTGGAACTGGTAAAGCCTCGACATTAATAACACTAATCTAGTAGCAGGTTTAACTGCTACTTGGACCATACCAATATACAAAAATCTATATTTTTCCCTATGCAAAGCTATAAGCCTTTAGGAAATAAATTAAAAGAATTATTTCCTTCCAATAAAGGAACTGCTTCTTCAACAACTTTTATAATATAATCGGATTTTTGTAAAAAAATGTCTGTTTTATATATCTTTGAGGTTGGATAAGCCGGAATTTACCAATCATCTAGAATTTCATGAACTATAAGTTCTTTATTTTTATTTAGGTTATTTAACTTTAAAGGCCTAATAGAATCATTATTATTACACCTTAAAGAAAATGATCGAACAAATCTATTCGTATTAGATTCTCATCACTATCAATGATTTATGCCAAACCTCTCATAACACCAATCTCGACTAAATTGGAGGACTTTCAACGCAACGCGACTCGGGGTTTCAGGGAATACTTAATATAGATGGATAAAGTAGAACTTTAATTCCAGATTTATAAAGTAAAACGAAACAAATAAAAACTAAATATCATAAAAAGATAATATATATATACATATATATATTACAAACTAATCCACGATGATCAATAGGCTAATCTATACCATACAAACTTTACAAACTAATCTATACCATACAATTTTCTAATCCACGATGATCAATAGGCTGACTATTTTTGTAAATATGTAGAACTTTAGAATTTTTTATAACCGCCTCAAAATGGCCGTTGAATAAAATATTTAAGGGTGCAGATCAGTTTGCATAGTTTGTTTATATTAGTGAGTTTGCAATTGAAACCTGTCCTATATAATATTACAAATTGGTCCCTATAATTTTATGTTTTTTTATAAAAACAAGGAAAAACAAAGAGAATTGCAAAATTAGATAGAAAACGTGATCGGACGAATATACCCCTGGAACTAATGATGGAAATAGATAGAGTTAGTGACTAGGTTCTTCTTTCAAAGCAAAATCCAAACCTTATGGACTATGATAACTCTCGAAAATGAGAGTTATTTCATAATTTTTTTCTCACTTTATTTCCCTTATTTCCTATCATTTCAGGCATTTATGCCTTATTTTCTTATAATTTTGTTTCACACGATGATTTGGTGCCAAGAGTTTAAATTTCTAGTTTTTATTGCTTTTTTTGCTGAAAGTCACTTCAATGCCACCATTGTGGAGTGTCAACGTGCTTATCGATTAAGCTACTAAATTTCCAGTGAAAATTTTATTGAAGGTTCAAGGAAATAAATAAGAAACTACCAGCTGGAAATAGAGGCATTATGGAGGTATGGGCTACTCTAGGAATAGAGGGATGGATCTCTTTGTATTGTGGTTAATACCCAATAGTTAATGCCTTCCTTGTAGTATAAAAGGAAGACTTTGAGTTCATTATTTCACACACCTTGTACACCATTTGAAGGGTTTTAGACTATTTCTCTCCTCTTTTTCTCAGCACTTGCTGAATTCTATTTTTATTTTGTGGTGTAGTTTTAATTTCTTGCCTTTTAATTTCTGCATTGTAATCTGTCAAAACAGTTTCACCACTGTGGCGACAGTTTATGCAAGTTATATTTCAGTTCTATTTTATTTATTTACTACTTTCCATGTCTATTAGTAGCTAATTGTCTCTTTAGGTGTGGGTGTGAGTTTAACTTAAGTGTTTATATAATATGTGGGTGTTCTCGTTTCTAATGTTTTAGCGTTTGGTAACTTAAATTGGGACTTAAACTCAACGCGGATAAGCCGATCACTTTGAAGTGTTAATATAAGATCTTAGGCCCAGAGATAGCCGGATTCGAAACATGGTTTAAGTGATGCACAAAGATTTGAGAGAGTCTTTGAATAGTCATGTAGAGATGCGGATTTTGTATGTATTTAGCTAGGATTTAAGTGATACTTTATATCACAAAGAGATTTGGATATATTCTGTGTGGTCATTTTATCTAAAACTAAATCAACAAACTTTAAAGTACTAGAAAGAGGAACTTTATGGAAATTTATAAGCCGTCTCTAAAACTTCATTTTCGAGAGATTGGAAGTTCTTTAGATTTCTTATAAGTTTTCGGCCATATTATTATTATTATTATTATTATTATTATTTATCTTAAGGGATACTTGCACCCGTACCTATCTTTTAATTTATTAGTTTAACTATTTATTTACAATTATTCACCAACTCTAAAATCATTTTAAATCAAACCGAAACCGAAAACCAAAAAGTTCATAAAAATCTCAGATTCTCAGTAGTTCAAGTTCCTGTGGGAATGATACTGGTATTTTACCACTTTATTACTTGAAGGAAACCATAGTGTCAGCGTGCACTTGCACCACCACTGTAGGGAAACTGTGCCCAATGTGTTTACACAAACGGTTCACAACTGTCAAGTTTTTGGCGCCGCTGCCGGGGATTGGCGTAATTTATTTCCTAAGATATTGATTTTTATTTCGATCCTTGATCTTTAGTTTTGTTTTTCGGCCTTTTTCCCGCGTTGTATGCCACGGCTACAACACGGTGAGCTATTGCCTCTAGATCTCGAAATCGAAAGAACCATTCGAAGATGTAAAAAAGGTAGAAAGATTCGTAAAAATCCTACTCGCACCATGGGTGATGTTCCACCTCCGGTTCGAGAACCAACAGTTAAAATTGTCGATGACAAAAATAGAGGCATTCAGGACTACGCAACCCCGAGTTCAGTCAACTGGCCACTGGGATTAGTAGACCCGATGTAACTACAACTGTTTTTGAACCAAATAGATGATGTTACAAATGATCTTTGCAATAGGTCAGTTTGAAGGATTACTGTCGGAAGATTTGCACTCTCATTTAAAATCTTTATAGAAACAACGGACCATTTTAAAATACCGGGAGTTTTGCAAGAAGCCTTAAGTTTGACGCTTTTCCTTTATACCGTAAAGGATAGAGCTAGAGAATGGCTAAAATCCTAACCATCAGATTCTATTACTACTTGGAAAGATTTAGCCGAAAATTTTCAAAAAAAAATATTTTCCTCCAACTAGGAATGTCAAAATTAGAAATGAAATTAGGACCTTTCGTCAAGAAGAGGATGAAGCAGTTCCCGGTGCGTGGAAGAGATTCAAGGACCTTTTCCGGAAGTCTCCCCATCACGGAATCCCCCATTGTATCCAACTAGAAACGTTTTATAATGGACATTTTTTACAGGGACGTAAGTAGAAGGCATACAATTTTCAAACTTAGTGAGTAATTTGTCTGATATATCAAAGAAATCATCATCATTTTGATCTTCGTTTTCCCAGGGATAAACATCAAACTCATTATTATTATTTTTTTGACACAAATTTAAATCAAGAAACGAACAGGGAGTGATCTCTGGATTGTTTTCAACAGATATAAATTTTTGTTTTTCGTTTTGAAGATTTAAATTTGTAAGATCTGTACTATTTTGAATAGCACACTCATCCAGAACCTGAAGAAGATCTTTTTCAAACTTGAGTCTCGGTTCTTCTTCTGTATTTATGGGTATGAACTCATCTGCTTCTAGATTCAATGTAATATGAGTGAACGAACCAAAATTGAAATTATTGCTTGTTTTTCTGGATTTGTTTTAAATCAACTTGATTTGGTTTAAAAATCTTTCCTTCGAAAAAATATTTTATGTTTTTATATTTGAGTTTTCTTACTTGATGACCATTCTCATATTTTGACCATTTGAAAGCAGATTGATCATATAGAACAGGGAAATCAGGTTTTTGTTCTTTTCCCAAACAGAAGACAGAATCTAAGGTAGATCTCTTTTTACAAGTATAAGGATCCAGATCATCAAATCAGAGACCTGTTTTTCCAACTTGTGTATTTATCTGTTCATGCACCTTCTGAGCGTCTTGATAATTTTTAGTCAAGAGCTCCTTCTTTTGAAGATCGATGTGCAGAAACTCCCTTTTTTTAAATAGTTTTTGAGTGCTACAGATTTTAATCTGTCACTTTCTTTTGCTTCTAGCTCTTTGTCCTTAGCCTTCAGAAGTTTAGAAATATTTTGATTTTCCATAAAGAGTTCTTTCTTTTCTTCAGTGAGAATCTCAATTTCTCTTTTGAAAAAATTTCTTTCTTTTTCAATAAGAGTGAAGGATATTTCAAAATCTTTTCTTATTTTCCTTTCATTTCGAAGTTTCTGTTTCAGATTTTCAAAATCAAAAGTTAGATTTAAAATGATTTGTTCAAGTTCAGAGGGTTTAGAAGTAGTGCAAACCGGAGTTTCAGAGATCTGATATTCTGCATCACTTGTCATAGCCATTCCACAAAACATTGCTTCTGCATCACTTGACTGGTCTGAACACCAGTTCTCTTGTTCAGCAAACTTGGCTCTTTCGTCTTTATTGTACTTGTATTTGTTCTTGTAGTACGAGTCATCTTTGACTAGAGCTCCTTTGTAGTCTTTAGACTAATGGCCCGGTTTGCCACATCTGTAACAGACATCCTTCTTCTTCTTCTTCTCTTCCTCTTTCCTCTCTACCTCTGTTTTCTCTACCCGGGGACCTTCTTGTCTGGGCACATAGGTTAGATTTGGGTGTTCACTTTTGTTGTCATACTTTCCTCTGTTTTGAAATGAACGATTACCAAACTTTCTTGTAAATTGTTTAGTAATAAGAGCCAGAGACTCAGCAAAAGCACTGATCTCATCATCTTCTGATCCAGAAAGACCAGCCTCTGTATCAGCTTCTTTCATTAAAGTCTTGCTCTTCCCTTTCTTCTTAGCTTCTCTGTTCTTTCTCCCTGACCCTCTAGTTTCAGAATTGAGGGCCAAGGGACCACCAATGTTCACCTTCTTCTGTTGTACCTCTTTCTCATGGGCTTGTAACGTTCCAAAAACATCATGTAGAGACCACTACTCTAGATCTTGATTTTCTTTAAGAGACATGGACAAATTTGACCATTCATCATTTAGTGGCTTTAGAAACAAGACATTGTTGTCTTCCTGTGACCTTATTTTTGCATTGATTTATCAAGGTGTTGAATCTGTGATAAGTCTGCTCTAAAGTCTCTTCAGGTATAGCTTGAAAACTATTATATGCATTTAGAGCCTGAGCTCTTCTGTTCTTCTTCATCTTTGCTCCACCTTTAAGTTGATTAGCTAACTGATCCCGCAACTCTTTTGCAGAATCACATTGATCCAGAGATTGGAAGATATCATTGGGAATTGCCATGATAAGAAGTCGTTTTGCCTTTTGATGAGCTTCGTTTTTCTTTTTATCTTTTTCATTCCAGTCCTTTCTATCCTTTGGAACTTGCTTTGTTGGAATTTCTTCAGTAGTGGCAGTAGCAGGTATACGAGGAATAGTAGTTACTGGAACATAGGGACCATTAAGCACAGAAGAGTATAGATCGAGACCTAGAGTGGGAGGTTTAGTTAGTGAACCTGAACTGTACATGACATTTAAATTTGAATTTGTCATTTCGCAGGAAAACAATCTATGAAAATTTCGAGAAGAAAAAATTTAGAATGGGATGTGATTTAACTCATAGAACTTGAAATAGTTAACGATGAATTAACAAAGTTGAGATTTAAACTAGAAGTACCACTGAATTTGAGAAAAATGGTATAAAAACAATAAAAACTCGTAAAACAGGGTAGAATGAAAGGCAGTAGTTTAAAACGGAGAAATTCTAGCTGAGTGGGGATTTCTCCGTATTGGATTAGATCGAATAACCAATAGATTGATTATATGGCTCTGATAACAATTGTTGAAACCCAGATACCACAATACTCACAAATCCAAATCCAAGTCCTTCCATGAAATCCAAATCCCTCAAAAAACATTCCATCAAACCAAAAGGGTCTTAAATACCAACAAATGTCTTGAAAAGTGAAAAATGATACTCACTGGGCAGACATCCAAATTATTGAATCATTACGAGCAATGTGAGTACTCATCAGCGACTTACACGGTACAAATCTTTGATAGAAGGAGCATATTTAATAATTTGGAGGGGCAGGTTCGGAAAAAACTTGGCTTTCTGCATAAAACTCCCCCTAAAAGCTTACAGAATAAGCCACTTTCTACATCATTAAGCCACTACCAAACAGTCATGTATAGCTAATCGAATAAGCTATGAGTCCCATTAAGCTCATTAAGCTACTAACAAACAGGCCTTATATGTCAATTGTGAACAAATTTTAAGCTAAAAGATGGTGGTTCTAGAAAGAGTTCAAGTTCCACATGATAAAGTAACTCACATCCTGATCCATTTGTATGTTAGCATCATCGAGCATTTTATCTAGGTCATTCAACAAAATATGTTTCCGACAGCCATAGTAATCCCAAACATGTACCTGCCAGAGACTAGGAAAAAGACATGGAAAATTAGGGAGATGCTTATTCGAAGTATAATCAAAAGTGAAAAATCCATATAAGACATCCTTTACTTTATCTGAATTATGATCCAAGCCATCCTGTGTAGCGCTCCAATCGTTTCCTGTCCATAAATATTTAACATCTTGTGATGTTCCTCAAAACCAGAATTGCTACATCTTTTCACAAAGCGAGATGGGATGAATCATTTCAAGATCGCAGGAGTGGGTGATCATATAATGAACAAAGTTGTACCTTTCTGCTCATTCTTATGGCATTCTGGTCGACCCGTGATATCAAATGCAATTGAAGGCATAGAGGATGAACCTCGACCCTCCGAGTTAATTCTCGTTTTATTTTTCCCAGACTCATTACAAAGCTTATCAATGCGGCCGGTGTGGCCGTACATGAAAATGACATCATCTCTTATAGTCCATCTATATTGGACCATGGTACAATAAGCCGTATAAACAAGCCTTTGCCCGACGAGCTTGTCAATGATGCCACCAGACCTCGAGTCACTCGACGTCGAACACCAAGAAAATGGTCTCTAGTCACGTCCACAGCCCAGACATCAACTGCCCCGACTGCCACTGTGCCACCTCCTATGCAAATTCCTCCGATTCCACCCTTCAAAACGGGATACGGTTCGGAGGAATGGTTGCGTATTCTTGCTGAACAAAACGAAGAAAACAATCAGAAGATGGCAACCATTATTGATATGTTGACGAAGATGAACGACTGTATCACCTCCTTTGAGGTCAACTCCGAAAGATTTTGGATGTATGCTCGGGACCGTTACCGTGTTCATAACAGGTTTTTGCGACACGATGACCCGATGTTAGCTGCCGATATACCCCAATTTCCATCCGGTGTTGTTGCGCCACAAGTTCGACTACCTTTCATCGCATCTCCGTCTGCAACACCGATCATGACTACCGCCACGATAGTCACCATTCAGTCATGACCAACTCGACATCAGTCATCGTTTCAGCCCCTGCTGATCTTGCCACTCCATCATTTGTTCCGAACCCCACCGAAAGATGTAATGATAACTAGATACTTTTGGTTAAAAATCATCCTTTCATGAACAAACTTATTTTGGGTTTTATTTGTCTTTTTGTATATTCTTATAAGATTGTTCGTACCTAAATGATGTCCATCTTGCTTTTTGTATTTGCAAGATGATGAATCTTTCACGTAATAACGATGATTTACTTATCTTTGGTGTGTATTTGTTCGTCTTGGTTATTTCTTAACAAAGGTGCATGTTTGCTTCATGAATTTTGTGTGTCCAAATTGAAAAGACGTAGGTCAGCTTTTTGACCAAACACAAATTCCTTTCGTTTCCTTAAAAATAGCCGTTGTATAAACCCATTTCTTGAACAATGAGGACATAGTTCATTTCTATATTTGGGGGTGGGGAAAAACCGATTTATAATTATTCGGTTCATGATACAAAATTAGAACATGTGTCGTGTTCTACAAAAAAAAGTATTTTCTTCTAAAAAATGGAAGAAAACAAAATAAAAAATAAACCCAAAAATATCCTTAAATATGGGTTTCAAAAGAATGTCAAAACCAAAAATCGTTCATTATGAAAAATCTCAAAGATTTTTTTTTCGGTTTTAGACAAGTTCGATGGAAAGAAAGTTGAGTGATAGACTAACCCAGAAAGTCCTATCGATAAATTTTGACACTCCAAGATTCATGAAATGAAGTTGTGCACCCTTCAAGACTAGAGTAAATATCATCTTCCCGTAAGATCCTTTTTCTTCTCTTCTTTTTACTTAAGGACAAGTAACAGTTCAAGTTCGAGGGTATGATGACTCTCGAAAATGAGAGTTATTTCATAATATTTTCCTCACTTTATTTCCCTTATTTCCTATCTTTTCAGGCTTTTATGCCTTCTTTTCTTATAATTTTGTTTCACACGATGATTTGGTGCCAAGAGTTAAGTTTCTAGTTTTTATTGCTCTTTTTGCTGAAAATCACCACAATGTCACCACTGTGGAGTGTGAACGTGCTTATTGATTAAGCTACTGAATTTCCAGTGAAAATTTTATTAAAGGTTCAAGGAAATAAATAAGAAACTACCAGCTGGAAATAGAGGCATTATGGAGGCATGGGCTAATCTAGGAATAGAGGGATGGATCTCTTTGTATTGTAGTTAATATCCAATAGTTAATGCCTTCCTTGTACTATAAAAGGAAGGATTTGAGTTCATTATTTCACACACCTTCTACATCATTTGAAGAGTTTTAGACTCTTTCTCTCCTCTTCTCTCAACACTTGCTGAATTCTATTTTTATTTTGTAGTGTAGTTTTAATTCCTTGTTTTTTAATTTCTGCATTTTAATTTATACATTGTAATCTGTCAAGACAGTTTCACCATTCTGGCGACAATTTGTTTATTTTATATATTAATGCAAGTTACATTTCAGTTCTATTTTATTTATTTACTGCTTTCCATGTCTATTAGTTTCTAATTGTGTCTGTGGGTGTGGTTGTGAGTTTAACTTAAGTGTTTATATTATATGTGGGTGTTCTCATTTTTAATGCTTTAACGTTTGGTCACTTAAATTGGGACTTAAACTCAACGCGGATAAGCCGGTCACTTTGAAGTGTTAATGTAAGGTCTTAGATCTAGAGATGGGCGGATCCGAAATACGATTTAAGTGATGTACAAAGATTTGAGAGAATTTTTGAATACTGACGCAGAGATGCGGATTTTGTATGTTTTTAACTAGGATTTAATTGGAAGTTGTACTTTATATTTTAAAGAGATTTGGATATATTCCGTATGGTCAATTTTATCAAAAACTAAATCAACAAACTTTAAAGTACTAGAAAGGAGAACTTTATGGAAATTTATAAGCCGCCTCTAAAACTTTATTTTCGAGAGATCGTGAGTTCTTTAGATTTCTTATAAGTTTCCGACCATATTGTTATTATTTATCTTAAGGGATACTTGCACTCATACCCGTATTTTAATTTATTAGTTTAACTTGTTATTTACAATTATTCACCACTCCTAAAATCATTTTAAATCAAACAGAAACCGAAAACCAAGAAGTTAATATAAAAATCTCAGATTTTCAGTAGTTCCAGTCCCTGTGGGAACGAACTGGTATTGTACCACTTTATTACTTGAAGGCGGCCATAGTGTCGGTGTGCACTTGCACCGCCACTGTGGGGACGTTGTGCCCACTGTGTGTACGGAACGGTTTTTCGCTGTCAAACTACAACTTAAATTATTGAAGTACAAGTCCCACTTTCAAATAAATTAATAAACCTCAGGGACCAAAAGTGTAATTCTCTCTGCATATAATTATATAAAATTAAATTTAATACATTTATTATAATGTTATCTTATATGTGGTATAACGTATATTAATTGGTATTTAATTTTCTTCTTATATTCATTAAGCAAAAGAGTTTGAGAAAAAATATAAGGTCGCTAAAATAAATATGACAAATATAAATGTTGTCATTAGATTTTCCCTATATCTATTTCAGCCTCCAAGGCTCTTTTAAAATATCACATTATAATATATTTAAAAGAATATTACTTATTTATTGGAACAAATTAGATATAAAATAAATATTATATTTATAAACTTATTTTTTACTTATATGTTGATGTTTAACATTTAATAATATTATTATAGTTCAAAATACATTTTTTACCATTTATCCCCGTTTCATTACCCGCTATTTAATGGGTAGGGTATGAATATGGATAATAGTTTTATGACATTGGTGTGAAAATTTTCTATGAAAAGGTATAAAAACAAGAACAAAAGGCTAGACCCGTTTCGTTATCCGCTATTTTAAATACATTTGATAACAAATTAACCCTTACCCTACTCATTGTCAGCCCTAGGTGGAGGGGTAGGCGGTGGTGGTTGTGGTAGGGCCAGTAGGAAGTCGAGGTAAAGGTGGCGGCGGGCGAATGTGATAGTTTTGGTTGTGGCTTTGGTTGTGGTTGTGGAGGAGGTAGAGGTGGTGGTAGTCATCATAGAGGAGGTGGATGTATAAATGATGGTGTTCATCATAGAGGTGGTGGCCGGCAATAGGGGTTGTCAAGGAAGAGTTGGTTGCAACGGTCGGTTGTGGAGATTGGTGGTGGTAGTTGATGTCGGAGGAGGTGGCTGATGGTGGTGGAGGTGGGCGACTATGGCCCGCGGCGGTGGGTGCTGTTGTTTGACAATCAAATCAAATAACATATAAAATAGGCAGTTTTAGCCCCACTCAGGGGTTGTTTACCAATTTTTCTATTAAGTCCTGTATGTATAAAGCTGCCTGTCTAAATAAATTTGTCTATCCAGATAAAATATATTGTTGTTTCTTATATTCTCTTAATCAACGATCTGAATGACCCATTGACCATTTTACCCCTCAATGAAGTAAACATTGATTAACAAATCCATTTTACCAATACAAGCTTTCAAAATTAAAATTAGGGCTCATCATTTTACCAATTTCAACCGGCATTAAGGTTTCAAAATTCAAATTAGAGTTTACCATTTTACCGGTTTCAACCAGCATCAAGATTTCAAAATTAAAATTAGGGTTTACATTTTACCAATTTCAACCGGTATCAAAGTTTCTTCCTCTTCTCGTCTGTAGTTAGGACGAGAAATTAGGGAGTGGCGAGAAGGAGATGAAGGGGCTTGAGAGAGAGAGAGAGATGAGGGAAGAAGCATCAATGGCGTGAATCTGTTTAAGCGATTAGGCAAGAACAGAAGCAGAGCCGATGTCGCCGGAGAAACAGATTCTATGTCCCCTGAGAAGAGAAGAGAAGTAGAGAAGTAGAGCGTCGATGTCGCCGGAGAAGCAGATTCTATGTCCCCGGAGAAGAGAAGAGAAGCAGAGAAGTAGGGCGTCGATGTCGCCAGAGAAGCAGACCCATGTCGTCGGAGAAGAGAAGCAGACATGTCGGTTTGTGTACCAAAGTGATTAGGCAAGATGAGAAGAAAGGTAGGAGAGGTAATTTTGTTGGCTGAGCCTGGACAAGTGCACATTATGGGCTGTGCGGCTAAGATGTTTTTTTTTCCCATTAAGAGCAATAAGTCAAAAGTAAACACCCCCTGAAGTCTTACTCTGTCATTTTCCCATGTTAGGCCAAACGTAAACCAACAAGGTTTTTGTCATGTTCAGTCAAGTCAAGTCTTATCTCATATATAGATTCGCCTCTCCCTTTATCTTCTATGTATGACAAGATCGTAATAAGAATAGAAACTTTCAAATGTTTGTTTCATCAATTGTGAAAAAAATTCTTCGTTACATTATATAGAAACTAAACCAAACTTTATTACATTTTGATACATTTTGCTCTTTCTTTATTGTCCAAGAATTCTGAAATTCAACAATGACAGTGTCAATGTTTCCAATGCGGTGAGAAGTGGGAACAAGGGATGGACGATGTTTCGACCAACGAGTATTACGATGGATACCATTATTTTACCATGATGAAATCCATAACAAATATTCGGGACACGTGGACGAGAATTACGAGGAAACGTGTGAAACACATAAAGCATCTCGATTTTTCTAAAATAACTTTGAGATCATCGAGCATCCAACATCCAGTATTCCAATTGGAGAAACATCGACTAAATCAGGAAGGATAAATGAAATTCTTGGAACTCAATACATCTCTTGTAAATGGAGGTATTTTGCTATAACCTGTGGACTATTTTGCTCAATAAAATTTTAACATGTTCAGTGACATTCTTGTAAATGGAGGTGACATTCTAAAACTTGCCAGAAGATGGTGGATTTAAAAGAAACTTAAGACAAGGTTATTCAACCGACAGATCTATAAATCGGTCATTAAAAAGATCGTGTCCACTACAAGGACCGAGCTGTTTTGACCAATCCTTCTTTAACTGATTCTGTTTCAAACCAGGGCCATATCCGGTTTTCAGGCCTTGAGGTCAAAACCGACTTTTATTTCCATGATACCTTGTACTATACACACTTCAACCCGATTACTCACTTCTTTGCCTAATACAATCATTTGAACGTATAGTTCTCACGCACATTAAGAACTCATGGTAGAAATGACGGTATAGATGTATATGGCCATGCCTTATAGTTATGGCACAAATTCATCTAGGTATATCTCACTCAAAAGTAGAGTCTGAGATCAGTATGCCAAATAAAATAGAGGTGAACTTTCCTCCAAAAACCAAACAAACATCATTTATATAGTTGACTTGAAGAAAGAGTCATTATTGATGTTACATGAGAATGCTCATAATAGCACAGTTGAGCAATTATTTATCAGTTTATACCTTCAAGGTTTAACAACACTTGTCAACTTTTCTTCAAGACGATTCATGCAACCCAACTGCAAATGAAATATATGAAATATGAAGAGATTATCAATTATTGAACTGAAGCAATGAGATAGTTTATGACATTCGAAACGAAAATATAATGAAATATAGATTAAAAAGCCACTTACTGCCCAAATAACGGTGATTTACCTTGTGTGTAACTGCGAATACCCTTTTTCTCAAATGATAAAAATACTGTGTCCATCTCAAAATAAATGTCCATGATGAAAAAGACACACAAAATGTGCAAATTATTACACGTTTTAATCAACCAAATGATTGAGTAATGCATCTTTTTCTTAGGGTAGAATTGGATAGTATGTAATTACTTTTGAAATTGGACACTTATTTTGGGACAAATTAACTAATATAGAAATGTGCACCTTCTTATAAAATCATTCAAAAAATTCAATTACCTGACCTATTTAGTTCAAGTAACAGGGAAGTCTGGCTGGTTTTCAGGCAAAGCATCTTGGAAAGCAGGTAACTGCATATATGCCTCATGCAACCGAGACAAAAGAGGGAACGGTTTCTGCACCAATCGATAACAAAATCAATAAGTAATGAGATTGCAAACAAAGATGCGTATATATATATATACATTTCTAATTATTATGAACCCCTTAGAAGATGGACTTCCAACTTCCAAGTATTCTACACATATTTCAGATGTATGATTCTTCAACCTCCTTCAATATGGAATTCAGAAAAAGTGAAGTATAAGCTGTAACCAATTATGTAATTTTAATATATAATTTCAGAAGACCCTACCATGTCAAGGTTGAACCTGTGTATTGAACCATGGATTTGTGGTGCCAGAAATACATCAGCCTGCAAAAGTGCAAGAGTTTTAAACAATACTCCAGTAAGCATGCACAATGACCTATAAAGTGGACGCGATAGCTAGCAATCCATTTTTATGTTATTTCATATTACATTCTTCAACCTTTATTTTGTTTGTTGAACAACAATGAAACAAAACAGTTATTAATCAGAAATGTCCATGAGTCCATCCAACTTCAACACATTTTCGTTGTGAAAATGGCCATGTGCACAATAATATTACCCTCCCACGGAGATCCTCTATTTTAATTTCTTACTGGGGACGGGGACAATTAAATTGAGAACACGCCTCTCTTCATTGATATGGTACCCCCACCTTCACCTCATTGTTTAGAACTTTCCACCAGCCATTTCTAAGACCAGTAAAACCACCAATAAACTAGTTTAGTGAAGGTAGCAAGGGGGAATACAAAATGGTAATGACGCATGTTCAGTTTCCATTCCATCTAACCAAATAGATATTTTCATTACTTCATAAACCCTAAAATCAAGCTGAATACAAAATACAAATCAGGTGGAGGGAAAATATTGGCATAATCATCATGCCAATAACAAAATGAACATAAACCACTACATATTTTTACGAAACATGTATAACAAATCAAAATTAACAACTACTTCAATCATTGCTGATGAGCATCAGAAGGAAGCTGAGGATGCATCCCTAAATCATAATTTCTTCAACACCCACAACAAAAGTCTAACCAATTACTCTATATTTCCCATACCATGCATGCACTATATATATTGCCCAAAATGCCCCTCCCCCTCCACGTTCTAGCATGTCACTTAAATTACTGGCTTATCATATTGTTTGTTTACTTTTTGTAACATTTAATATTGATATCAATACAAAAGAAAAATCTTTCTCCCAACCATTGTCACGAGTTCATCATAAATTTTCATCGATCATTTATGTTTTCTCAAATCTAGCAGTTGTCACCCCTGATACCTAACTGAAAGTGATATGCATCTACTGAGTTCAGATCAAACCTAGTTACAACATAAAAAAAAACAATAAATAATTAGGTTTAGATTTCAACAAGCTAGGCTATCTTCTTAGAGTATGCATAATCAAGATTCTAGATACACATGTAAAAGAAAATGGATAGGTAGGCAACAATACCAGGAAAACATCATCTCCTGTGGCATATTTCCCAGCATGATTTTGTAGTAACTTCTCGAGTGCTGCAAAGTTAAGTCACGTAAGCCTTTATAAATTGAAATCAAAATTTGTAGCATATTTGTAACACCCGTATTTTTATAAATATTTTGTTTTTTGGACTCGAAATTTAATTTGTGGAAAGTAATGTCCAGATGAAAAATTTTGGTCTTGCGATTTTGTGGGTCAAATCGGAATTAAAACTAGTGAAATCGGGGCAGGACATTCAGGAGGTCCGGGCGACTTCCCGGGAAAAGTCGCCCAAGCCACTGGAATGTGGGCGTTGTGCAGCGCAAGGGAATCAAAACAGTGGCCGAGGCGGCCTATGGCGACTTATGTCGCATGCAAAAGCCACCCAGGTGCAGGGTAGAGACACCTGAGGCGACCCAAGTAAGGGGCCAGGCGACTTAATGCCGGTCGACCTAGCCCGCGCCAAAAGCCGCACCGCCTGGCCGGATCGTATTTCTGCCCCATTCCTTGAGTTCCTTCTCATTTATCACCATTTCCTCTCAGGCTGTCTCACCCTCTATTCATTAAATTTGGTGGGAACGCATTAAAGTCAGATTCCAAAGGTTCTTCAAGGCACTTTTGAGTCTCTAAACTAAGATTGTTGGCTGGGGTTTAACGCTTCAAGGATCCCCTTTCGATTTGGAGGTTTTGCTTGGTTTCTAGGTTTAGCCAAAACCTAACATTGTGAGTTCATTCTACACTTTTCTGAAACCATATACATGTCAAGATGCTATATTTTAGTCTCTTAAGCTCTCCATTTATATATTTCAAGTATCGATGATATTGGACCATTTAGGTCCAATTTTGGGAAATTTGGGGACTTCGTGCCTTTGGAAAATCATTTTATATGTTGTGAAGATGATTGGTTCAAAGTTATAAAGGATTTTGGAACCAAAAATGAAGGATTTTGGCATCCTTTGGGTTTGTCGATGAAATGGGAATTTTACACACTTAATAACTTGTTGTACATAAATATCCATGTGTTTGATATGGTTTGGCATATCTAGAAGTTATTGTATACTAGACTGTAATATGATACGTGGGTATCTCTATTTTTAGTTTCTTTTGTGTTGCATTTTATATCAAATCCCATGCATTTATTTTACATCAAGTTCTTTCTTATTCGGTTTTTAGATATAGTTTTTCAGGTTAGTGTGGAAAGGAAAGTCATAAGATCTAGTTATCAGGTTAGTGTGGAAAGGAAAGTCATAAGATCTAGTTATCAGGTTAGTGTGGAAAGGAAAGTCATAAGATCTAGTTATCAGGTTAGTGTGGAAAGGAAAGTCATACTGGAACATACCTGCAAAGCCTTTACCGATATGCTTTTGTACCCATGGAATCTTTGCATCTGGACCAACCTTTTCCTCGATGTATTTCTGGAACAATAAATAAAATCCAACATTGTGGAAGCGATTTCTATGAAAATTTATGCAAATCAACAATAAAAATTCTTACTCACCAAAACATCTAGGTTTTGAAGAGGTTGTATGCTTGCAGAAACAATATTTGCAGCCTACAGATTGAAAAGGAGATGATTGTTAGTCAGACAAAAATGATGAAGGAACTTAACATAAACCATGGAGGGATAAGCAACAAAATATGATAATGTTGTGTGCCAAAAGTTACCCTATTACAAATAACCACAAAAGATACAAGAGCACTTTGTTAACAACCAAAGGGTCATTGGCCTATGTTACTAGTAGAGCAACCTCCATGGAGATAAGGTGTTCAAGCCTCACGGCCTGACCAAAGGTGAGGCGTGTGTGTGAGTTATGTTGTGTATAAATGTTATTTACTACATTAACAATTGTAAGCACAACAACATATCATCAGAACCAATCTTACCATAAAAATTACATAAAACCTCTTCAAAAAGAACACTTTGTTAACAATTGTAAGCACATCACCATATTAACATGCAACCAAACAGGAATCTAATTTTAAATAAAAATTATATCTATTTGATAAAGATCTAATGGTTGATGGCTAAAGTTAGAACCCACAAGGATGGGGGAATAAAGTGTTAGATATAACATCAGTAGCAGCAACCCTTCTATGCTAAACTAGTTGGCGTGGGCAAAAAAAGAATTACTCAGCTTCTATAGATGCAATACATGTGTGAAAATAATAATGAAACCAAAGTAAAAAGAGAGAAATTATAATGGCGAAGTCAAGGAGCAAGGACTATCATGAGTTGCGATACCAATGACATTGTATGTGAAGCACATTATGCTAAAAGTGTTTGTTACGTTTGAGCTGCAATAATGCAATTCATACTGACACATACCTTGAGGGATATGGAATCAAGTAATTCACTACAAGTAATACGGGTGTTTTCAAGAGCTTAGGAGAAGAAATTTGATTAAATTATGATATCATGACATTGTGGCATGCATCCGTAATGCATAGCATGATGGTAGGGCATTAAGAGGGTTGGAGAGGTGTCAGATAGGTTACCGGTGATCTTTGTAAAGTAAGGAATTGTGTGGTGTCTCGTTTCTTTTCTATGTTGCGATGTACTCCTTTTTGTGTCACATACTTTTAATTATTCTACAGATTGATTAATGGGTTGGTTGATTCATCAATGGGTTATAGGCTACTGATTGATTAATTGGCTACTTATTTCACTGATGGGTTGTGGGCTGCTAATTCACGTACTACTCATGTTGGGCCTGAAGGGCTGGTTATTTTAACTGAAAAGAAAGTGCAAAGTTTGCTGATGAAGGCTCAAACCTGCGACCTTCTCTTCCCCATGAGCGTTGTTGCCAGTTAGGAAGGCCTTAAGAAGTCATCATTGTAAAATTAGACCAAGTACTTTAAATGTTGAAGATGCACACTATTTTTTTGGAAAGAGGGCGGCACCTCTGGCAATTTTATACATAAAAAAGAACTAACATATAGAAGGCATGAGACTCCCATTTAGTTGCAAGTCATTCAACAATTGGGACACGACCATATGGAGGAAACATTTGACCGGCTAGTGATACTCTTTGGTTGGTCTTCCATAACGTTAACATCAAATATTGCACCAATATAGAAAGCTAAGAGAAAAAGAAACCAAATGATTTTACCTGGTAATTAATTGCCCTTTTTTCAAGGTCGCGTGGCAACAAAGGGTGCTGAGGATACTTCTCTTCAATGTACTGTACAGAAGAAAAACATGATGGCGAAACAGGGGACACGGATCCCAATAAACAAAAGTTCATAAGCAGAATTCGGTAAAACATGCATTAAAAACTCACCATAACAATTGCAAAAGAGTCAGAAACTAATATGTCACCATCAACCAGCGCAGGCACATACCCGATCGGGTTGACTTTTACATACTCTAAATTAGAAAAGGGGGTATGTTACTAACATATTTTATATGGCATGGACCATATA
Source organism: Silybum marianum (assembly GCA_036898165.1). Taxonomy (NCBI): domain Eukaryota; kingdom Viridiplantae; phylum Streptophyta; class Magnoliopsida; order Asterales; family Asteraceae; genus Silybum; species Silybum marianum. Next base: position 20,684,938 of record CM072533.1, on the reverse strand, counting down.
ATATAAGCCATGAGGAACCAGTGAATCCAGGCAAAACTAAAAATATAGAAATAGCCAATGTACATAAATTTCATCAAAATAGAAGCTGCAACTATATTATGGAACAGAAAGTTAATTACTGAAGCTTTGAGCATGCAGTCACAAAGAGAAACACAGTTAGATTAATTTTTTCTGATTTTGGCCATTAAAAGGATGGCAATTATCTACAAACTATGTTTCTGTTTTTTAGCTTCTAAATGATAAAAAAAAAGTCATTAGAACTTTCTTAAAGATTTTATTAGGCTCCGTTCAACTAGGCACAACTCTAGCATTAGACCCCTCTATCTTCTGATTTGTTTCATAACAAAGCACTATCAAATAGCAAGTCCACTCATCCATGAATTTCGGTCCTCATTTGAGAGAGGTGATGTGAACCCGTCTCCTACACAAACCTTATACTCCTTTTCTCCATAGAAGGTGATAAAGTTTCACTTGAGGTGAAACAAACAATCCTCAAATTATTGGTATCAATTTTGCTAGAAATTTAGAACCACCATTTTTTGCTTTGCAGTGCTTCTTATAATTCTAATTTGATCATCAAATCTCTGCAACTCTAAATTATCCTTATCAAGTATGAAAGTGAATTCCTCACTCTGTTGACAGAATGGAATGGAGGAAGCTTCTTGATGGTACTACAATTAACTTCTTTTCCCCCTATCCAAAATTATTACCCACCTTCTAAAGTTTATTGACTCGCTAGTTGCTGCCAAATATCGGGACGAACTCGGTGTTCAAAAGTACATAGGTGTTTCATAAGTAGTAAACTTGTGGACTTCCAAACTTTTACACTAAATCTGAATCTTAATAATTTTATATTTTCTCTTTCAAGCATACGGTCTAATACAACTATGGAGTAAAGGAATCATTCAATTAATATCGTGCAAAACTTAGATTAATTAGGGTTAAAGTGAAGGAATTAAATTCGTTACCAGGACTATGCTGTTCTCCTTTGAGCAGATTAACCGCTTTGTATTCATAATCAAGTCCTGTTGCCCATCCAGAAAAAATATACATGAGGAAACCAATTATGAATTACATAACGATTTTCTTCTATTAGTAGAATCAAAAATTAATAGAGTGATAAAGATCGTTTGTAGGGAGAAACTAAAGAGAACCTTTCAAGTTTAGAGCGATTCGAACACGGAAGGAACATGAGCTCCTGTAATAAGAATAGAGCTGCAGTTTCTTCGACTCCTCCTGACCACTACTCGTTGTCTACACCATCGAAGTATGAATCAACAGTGTGTGTGTGTGATAATATATATATATATATATATAGAGAGAGAGAGAGAGAGAGAGAGAAAGAAAGGGAACATACCATAGTGGATTGAATCTTAACTGTAAATGCTAATGATCAGAAACGCAAAGGGGATGAGCAAAAGAGGCGAAGCATGAGTGTAGTCAATTTTTCAACGTCCAGAAACAACCGTGAAGGATTTTTCTTCTTTCCTTTTACAAATAAAGGATCATACGTAGTAAAAATTAATTCAAACCTTTTCTTTTACCCAGTTACTAAAAAACACTATAAATATGAACTAAAATATCTGTAATGTTATAATAATAACAACATAAATGTATGATTGTGTGAAAAAAAATAGTTAAAGGTAAAAATGGTTGGAATGACTCTATCTATTGATCATTTATAATCTCATACACACCTAGATATGGCTAAAAATCGTGCTCGGACAGACCGGGCCTCAACAGTAATTTTCGGATCGGGATTTTTATAACCGGTCCCGATCCTGGTTCATCAGAAAATTTTGTTCAGCCCGCTTAAGCTTTTCCATAACCGGTTATGGATAACCGGTCCAATACTTTAAAAACATTTTTTTGATAAATTCTTAACAGTACTTTAATCTATACTATTATATAAAAGTTACTAAACGGTTTGTTTACACATTTTAAAACGTCCCAAAAAATTTGCCTAATGTACAACGCTCATGTCATCCTCTATGTATTTAAAATAAAATTAATTTTAATTTTTAAATTACATTTTAAACCCTTGAATTTATTTATTTAATTGACTTTATATTCCTTTCTTTTGTAATTTTCATTTAGCACCCTTTTCATTTTAACATATAAAATCTTATATCAACTAAAATGTATTTAAATACATATTATATTTTGTAATAAATTATATCATTATAATCGTCTTCGGAATACGTTCGAAATGAACCTAATATCAAGTATTTTTCAATTTATAAATCTTATATAAGATCTATTACTAAGGCCTTGTTTGTTTTTTGAAAATAAGCTCTGAAAACATCTGAAGTCTGATTCGATCAGACGTTTTTTGCTTTCAGACTGTTTTTTTTTTCTAATTAAGAGCTTAAACCTATCCCTTTTCCTCTTAAACTTTCAGAGGTAACCCTACCCCTTAAACATTATTCACGCCTCCTGTTTCCTCACGCCTCCAGCACTCTCGATCTCCATCTTCAACCTCAATCGCTTCTCCATCTTCAAGAATAGCAGGTACGATCTCTTCTATCGATCTCATCTCTGTCGATCTCTTCTCTCGATCTCACGAATCCAATCCCTCTCACAAATTGAATATGTGGTGTTTCTTTGTTCAATTTCTGTTAACATCGATTTGTTTGATAAAGGATAATCACAAGTCACAACTGTTAACATCGATCTGTTCGGTTTCTGTTTTTGATTGCATGTTTTTTGATTGCATCTTTTTGATTGCTTCCAGCCATCAGCAACAAAGGATAATCACGTGGAACTATCTTAGAAATTGCAAAAACACACACAAAAGAACTTACATGAGAATCGAAGTTCTTGATAACAACATCTTCTCTTTTTATGTGTCCATCCTCTCGTTTTATTAGCAATAGAGAAAGACCATTGAAGATTAAGAGCAAAATTTTTTTTTTGTTATCTTCTGTCTGGGTTGCTGATAATATACAAACCTGAATTTTTTTGATTTGTAGTCCTGTAAAAAGAGGGGATTTGAGTTCAAGGAGAATTTTTTTGATGGTCAGCTAGTAGAATAATAATTGGCATCCATATTGTTCACCTTATAAATTTCCATTGATCCATGCCTGGTTCTCCAATCTGACATATTTGTATTCCATGCTTCTTGTGGTTTTGTTGTTGATCTCATAGATAATTTCATTTATCTTTCCATTTGTTTCATGCTTCTTGTGGTTAAGAAGATGATATATGATAGAGATATCATAATAGCTTCAAAAGGCACTGGATTCTGAAGAGATAAAGATCTGAAGAAGTTCTGAAGAATCTTCTGAAGAGGTTCTGAAGAAGTTCTGAAGACACTTCTGAAGAAGATCTGAAGGAGTTCAGAACCTGTTCTGAACTTGTCTGTTATGAATGCTATGTTACTTTAGTCTTTCTATTGTATGTATAAATAGATAGTTAGTTAGATTGTTAGAACTAACGTTTTACATAAGCCTTGTAAAGACACATTTTGTAATACTGTACATACAATCAATACATATTACATCAGAAATGATAAAATCGTTTTTGATTGGACCAAATATGAGCCTCCCATAGAAGATGGCATCATTCCTGTCAAAATCTTTTCATATATTGATATCTTGATTGTTTGGGTCCTAACAATTGGTATCAGAGCCAATTCATCTGTTTTCGAAGATTTGTGAAAGAACTTGTCAGATCTGACATTTCTTGGCGTTCTTGATCTACAAAATTTAAATTCAACTCAGGTGAATTCTCGATCTTCTAACAATCAAAGATGTCTAAAGAAATAGTCTCAATCGGATCTGAAACGAAAACACCAACTCTCTTCTTGGGAGAATATCATCAATGGAGAATCAGAATGATTCAATTCTTGGATAATATAGATGAAGCCTTAATGCAATCTATCACAAATGGCCCACTAGAGGTATTTGTTGAGATTCCAGCAGTTCTCAGAACTGAATCCACCCCTGAAATCCCTGCATCAAGAATCAAGAAGAGTCCTGGAATGTACAATCCGGCTGAAAAGGCTCAAATGAAAGTTGATAGAAGAGCATTAACTTTACTCACCATGGCAATTCCTAATGAGATATTCAATAGGGTTGATAGTTTAACTTCAGCAAAAGCCATGTGGGATGAAGTAGAAGCTCAGATGCAAGGAAGTACAAAGGCTCAAGCACAGAGATTAAATATCTGTGTAGGAACATATGAAAATTTCAGATACAAAGAAAATGAATCTATCACTGATACATATCATAGATTCAATAACATTATGAATGATCTAAGAAGAAATGGTGTTCAGAAATCAAATTCTGAGACAAATAACAAATTTCTGAACAATCTGGGAAATGAATGGTCAAGTTTTTCAGATAATATGGTAACTAGGAACTTGTCTAGAAAGACAATTCATGATGTCTATGGCATCTTGTTCCAACAAGAGGACAAGATCAAAGTTAGGCAATATGAACAAAAGAAGACACAAGAAATAGTTGCCCTTCTAAGCAAGAACTACAATAATTCTTTGACCATTGCTGCCAAGAAAGTTTGTGAGATCCCAGAGGCAACAGTTTGTGATGGGGATGAATCAGATGAAGAGCTTAAAAGAATTTCTGATAATATTGCTTTCATGACAAGGCAATTCAAACAAAGATACAATCAAAAATATCAGAATAAACCTAGATCTGAAGTTGGACCTAAGAAAGGTCAAGAGGCTGGTCAATCTGAAACATACGAACCAAAGAAGATGCTTCAACTGTGGAAAGCCTGGACATTATGCAAGACAATGCAAGATGCCAAAAGTCAAGAATTCAGGTTATTATGAGAAGAAGCATCTATTAGCAAAGAAAAAGGAGCTTAATCCCGCTCTAGTGACCAAGTATGAAGAAGACTGGTTAAACTGGAGTGATGGATATGATGATGAAGAAGTTGCTCACTATGCAACAAATTGCTACATGTGTCAAATGGATCAAGAAAAGGACAAACAAGACACTGAGGTATCTTCTTCATCTTCTGAACAAAATTCTGAACATAATTCTGAAATTAATACTAAAGATTCAGAAATGACAAATCAATTTCAAAATATGTTTTCTGAATTTGAAACACTCAGAAACAGAATTAAAGGTGAAAGAATTTTGGTCAATCAATTCAGAGCTGAAAGTCAAATATATAAAGAAAATTGTCAAGCAGTTGAACAGATTCTTGAAAAAGTTTCTGAAGAAAAACCTGTTTTAAAAGAAAAAATGGATAGTTCACAAAAAGAAGTTATAAATGAAAAATCTGAAAATGAAATTCTAAATGTTAAGATGAATTTTCTGAATCAAGAGAGACTTGATCTTTATAAAAAGATTAAGGAATTGGAAGATTTAAATTTTAAAAGAGGACAAACTGAACAAACTCTGAATATTTTAACTAGTCAGGCTCAGAACTCAAAATTTTACAATATAAAAGCAGGTTTAGGATATAATGACAGTCAAATTTTAAAAAAGGCACCGGCAAACTTGTATGATTATTCTAAAATGAAAATTTTCAATGAATCAAATACAGGTGTCATTTCCAAACCTGTAACTATTCTTTGCCTGAAAGAATTCCTTTTGTAAAATCAGAGACTTTGTTTTCAGAAGAAACACCTCTTAAAACTGGTGAACCAGAAATAATCTCTGAAACAGAAGAAATGAATATAATTTCAAATATTTGTAAATCTTCTGAATCAAATATTATTTCTAAAGAAAAGTCAGAAGTAATTGTTAAGTCTGAAATAGTTTCTGAAGTTACTTCTGTAATAACTTCTGAATCCAATTCTGAAATCATTTCAAAAGATACTTCTGATAATAAATCAGAACATGAAGAAAAATATAATGAATTCTCAGATATTCAATCTTTAGAAGATATTGATGAGAATCCCAATATATTTTTTGATAATTCTGATAATGAGTCTACAACAACAAAAAATTCAAATATTTTTGCAACAAGTATGACTCAAAATAAATTCTCAGATCTAATAAATGTTTCTGATTCAGAAGATGATGATGATCATATGGTGCAAGTCATTGATAAAAATGGCTATTTGGTTTATAAATCTCAATCATGTATGACTGAAGGAGAAAAATTAAAATCTGAAGTTTCAAAGATACCTTCAGAATTGTTTGATCATGTGTTTTTAAAACCAGAATATCAGAATTCAGATTTTTCTCCTACTAATACAAACATTTCATCAAATTCAATACCATGTTCAGTAACATCTTCTGACTTCAACACCAGAGTTAAAATTTTTGAACAAGGACAATCTTCAAATTCTCTCTCTGAAGTTCAGAAAATTAACTCAAAATCTGAAGATAAACCTAAAGTGAACAAAAGAACTTCTTATACTAATCCTCATTTCTTATCTTTTACAGAGCTATCTACTTTAGTATGGAGAAAGAAAGATGAAAGACTGTCAAAGAATGACAAATTAGAGAGTTTTTCATTTTAAAGAAGAATGATGTACCTAAATCAAAGAAAGTGAATAAATTTTTTTTTGTTGAAAAATCAAATGTTATTGATTCTTATATGTCTAATACTGTTGTAAATACATTAAAGAATCATATTCACTGTATTAATTGTGGTCATCATAATTTTCATCTTAACTCCAAAACAAACAAGAGAAATTTGATGAAATCTATTCAGAAATGTTCAGCTATATTGACAAATTCAATTAAACGAAAAAATAGAAATAAAAATAAAACTAAGAAAGATAAATCTCAAAGTTCTGAACAAACTTCTGTATTGAAACATCTGAAGAAAAAGTTCAGAACTTCAAATTTTATTACTAATCACAAAGGACCCATTCTGAAATGGGTACCTAAAACTCAATAATCTCTTTTGCAGATATGTCATGTGTGGGTCTTAGATTCTGGATGTTCAAGACACATGACACCTTTCAAAGAACTACTAACTGATTATCATGAAAGATATGCGAGAAATGCTTAGCTTTGGAAACAATGCAAAGGGATATGTAAGAGGATATGACACTTTCATTAAAGGAGATGTGAAAGTAATGAAAGTTTTCTATGTTGAGGGACTAAGACACAATCTTTTCAGTATTAGTCAATTCTGTGACAAATACTGGAAGGTTAATTTTGACATAGATTACTGTCATGCTCTGAGTACAGAAAACAAAAATGAATTAACTGCTTATAGAGATGGAGATATCTACACAACAACATTCACTACAACTGGTCAACTATAAGGTGTATGTTATATGTCTACATCAATGAAAAATGATAGTTGGCTTTGGCACAGAAGAATGTCACATCTGAACTTCAAAGCCATTTCTGAACTAGGCAAACATCAATCTGTAAGAGGACTACCAAAGACCAGATTTGAAAAGAACTCTCTTTGTTCTGCATGTGAACTAGGGAAGATCAAAAGAAGTTCTCATCCTCTGAAAATGCTTTCTTCATGCAAAGCTCCACTTGAAATGCTACATATGAATTTATGTGGCCCAATGAAAACTCAAAGCATGGGGGGAAAGAAATACATTCTTGTCATAGTAGATGAATATACACGATATACATGGATTGAATTTTTGAGACTCAAGTCTGATACTTCTGAAAGACTGATACCCTTTCTGAAGAAAATTCAAGTTCTTCTTCAACTCCCAATTCAAATGATCAGAAGTGACAATGGAACAAAATTTACTAATTCTACACTTCAGAATTTTTTGGAATCTGTTGGTATTTCACATAATTTTTCCGCTGCAAGAACTCCTTAACAAAATGGGGTAGTTGAAAAAAAGAATAGAACTTTGGTAGAGGCTGCAAGAACCATGCTTGCATATTCAGAACTTCCTCTCTCTCTTTGGGCAGAAGCTATTGCTACTGCATGTTTTACTCAGAACAGAACCATTCTAAATAGAAAATTTCTTAAAACTCCTTATGAAATGTTAAAACAAAGAAAACCCTCTATTGATTATTTTAAAATCTTTAGTTGCAGGTGTTTTCTAAAGAATGATACTCCACATCTTTACAAATTTGCACCAAAAGGTGTAGCTGGTATCTTTGTTGGCTATTCTCAAAGATCCAAAGCTTATAGAGTACTCATTAAAGGAACTCAAAGAATCATTGAGACTACAAATGTCAGATTTCATGAGCCAACAATGACTTCTGAACAAAACAGTTCAGAACTCGCACATAAACCAATTTCTGAAAGTTTGGACTCAGAACATAATCAGACAAACTCTACTTCTGCATCTCAAACTTTACTTAAATCTAATATAGACAATTTATGTCAAGACTTATTTGATATTTCTGTAAATGTTTCTGCAGATTATCAAAATACTTCTCTTATCAGAAACATAAATGATCAAGACATTTCAGAAATACAAATTTCAAATACATCAGCCCCACAACTCTCTACCTCACATTCAGAACTTCCAACTTCTGAAAATGCAACTTCTGAACCAATTCAAGTTGTTTCTGAACCGGTTCAAAATATTTCTGAACATGAACCTCAAAGTTCTGAACCAATTCATATTTCTCCATTTGAGGGGGAGTCTTCAGATTTACATTCAGCTATCAATCATGATACTGAAACTCAAGCAATTATTGATGATTATGATTCTCTGAATGATGTTTCATCTGTTCAACCATTGCCAAATGTGAACAAATGGACATCTAGTCATCCAGTACATCAAATAATTGGAGATGCATCAAAAGGTGTTCAAACAAGATCTGCAACATCAAATGAATGTCTGTATGTAAATTTCTTAAGTAGCATGGAACCCAAAAAGCCATGCAGGATGAGTTAAATCAATTTGAAAGAAACAAGGTCTGGAGATTGATACCAAAGCCAAAAGGTAAATCTGTCATTGGCACAAAATGGGTGTTCAGAAATAAAAAGGATGAAAATGGAGTTGTTGTAAGAAACAAGGCAAAACTTGTAGCTAAGGGGTATTGTCAACAAGAAGGAATTGATTATGATGAAACCTTTGCCCCTGTTGCTAGATTAGAGGCCATTAGAATCTTTCTTGCATATGCTGCTCATAAAAACATGAAGGTATTTCAGATGGATGTGAAATGTGCATTTCTGAATGGTATTTTACATGAAGAAGTGTATGTTGAACAACCAGAAGGCTTTGTAAGCAAAGAATTCCCAGATCATGTCTACATTTTAGACAAAGCCTTATATGGACTTAAACAAGCGCCAAGAGTATGGTATGATACTCTTACACCTTTTCTTCTGAATTCTAAATTCAAAAGAGGTATTGTGATTAAAAAAGATTCCTTTGTATTGTGATTCAAAGAGTGCCATAGCCATCACTGCCAATCCTGTTCAGCATTCAAAAACCAAGCACATTGATGTAAGATATCATTTTATCAAAGATCATGTGGAAAAAGGTAATATTGAAATGTTTTTTGTTCGTACATGATTATCGGTAGTCGATTTATTTACCAAAGCACTTGATGAAAAACGATTTAACTTCTTGGTAAGTAAATTGGGCATGATGAACATGTCTATGTAAATATTACACATCACCTATACTCTAGAAGTTACATTCTGAGGTTTTTATATCAAATTCTGAATACTTTGCTCTTCAGAATTATTCTGCATACTCTGAAGTTCAACATTCAGATCTTTGCTTCTTTTCAAACTCAGAAGTATATTTTTTCTGTATCTAAGTTGATTGTATTTTAATACTTTTCATTTTTTTTTCTCATGTCTCTAATATTTGCTTGTTTCTTTGATAAAATTGCAATGATTAAGGGGGAGAATCATAATTGCTAATGATTCAAGGGGGAGTGGTATTAATTTCAAAATTCTACACTACTCTTTTCTACAAAACAAATCTGCATTGGTGAAATAAAGTCTTGCACTTTATATCTAAGAAGTATGAACAAGCTTCCTTAGATAAAATCAGTTTTCTATTTGTTCAAATCTACTTCTGAATTCTCAAAATGTTTTATATTTTTCAGAAGTTTGTATTTTTAAATGATTTTTGGTCTTCTAAGATGATCCAAGTTTAGTTCTGAACTACACTTAAAAATTCTGCGGTTCTTCTGAATTCTTTCTTTCAGACTTCTGAACTTATTCTCAAAAGTTCTGAACAAATTCTGAAGTTTTTGAACTTGTTCTCAGAACTTAACTTCCCGTTGATTTTTCACTTAAGCGTGTGCCACGTGTTTTAATTTCATTGGATCTCTCTTAAACACGACCATTAACCGGTTCATTTCTCCTAATAAATGATGATTACTACTCTAATCACATTTACTTTTTGGCCACGTGTCCTTCAACGATTATCCAGTCATATAAATCAATGGATTCCTCATCATCTTCATTTTTTAGCAACTTTTCTCTGCGAAATCTTTCTGTGTTTATTGATCCTCTTTCTATTACCAATCCGTGTTCTTCCAACATCATGTCTACTTCAAATGCCATGATTTCTACTTCCTCGAGTTTCAATGATAACAATGGATCATCAAGTGATGGTTCATTCAAGATTGTGCCTCAAAAATTAATGGTTGGATCACTGGAAATCCCACTAAATGATGATCAAATGCTTCAAGACACAGCCACAACTGCAACTCATCAAGTCGGATCTTCAAACTCTATCATTAACCCTAACCCTAACCCGACAACTGCTAAAATTGGGGAAACACAAGGTACACCCATTGATGTTGTTTCTGAATCAAATGTTGCTGAAAGTGAATCCCAGACTCATGATGAAAGTGGTGACCTGTCCAAACTCTATGTACCTGCTGAGAAATTACTTGACATCAAAAGAAATAACTGTGCTCTGAACTTCAAATCCAAAGACTTCATTGATGATCAAGTAATATTGATTAAAATTCTGAAGAAACATCCCCTGCGCACTCTACTTTCTAGGAAATTCTCTGTTCCTGCTTCTTATCTTCAACAATTCTGGTATTATGCTGAGGTAGATGAAACTGATGATGAAATTGTCTCCTATGTCCATGCCTACAAGGTATGCATCTCTGTAGATGATATTAGGAGCCTTCACTATTTGCCAAAACCAGATGAGGTTCTTGGGAAAACCTGTTATGATTCAATTCCATCTTCATCAGAAATGATCTCAGATTTTATGAGCTTGGGATACTCTGAAAACCTTAGTGCTTTGAGCCCTTTTAGAAGAAAATGTTTACCTCCAATCTGGTATTGCTTATTTTCCATTTTGAATACCTGCTTATCTGGGAAAAGCTCAAGTTTGGATCAAGCTTCAGCAAATGGGAGGATTATATTTCATGGAGTTGCCTTCAACAAAGACTATGATTATGCAAGTCTCATTTTTGATGAACTCAAATCTGCAATCTTGAAGAAGTCCACATTCAACTACATACCATTTCAGAGATTTTTTCAAACACTCATCAAAGGAGCAATGAAGGCTGTCTCAAAAATTCCTGTTTTAGCTTATGAGGTACATGTTCCTATCTTCACTATGGACAGTTTAAGACCACCAAATGCAAAACTTCAATTTCCAAATGCACTTCCACTACCTTCTCATTTAATTAATCTTGTAAGTACATCATCTAGGATTGGGAGTGAGCTTTTAGAATCTAAGGGATTACCTCAACCAGTAATCCTTTCCCCTGATTCAAACCAGAGTGGTGATCATGCAAGAAAGTCTAGATTTACTAGAAAGAGAGGGGAGGCTGTTCATGAGGGAGAACAACCTCAACAAGTGAAGAGGGAAAATGAAACTGAGAGACTGGGTAGAAGGGTAAGACAAAAAATTGATGAGGGGAGAACACAGGTAAAAGAAAAACAAACCTGTGAACCACCTGTTACAAGTCGGGCACCCACATCTACTATTATTCCACATTCTTTGGTGGATAATATTGAAACAGCCAGTGAGCCCATGGCAACCTTGGTTAACCCCCCCAGCCACTCACCCATCTCTCAACAGAAGGGTGTTTCAACAACACAAATGGGGCAAACAGCTTATAATCCATTAGGACCCCAATTGGAGGTTCCTTTTGTTGAAACTGAAGGATATATGTCCCCCCTTCATAGTTTTGAGCACATTGAGTCTGAGTGTCCACTCAACTTTGAGCCTTCTGAACCACTTAATGTGGCATCCATTCACACAAACACACATCTTTCAGATGTTCCTAAGCAAAGTGTTTGTCACATTGCATCAACAACTATAGATATTCCTATCTCTGGATATCAAGGATTAGTTGGAAGTCCTGGTGGGGTGAACATCACAAAAGCTCCATTCACAGAATCACATGTGGTTCATGATGCTTTTGTGGCTCATACAGGCCAACCTTCTTCTGAAGGTATGAAAATAAGTTCATCTGTTGATCTTGGCAACTTACCCACATCTTCTGAATTCATAGAATTCAAAGATTTATGTACTTCTGAATTTGCAAAGATTCAGAAGGATATCAAGGAATTGACGGATTCTACCAAAAAGGTGTTGGAGGATAGGTTGGATTAACATGGGGAAAGTATGGTGAACAGGCTGAATGATTTTCATCTCCAATCTTCTAATGATCTGAATATGTTTAAACAAGCACTTCTGTTAGCCTTTTCTGAAGTGGCTTCATCAGTTTCTCTCTGAAAGCTTCTTAGCCTTCTTCTTCTTCTTCTGCTCCACCAGTTTATGCAACTAAAGATGATATTTCTCAGATTCTCAATCAACTTTCATCCATTCAAAGTTCTCAGACAGAGTTCAACACAAGATTAGCTGCTCTAGAATGCAGATCTCAATCAGATACTTTTAAAAGAAGTCTTGATGATCAGGATCCTGATAATCAAGAAGGGGAGAAAAGACAGAGAGTATGTGAAACAGAGGATGTTGAAAATGTTCAGAAACAAAGCTTGGAGAAAACTTCTGAAGATGCTCAGAATATTGGTGAAGCATCTAATAGAGTTTCTGAAGCAATAGAAGATATTTTGTTTGCAGAACATGAAGGTCAAGAGGCAATTGTTCACTCTTCTGAAGATACAGTAGAGGAAGGGTATGAAACAGAGAAGATATATTTTGATTCTGAAGGAAACCTAAGCTCAGATAACACAGATATAATTCCAGACTCTAATGAAGAAATGCTAAGGGAATACCTTGCTTTTGAAGATGTCATTGGAAAACCAAGTGATCTTTCTGATGTGATCATGTTTGAAGAAGATATGGTTGGTGCAAACATGGGAGAAAGCTCAGAAGAAACAAAAGCTTTAGTAATTTGGAAGCCTCAACAACTTCTGAGTGAAGAGTTCAGAAGTAGTTTTGAAAGATTATGGAATATTCTGAATCAGTTCTGTTGGGTACATATATTTTTCAATAAACCAAGAAGTCTGGAGTGTAGACTTTTGGATAACAGATTCTGTATCTTCAGAGATTTTCTTGATCAACCAGATGAAGTTGTTGAACTTGAAGTTGATCTAGAACATATGGAAGGAACTGAGCTTGCAGATGAAATTTTAATGATCTACTCTGGAGGATTTGAAGTAAGAGTCAGACCCTGCATTTTGATTCCAAAGATTGATATTCCTCTTCTTGATGAGCCCATCTTAGATCAAGTATATGAAAAAGAAGATATATTCAGTTTTGGAGAAACAAGTTTGGAATTTCCTGAAGAAACTTATCTCTACATGTACAGAAAAAGTATGAAGTTTGCAACTCTGGAAGACTTTGTTAATGATGAATGGTCTGAAGATAAAATACTTCAAGTCAGAAATTTTATTCAGAAGTATGGAGTTCAGAATCTAAATGATTCAACTCTCATAAAGAAGATCAGATGCTTTTCTAAATTTGTTGTAGATGATTTGTTAATATATAGATTTGGAGCTGAAAGGAGAAATGGATCCTTATGTGAGTTTACTCAATATGACATATACAAGTTAAGACTGCAAGACAAATTGACAGTTCTTTCTTTCTGTGTTGCAAAGAATGAAACATAACTTGTTTATGAAGTCAAAAGAGTTCTGGGAATCTATATAAGAAACATTATAAAGCATGACTTTCAACTAGCTCTGGAATTTGGTTTATCAAAGGTGAATTTGTTGGAACCTGTAAACCTTGAAAATTCAGCAATAGCTAGAGTGTTCACTTGTCCAGACATTGGATTCAGATATACAGTGAATGGAAATAAAACCTTTCTGGCCTCAGATATTCCAAAATACTCCAATTCAACTCTGAATTGGTTTCTTGAATATTCAAATGATTATGTTGGAGAATCAGATATTAAAGAAGAAATTGCTTATCTGATAAAAGAAAGAATTCACTTCAGAGAGAATGTAAAAAGAAGTTATCTTGCTGGTCATAAAAGAGAAAACAAGATTAGAGGAGCTGATTATCTACTAAGTGATGCTTATGATTTTCAAATTCACTCAAAGAAGCAAGACATGGAGGAAATTCTGAAGTTTTCTCTGAATATGGAATCTTCTGAACTCAGTCAAAAAGAAAAAGAGAAAGGTAAAGAAATTATTTCTGAAGCTATATCTGAAGAGCTGGTTCCTGCAAAACAAGTATCTGAAGAGGAACATCTTCAAGAACAAAGGATTGAAGAAAATTCTTTAACCATGTTCCTTGAATATTTTCATCCAGAAATATTTATGGAGTATGAACAAAAATTCAACTATATTGATTGCTGGATTCATAAATCTTTTGGTTGGAAACAATGGTACTCAGATATCATCAGAAACTTAAAGATTCCAATCCATGAAGCCAGAAAGGAGAGCCTAGTGATCAAAGTAATTAATGCTGACTTGAAAACAAGGCAAAATTACAAGTATGCATTCTTTACTGTTGAAAGACAAAATGGTGAAGTTTCTACCTTCTCTGAAGCTGATTTTCAGAATATATATCTCAGAGATATAATCAGAGTTTACAGAAGTCTTTATCCCTTCCGTGACTCAATCACCAAGTTCAGAAAATCATTTCCAGTGCTTAGAGATGGATTATACAGAGAATTTATATGGGCTGCAAAGACTGATTTCCAAGTTACTTATGTTCTAAACAAGAAACAAGCACACTTGAGCAAACCAAATCTGAGTCTACCAGATACTCAGAATTTGAAGAAAAGCACTTTAGTAATTCATCCTCCTGGCTTCGTTTGCAAATGCTTTCAGAAACTATTATTTGTGAGATTTGAAGAACTCCACAAATGTTGCAATGGAACTCTCATGGCAATCAGAGATCGTTTGGTAAAAAGACAGAATAGAAGACCAAAGAATCCGAGCAATGAAGATTGGGAGAAGCACAAGAAACTTGCAAAAGAAATGGTTAGAGTTGCTGAATCCTTACTTGAATACAGAAGACTAATTCTGAAGGATGTAAGAGAAATTCTGAATTTCTAGAAGTATGATCTGAACTTTTGAAGCTAAGAGGGAGATTGATAGAGATATCATAGTAGCTTCAAAAGGCACTGGATTCTGAAGAGATAAAGATCTGAAGAAGTTCTGAAGAATCTTCTGAAGAGGTTCTGAAGAAGTTCTGAAGACACTTCTGAAGAAGATCTGAAGGAGTTCAGAACCTGTTCTGAACTTGTCTGTTATGAATGCTATGTTACTTTAGTCTTTCTATTGTATGTATAAATAGATAGTTAGTTAGATTGTTAGAACTAACATTTTACATAAGCCTTGTAAAGACACATTTTGTAATACTGTACATTCAATCAATACATATTACATTTGGCTATCATCATTCCTGTCAAAATCTTTTCATATATTGATATCTTGATTGTTTGGGTCCTAACAATATATTTTTCTATTTTTATCGTTTATCGATTTCCAACTAGTTGCCTTTGCCATTGCTATTTTTATATATGTGGATCTCTCAACCCAAATCTTGCTGTATTTTAGGATCCCAAATATTCATAATTGGCTACGAGAGATGGGAAGGTACTAACGGAAGAAATACCAAACACTCGGATGATGAAACACGAGTACACGACAAGCGTATACTTTGGGCATGCTATGCGCGTTGTACTCTTCCTCGGTTGACATCATTGGAATGCAATTGGTAGAATCCAGAGGTGAAACACCTATGGCATTCAATCGGTTCGGACAAATGTGCTAAATTGCTCGCTTGCTACTGTTTTTTTTTTGCTGCAGCTACTGTTTTTTGTTGCTGTAGGTTTGCAGCTTACTGTCCAGGCGTGTTCGAGTACCATCTGATCACAGGGTCTGTGTGGTCTGTAACGTGGATGAATGTAAGGGCAGTGGGTCATTGCTTGACAACAACTGTTGGTTTCGGAATAGTTGGTTTTGGGGCTTTGTTCGTTTGTTTGCTTGCTCCTCGCAAACGTGTTTGCACTATTATTTTGTGTTGTTTTTTGTAACTGAACTGTTTCATTTTGGTTTGGTAATATAATTGCTTGCCGTTCAAAAAAAAAAGAATGCTCTATAGACTACTACATACATTCCTCGGTTGACATCATTGGAATGCAATTGTTCATGTTAATGTGTGTTGAATTAATTGACGTATTTCAATTGAATTTTTTAATATGTTAAAAATAGATGGTAGTTTACAAATGGTTGAATATTTCATCTAGAATTTAATTAAAATGAATTGATTCAAATTTCAAACTTCAGATGTTTATCAGTTTACAAAAACAAACAGTCTTATATATTCAGATTTCAGACTTCAGACGTTTGCCAGTTTATAAAAACAAACAATCTTACTAGTTTAGATTTCAAACTTCAGCACCACCTCTTATAATTCAGAAGTGAAATCAGACTTCAGACTTCAGCACCTCTTAAAAAACAAACGCCACCTAAGTCTAATGGCCACCATTTAACATCTTCATAAAATGATAGAAAACCTCTTAATATGGCTCTTCTGGCCATGAGGGGGAAATCAATTTTGAAGTTGGTACTCGATCATAGACTTAGATCATAGAGTTATGAATTAAAATAATATATTCATGTAAATCTGAAAAGTTATATAGAACAAGTATGTCTTAATACAAAATCTTAATTTAGCCTATCATTTAGGCTAATTAATAAATAAAATTTAATAATAAAAGAATACTTATAAAGAGCTCTTCAAGTTCTTGAACCGAATGATTTTATTATTACCAAAGGATTTATAAAAACTATAGATTGTTACAAACTGGGAATGTAGAGAGAAATGAAAGAAAGGCTTGGAAAAAGCATGCCTATAATATAGGATACAACTTTCCTTATAAAGGAAAATAAAATACTAAAGACAAATAACAACAAAACTTTTTTAAAAGCAAACAGTAATATTCTCTGTTAATATGTAAATGATGAGAGTATGGAATTTTTAGTCGTTGTCGGCTATAATTCTCAATAGTAGAGATTCTCTTTCTTTTGTAATATCAATTATTTGATATTTTTCTTCAGGAAGTCTTTCAAAGTTTCTAGAGCATCGTCTAGAGAAAAACCAATTTTCTCATCTTCAGGATCTTGAGCTTCCTGAGTTATTTGATCTGATGTCATGGAGATATCGGATTTATAGCCTGATTCTCCCATGTTTTTATATAAATCATTTTTCATTTCTGCAATATACAGATCAATTATCTCAGCTTTTGAATGAGTTTCAGCATATTTCTGACTTACTAGTTGGAAGGGGCTGAGATCAAGAGTATCCTTCTTCTCTTCTTCCTTCTGCTTTTTATAAAGCTCTGGTTTTTTTACTACTTTGGTCATCAATTCTTCCCCATATGGTCTTTTTGTTGTTGGATCTTCTTGGGAGAATTTAACCCAGAATTTCATGAGACTTGTTCTCTTTAGGCAAGGTGCCATAATTTTTGTGTAGCCAAAGACTGGCTTCCATTTCCGAATCCATGGAACACCAAACTCAATAAAGAGCCAACAAGTGTTTTGGCCCTCAATGATATATTGAGTTGTATGGTTATGAACTTTTGGTGAGCGAGAAACCCATTGTTTTAAACAAAGTTTGAAATCATCTGGAAGAATGTCTCCCGTAGTACCAAACTTTTTCCACCAATTAAAAAACCAATTTGGAACAGGTGAATGAAAACAGTTTTCACAGATTTTTAAAAACCAAGAATGTTTTTTATTTTCATTTTCATATAAAAGAATATTTTCAAAATTTGAGATATAATCCCAATAATTGAATTTAAAATTACATTTATGAAGTGGAGAAAACCATTCTTTTTCAGCTAATGAAAATATACCTCATTCTTCAAAAAATATAATTTTTTTAATAATAAATTTTGAGAAATTATAAATTTCTGTTCTGTTTGAAGGAGAAAAATGGGTAATTTCTATAGATTTTGTAGAAATTAAAAGACCTTCATAAAATTGTCTTTGTTTTAGAGCACCATGAGTATAATAGGTTTTGTTAAGATATCTTTCCAGAATTGTTTCTGGATTGTTTTTCCATTGATTATCTTTTTCTTTAATTAAAAGTATAACTTCCTTGAATTCAATTTCATAAAACTGGGAATCTGAATTATCTTCCTTGCTAATAATACTAGCATAAGAGGAAGCTTTAGTTTTTTCTTTTTCCTTAATATAACTAAGGTATTCTTTTTGAAGATGATGATCTTTAGGGAGAGTAGTCCCTATAAGGTTTTTAATGGATCACCCAGATTAGCTATATTTTGAGTTATTAACTTTTTCTTTCCCATCTGGATTTCGTAGTTTGTGGTGGGACTTCCACCTCTTCCTCTTCCTCTATAAGAAGAATCAGAACCCCTTCCTGTGACTGAGGAACCTCGTCCTCTATAAGACGAGTAGCTGCTTTGAGATGAGCTCATTTCTGTAATCATGAAAGATATTCATGGGTTAAGAAATCAGGCAGATGGTTTTCTGTACCTTTTTTGTAAATAATAGTAAAACCGAAAGGAGCTAAATGAGCCTGCTATCTTGCAAATATTTGTTTAGAAACATCATGTTTAAAATCTTTTTGGAACATATATTTGGTAGATATACAATCAGTTTTTATAATAAACTTTTTGTTGTAAAGGTCATCTTGGAATTTTAAGACACATTTTACAATAGCAAATAATTCTTTTGCTATAGTTGCATAATTGTTTTGAGCACCATTCCATTTTCCAGAATGGAATCTTACAAGAATTTCTTGTTTTGTTTGAGGATCAATTTGTTTTAAAATACCTCCAAATCCTATATCTGAAGCATCAGTTTCAATGATCTTTTCCCAAAGAGGGTTTGCTAACATTAAGCAAGGGAGGTTTTTAACCTTATTTTTTATATTTTTAACTGATTGAGTATGATCCTCAGTCCAAGGACCACTTTTCTTTTTGAGTCTATCATAAAGAATAGGAGTATCCTTACTTAGATTTTCCATATAAGCCGAAATATAATTTAGACCGCCTAAAAATATTTGTAATTGAGTTCTATCTATAATTTGATCAGGGAATTTTGAACTAAACTCCATGCTTCTCTGAATGAGAATTATTTTTCCTTTCTCAATATTGTGACCTAAAAACCTGACATTTGTCTGGAAAAGAGACATTTTTGGTTTAGAAATGACTAAACCATTTTGTATAACTATTGTTTTAAAAAGATCAAGGTGTTTAAAATGACTTTCTATATCCATAGAGAAAACTAAAATGTCATCTATATAGACAATTATGAAGTTACTATATGGATAAAAAAATATTGTTCATAATTTGTTGGAATTCAGACGGGGCATTTTTTGAACCAAAAGGCATGACCGTCCATTCATAATGCCTTATGGGGACATTAAAAGTAGTTTTATATCTATCTGCTTCTTTAATTTGAATTTGCCAATAACCTGATTTTAAATCGAATTTTGAAAATATTAAAACTTGAAATAATCTATCAAGTAAATCTTTTTTATTTGGGATCGGATGTCTGATCCATTTTAAAACTTTGTTTAGGGGTTTGTAATTGATTACTAGGCGAGGAACCCCTCTTTCTTGTTCAGAGTGTTTATTAACATAAAAAGCCGTACAAGACCATGAAGATTTTGAAGGTTTAATTAGACCTTTTTCTAGTAAAGAAGCTATTTCTTTTTTGCAAAGTTCTATGTACTCAGCATTCATTTGACAGGGTCTAGCCTTGGTTGGAATATCTCTTTCTAAAAAATCTTCTTCATAAGGAAGTGAGACAACCTGTTTCTTTCTATTCCAAAAAGCATTTGGATGATCATTACAAATTTCTAGTGAAAATCTATTAATGATATAATCAATCTTTTGTTTAAGTTTTGGGTTAGAAAACTTTTCTTCAATAGTGAAAAAGTTTAAATCTTTCTTTAAAGAGGATAACTGAAAGTTCTTTCTATCAATTTTTTCTTGCAGTTCATTTAGAATTTTTTTTACAGGTTTATTTATAAAATTAAACCTTAACGATTTTCCTTTAAAAAAAACCCTGTCAATCCTTTTTTATCAATTTGTTGTAAAGGATATATAGCGTATATGAAAGGAAGGCCAAGAATAAGTTGGCTTGAAATATCTTTTGCTAATAAAAAACTTGTAGGAATACAAATTTTAGCCTTGCAAATATAAGAGATCCTCTCCAGCATGGGAGAGAGAATGAGAGGTCTTTTGAAAATATCTAGTAGGAATTAATCCTTCCTGAATAACATTTAAATCTACTCCGCTGTCAATCATAGCAATAAATTCTTTTTGAAAAGTTCCTTCTATAAGAAAAGTAATTTTGGTATACCATTTTTGAGAAATAACCATATTTAAAATAGAAAGATGGTTGTTACCTGAGTTGTGAACTTCATCAACAATTTCTTCGTTACTTTGATCAGTAGATTTATCTTTAAGCTTTAGATAAATAATATCAAGATTTTGATGTAAAGTGCTATTATCTTGTTTAAGAAGTTTTACTTCTATTTTCAAATTTTCAATTTCTTTCACCAGATCATTTGAAGAAATATTGTGTTCAGTTGAATGTTCTTTCAGCTAGAAGTCTATTGACTTCTCTCATAGAATAATCCTAAAGATTTGGATTAGCGAATTGTATTTCAATTATTACCAGAGGTGAATTAGCGATCAATCAAATCAAAATGAACAAAGATAGCGTTTCAATCGGATCTAAAATAAAACCTCCTACCCTGTTCTTGGACGAATACCATCAATGACGGATTCACATGATTCAGTCTTTGGATAACATTGATGAAGCTTTGATGCAATCCATAGTGAATGGTCCTCTTGAAGTATATGTGGAAATCCCTGCTGTTCCTCGTACTGAAACAACTCCAGAAATTCCTGCGACAAGAATTAGAAAGAACTTTGGAATGTAAAGTAATGCTGAAAAGGAACAAGCAAAGATAGATAAGAGAACTCTTACTCTTCTAACTATGGGTATACCAAATGAAATATTTAACATGGTTGATAGTTTAACTTTTGCAAAGGCCATGTGGGATGAAGTTGAGGCTCAGATGTAGGGGAGTACAAAAGCTCAAGCACAGAGATTAAACATATGTATTGGTACATATGAGAACTTCAGATACAAGGAGGGAGAGGCTATTACTGATACTTATCACAGATTTAACAACATTCTGAATGATCTAAGGAGAAATGGAGTTCAGAAATCAAATTCTGAAATCAATAACAAATTTCTGAACAATCTTGGTAATGGATGGTCAAGTTTTTCTGATAACATGATAAAAAGAAATCTGTCCAAGAAATCCATTCATGATGTATATGGTATTTTGTTCCAACAAGAGGACAAAATAAAGATCAGACATAATGAGTTAAAGAAGACAAATGAGAATACTGTGGCATTAATCAGTAAGAAAATTAACAGTTCATTGAAAATCTGTGATATTCCTGAAGCCAGTATCTGTGATGGAAATGAGTCAGATGAAGAACTGAAGAGAATTTCTGAAGGTATAGCCTTCATGACAAAGCAGTTTCATCAAAGATATAACCAGAAGTATAAGAACAAATCTAAAATTGATGAAGAACCAAAGAAAGTATTTGGTCAAGAAAATGTTCCAAAAGATACTTCTGAACCAGCCAGGTGTTTTAACTGTGGAAAACCAGGGCACTTTGCTAGACAGTGAAAAATGGCTAAAGTCAAGAATACTGGTTTTTATGAAAAGAAACATATGCTCTCTAAGAAGATGGATGTCAATCCTGCTCTTGCAACCAAGTATGAAGAAGACTGGCTGAATTGGACTGATGATGAGGCTGATGAAAAGGTTGCTCACTATGCAACAAATTGCTTTATGTGTTAGATGACTCCAGAAGACACACATACTCATGATACTGAGGTAACCACTTCTTTTGAATTTACTTCTGAAACTATCTCATCAAATTCTGAAACTGCTAAAAATTCTCAAATAAACTTACAAGATTAAATTCTAAATATGAATTCAGAATTTGAAACTTTAAGAAATAGAATAAAAGGAGAAAGGTTATTAGTTAACCAATTCAGAATAGAAAGTCAGGTATATAAAGTAAATTGTCAAAATGCTGAAGACTCTCTTAAGAAGATTTCTAAAGAAAAATCGGAATTAAAAGAAAAAATGGATAATATGCAAAAGGAAATAGTGAATGCTAAATCTGAAATAGAAGTTCTAAATGTCAAAATGAATTTTCTGAATCAAGAAAAGACTCGAGTTATACAGAAAGGTTAAGGAATTTGAAGATTTGAATTTCAAAAGGGGTCAAACTGAGCAAACTTTGAATATTTTGACAAGTCAGGCTAAGAATTCAAAATTTTATAATATAAAAACAGGTTTAGGATACACTGAAAGTCCAGTTCTGAAAAAAGCACCATCAAATTTATATGACATTTCAAACATGAAATTTTTTAATGAAAAAAGTAAAGGACTAGTAAGTAAACCTGTAGATCATTCTTTGCCTGAGAGATGTAAAAGCAGAAGTTTTGTTTGCTGATGAATCTGAAACACATTATGAAGAAAGTAAGTCTACATCTGAATCTATTTCTGAAACCATTTCTGAAGAAAAGTTTGAAATTAAATCAAAACTTGTTTCTGAATCTATTTCTGAAGAAAAAAATTTGAAAATTCAAACATTTCTGAAGTAACATCTGAAAATACTTCTGAACAACTTAAATCAGAAATTTATCAGAATTCTTCAGACTTAAAGAAAGAAGACATTTTTGAAGAAACTTATGAAAAATCATTGAAAAATCATTAAGAGTTGCCATGGGCTCACTGGCTAATTCAATATTACCCACCAAAGATTGTGAAGTAATAGATTGTGTGGTTGCCCGACTTGTATCAGCTTGTGCACATATTTCTTTTTATTTATCTGTGATCTCCCCTCATCAATTATTTGTCTCACATTTCTACCCTGTCTCTCATATACATTCTTCCTCTTAGCACTTTGAGGTTGTTCCCCACCATGAACTTCCTCCCCTCTCTTACTAGGAATTCTAGACCCCTCACTTTGCTCACCACTTGGGTTGAATCAGGGGAAGAGACTACAGGTTTAGGTAGTCCCAGTGATTCACAATACTCATTCAAATACTTATTTTCAGAACATATATAAGCAAGAAGCTCTGCTGGTAGTGGTAATGCATTAGGAAAACTAAGTTTAGCACTTGGTGGTCTTAAACTATCCATAGAGAAGAGTGGAACAAATACCTCATGATCCAATGTAGGAATAGCCTCAACAGATTTCATTGCTCCTTTGATGAAGATCTGAAAGAACCTTTGAAAAGGGATATAAGTGTATGTAGACTTCTTCATGACAACTGTCTTCAGTTCTTCAAACATAAGGGAAGCATAATCATAGTGCTTGTTGTGACAACACCATGAAACATTATTTTGCCATTTGTAGAAGCTTGATCCAAACTTGAACTTTTGCCAGAGAGACAAGTGTTGAGAATAGTAAAAAGGCAATACCAGATAGGAGGTAAATACTTTCTTCTAAATGAACTTAGAGCAGTGAGAGTTTCTGAATATCCTAACTTCATGAAGTCTGAAATGAGTTCAGAATGGATGGAACCGCATCAAAGGTACTTTTGCCTACAACTGCATTGGATTTAGGCAAATCAAAGATATTCCTGATATCATCAACTGTAACACAAAACCTGTACCCATGAATAAATGAGGAAATGTCATCTGTTTCTTCATCAATTTTAGCATGATACCACCATTGTTGAAGATAAGAAGCAGGGACTAAAAATTTTCTAGATAACAAGGCTCGAATAGGATGTTTCTTCAGAATTTCAAGCAAAATCATTTGTTCATCAGTAAAATCAGTTGATCTGAAGTTTAGAGCACAGTTATTTCTTTTGATTTCCATACGCTTGTTGTCTGAAATGTATATCTTTGTACGATCAGGATCATAACTTCTTTCTAGATTAGAATCAACCATCAATTGAGAATCACCCACACCACCAATAGATTCAGAAGCAACTTCTATTGGTTCAATTTGAGTATCCCAATATTGGCGTTGTGAGGGTTAGGGTTAGGGTTTGAAGGTCCAGCTTCACTAATTCCTTTAGTAGCAGTATCTTCTAGTGTTTGATCAACATCCAGATTAATTTCCATTGATCCAATCATGATATTCTTAGGTACAATTCTGAAAGAACCTTCGTTTGAAGATGAATCACTGTTTCTAAAGCACGATTTAGCAGTTTGAATGGGCATATCCACATTTGAAGTCGACATTGTAGACACAAAGTGAGAATCAGAGTTTGAATGAAGTTCAAGATAAGCAGAAATCAAGTTTCGGAGGGAAAAATTGCTAACAAGTGAAGAAGATGCCGAAGCCATGGATTATATGAGTTGGATGGTCGTGGAAGGACACGTGGCCGAAAAGTAATGACAAATAGAAAAAGTAATCATCATTTATTTGGATTAATGAACCGTTTTGCGACGTGATTAGGGTTGCTCCAATGAAATTAAAACACATGACACACGCGTTTATGAGATCAAATTTTCCAACGGAAAGTTCAGAACTTCTGAGAATAAGTTCAGAAGTTATAAGAAATTATTCAGAAAGAGTTCAGAACTTTTAAAAAATGTTCAGAACTTGAGTGTAGTGACTTAATCTGCATGAAAATCATTGAAAACTACGTACTTCTGAATATATAAATTTTTTGATATGTCAGAAGTAAGTTTGAACAAATAGAGAAATCAAATTTTATCTTCAGAAGTTTGTCCATACTTCTAAGATTTGTATTCCTGAGAATCAATATCCACAATTTTAGACTTTAAGGAAGAATGAAGTATGAAAATTTGAATATCACTCCCCCTTGAATCATGAATAATTGAATTTCTCCCCCTTGAAAAGTGCTAATCATAGAGATAGTTAGTTAAAGAGACAAGAGAGAGAAAGAAAAAAAAAAAATTAAGTATTAGGATACAATCAACTTCTGAAATAAGGGATTAGTATTTCTGAGTAAGGAAAGATGGACTTCTAAAAGATTAACTTCGGAACTTCTGAAGATATTTAGAATTCTGAATGAATAAAGCTCAAAACTTAATTCATATTTCTTTGTTGATGTAAAATACTTAAGTATACAGATTCATCATGCCTAATTTGCTTACCAAAAAGTTAAATCGTTTTTCATCAAGTGTTTTGGTAAATAAACCTGCTAACTGATAATCTGTCTGAACAAAAAACATTTCAATATTACCTTTCTCAACATGATCCTTGATAAAATGATACCTCACATCTATATGTTTAGTCTTTGAATGTTGAATAGGATTGGCTGTTATTACTATGGCACTCTTTGAATCACAGTACAGAGGAATCTTTTTGAAAGTGTAACCATAGTCTTTGAGTTAAATTTGCATCCATATTACTTGAGAACAACATATTGCAGCAGCTACATATTCAGCTTCTGCAGTAGAGGTTGAAACACAATTTTGCTTCTTTGAAGACCAACTCACAAGCCTATCACCTAGAAATTGACATGATCCAGATGTACTTTTCCTGTCCAATTGACAACCACCATGATCTGCATCTGTGAAAGCAGTTAGTTCAAATCCAGAATCCTTTGGATACCAAAGCCCCAATGAAGGAGAGGCTTTGAGATATCTAAGGATTCTTTTAGCAGCAAGAAGATGAGATTCCTTAGGATTAGCTTGATATCTAGCATAGATACATGTAGCAAAAATTATATCAGGTCTACTAGCTGTTAAGTAAAACAAAGATCCAATGATACCTCTATATTTCTTTTGGTTAACTGGTTTACCAGATAAATCTGGTTCAAGTTTAGTAGCAGTTGCCATTGAAGTTTGAATACTAGAACAGTCAAACATGTCAAACTTCTTAAGTAAGTCAGAAACATACTTAGATTGATTTATGAATATGCCAGTGGGTAGTTGTTTGACTTGAAGACCAAGAAAAAATGTTAACTCTCCCATCATACTCATTTCAAATTCAGTTTGCATGATCTTTTCAAAAATTTTACAAAATTTTGGATTAGTAGAAGCAAATATAATATCATCTACATACATTTGAATAAGAATTAAATCCTCACCTTCCTTTTTCAGAAATAAGGTAGTATCTATTGTACCTCTTTTGAACTTGGAATTCAGAAGAAAAGTTGTGAGTGTGTCATACCATGCTCTTGGTGCTTGTTTAAGTCCATACAATGCTCTATCCAATATGTAAACATGATTTGGAAATTCTTTGATCACAAAACCTTCTGGTTGTTCAATATATACTTATTCATGAAGAACTCCATTCAGAAATGCACACACATCCATTTGAAAAACCTTCATGTTTTTATGAGCAACATAGGCTAGGAAGATTCTGATGGCTTTTAGTCTGGCAACTGGAGCAAATGTTTCATCATAATCTATGCCCTCCTGTTGACAGTAGTCTTTAGCAACTAATCTAGCCTTGTTCCTTACAACTATTCCATGTTCATCTTTCTTATTTTGAAAACTCATTTGGTGCCAATAATTGATTTGCCCTGTGGTTTTGGAATTAGTCTTCAGACTTTGTTTCTCTCAAATTGGTTGAGTTCATCTTGCATTGATAAAACCCAGTCTGGATCCTGAAGAGCTTCATTAGGCCTTTTGGGTTCTATTGTGTTTAAGAAATTTACATACAAACATTCATTTGTAGTAGCTGATCTTGTTTGTACACCTTTTGAAACATCACCTATGACCTGATGTATTGGATGACATAAAGTCCATTTTGTAACACTTAGCAATGTATTGACAGATATAACATTGTTAAGTGGTTCATAATCATCAGTAATTGCAGCTTCAGAATCTGGATTGAAAGCTGAGTGTAATTCTGAAGATTCTCCCTCAACAGTATCATTCTGAATTTGTTCAGAAGAAGGAACTATTGGTTCATAAGTTATTTGTGGAAGTTCAAAAGTTGATTGAACAGGTTCTGAAGTAACTTGATTTGTTGTTGAGGTTGAGATTTGTGGTTCAGAAAGATTTGACACTGACATGGAAGGTTGAACTAACTCTGGAGTTGTTCTTAGAAGTGATGGATTTTGATAATCTGCAGAGACATTAACAGAAATATCAAATAAATCTTGACAAAGTAAATCTAAATTTGCTTTTTGTAATATATTTGACTCAGAATATTTTTCAGTAATAGTGGAGTCTGTGTATAATTGTTCAACAATTAATTAAGCTTGAGTTCTGAACTGTCTTGTTCAGAAGTCATTGTAGGTTCATGAAATCTGATATTGGAAGTTTCAATGATTCTCTTTGATCCTTTTATCAGTACTATGCATGCCTTTGATCTTTGTGAGTATCCAACAAATATACCAGCTAATCCTTTAGGAGCAAATTTGTCAAGGTATTGAACATCATTTAGAAGAAAACATCTGCTACGAATTTTTTTGAAAAAATCAATTGATGGTTTTCTCTTTTTAATGATTTCATATGGGGTTTTCAAAAATTTTCTATTTAAAATAGTTCTGTTTTGAGTAAAACAAGCAGTAGCAACAACCTCTGCCCAAAGAGATAGGGGAAGTCCAGAGTAAGCAAGCATAGTCCTGGCAGCTTCAACTAAAGTTCTATTCTTTCGTTCAACAACACCATTCTGTTGGGGAGTTCTGGCAGCTGAAAAATTATGAGATATTCCAATAGAATCCAAGAAGTTCTGAAGTGTAGAATTGGTAAATTCTGTACCATTGTCACTTCTGATCTTTTGAACAGGAAGTTGAAGAAGAACCTGTATTCTTTTCAGAAATGGAATTAGTATTTCAGAAGTATCAGATTTAAGTCTAAGAAATTCAACCCAAGTATATCTAGAATACTCATCAACAATAACAAGGATATACTTCTTTGCTCCCAAGCTTTGAGTCTTCATTGGACACACAAATCCATATGAAGCATTTCAAGTGGAGCTTGACATGAAGAGAGCATCTCCAGAGGATGATAGCTTCTCTTAATTTTCCCAAGTTCACATGTTGAACATTGAGAAGACTTATCAAACTTGATCTTGATTAAACCTCTGACCGACTTATGTCTATATAATTCAGAAATAGATCTGAAATTCAGATGAGACATTCTTCTGTGCCATAACCAGCTTACTTCCTTCATTTGAGTAGACATATAACAAACCCCTGTGAGTTGACCATCTTCTGTGAAAGTGGCAGTATAGATGTCACCATCTCTATAGGCAGTAAGTTGTTTCTCTTTTGTAGCACCCAGAACTTGACAAACATTTATATTGAAATGGACAATCCAGTATTTGTCACAGAACTAGCTTATACTAAAAAGACTATGTTTTAACCCTTCCACATAGAAAACTTTCTGAACTTGAACATTTCCTTTGACAAAAGTTCCATAGCCTCTTACATACCCTCTTGCATTATTTCCAAAACTAACTGTTCCTCCATATCTTTCATGATAATCAGTTAGTAATGTTTTGTATGATGATAGATATCAGAAGTAGCTTCAAAAGAAGACTGGGTTCTGAAGAGAAAGATTCAGAAGTCTGAAGTCAAGTGAAGTAAAGCCTAAGGCATAACTTTTGAAGTGGCAACTTCAGAAGTTCTGAAGATTCTGAAGAAGTTCTGAAGATGATTCTGAAGACACTTCTGAAGAAGTTTTGAAGAAGTT
This sequence comes from Silybum marianum, assembly GCA_036898165.1. Lineage (NCBI taxonomy): Eukaryota > Viridiplantae > Streptophyta > Magnoliopsida > Asterales > Asteraceae > Silybum > Silybum marianum. The sequence goes on along the minus strand of CM072533.1, from coordinate 20,656,071 downwards.
CAGAAGCAGTTCTGAACATGTCTGTTATTTTTGTACTGTATCTTTAGCATTTCCTTTTGTATATAAATAGATAGTTTGTTATATTGTTAGAACTAACGTTGATAGATAGAGCTTGTAAAGATACACATATTGTAATATAGTTCAGTAATCAATACAACATACAACTTCAGTGATCCAATTCTTGTTCTTGTTCTTTAATCTTTCTACATTCTTGATTGTTTTGGATCTAACAATTGGTATCAGAGCCAATTCATCTGTTCTTGACATTCAGAGAAGAACGTGTCAGATCTGACAGTTCTTGGTTTTCTTGATTGATAAATTCAGGATTCAATTTCAGGTGAATTCTCGATCTATTTCAAATCAAAGATGTCGAAAGAAATCGTCTCCATCGGATCAGAAACTAAACCACCAACTCTGTTTTTGGGTGAATATCATCAGTGGCAAATCAGGATGATTCAAATCTTGGATAATATCGATGAAGCTCTAATGCAATCAATCGTAAATGGCCCTTTGGAGGTCTATGTGGAAATACCATCAGTACCAAGAACCGAGTCAACTCCTAAGATACCTGCATCAAGAATCAAGAAAAGCCCAGGTATGTACAGTATTGCTGAGAAAGCTCAAGCTAAAGTTGACAAAAGGGTATTAACTCTTCTTACAATGGCCATTCCTAATGAGATATTCAATAGGGTAGATAGCTTAACATCTGCCAAAGCCATGTGGGATGAGGTTGAAGCTCAAATGCAGGGTAGTACAAAGGCCCAAGCACAAAGATTGGATATCTGTGTGGGTACTTATGAAAACTTCAGGTATAAAGAAAATGAATCTATTACAGAGACTTATCATGGATTCAACAATATCCTAAATGATTTGAGAAGGAATGGTGTTCAGAAATCAAACTCTGAGATAAACAATAAATTTCTGAACAACTTGGGTAATGATTGGTCAAGCTTCTCTAACAACATGGTTACTAGAAATCTATCTAGAAATCTATTCATGATGTCTATGGCATTCTGTTCCAACAAGAAGACAAAATCAAAACTAGACAGAATGAACAAAAGAAGGCAAATGAAACAGTAGCCTTGTTGAGCAAGAAGTATAATAATTCCATGACCATTTCTGCTAAGAGAAAAATCTGTGAGATCCCAGAAACAAATTTGTGTGATGGGGATGAATTAGATGAAGAACTTAAGAGAACTTCTGATAATATTGCTTTTATGACGAGGCAATTTACTCAAAGATATAATCAAAAATATCAGAATAAACCAAAATCTGAAGTTGGTCTTAAGAAAAGTAAAGATGCTGGTCAAACTGAGACATCTGAACCAACAAGATGCTTTAATTGTGGTAAGTCTGGTCATTATGCAAGACAGTGCAAAATGCCCAAAGTAAAAAACTCAGGCTACTATGAGAAAAAGCATCTTCTTGCTAAGAAGGAGCTTAATCCAACTTTGGTGACCAAGTATGAAGAGGATTGGTTAAACTGGAGTGATGGTGAATATGATGAAGAAGTAGCTCACTATGCCTTAAACTGCTATATGTGCCAAATGAATCCAGAAGATAAACATGCACATGATTCTGAGGTAATTTCTTCATCTTCTGAACTAAATGCTGAAATAGATTACTCTTCTGAACCAAATTCTGAACAACTTTCTGGAGATTCTGAAATGCAAAATCAAGTTCGGAATATGTTTTCTGAATTTGAAAATCTCAGAAACAAAATTAAAGGTGAAAGAATGTTGGTAAATCAATTCAGAGCTGAAAGTCAAATCTATAAACAAAATTGCCAAGAAGCTGAACAAACTCTTGAAAATATTTCTGAAGAAAAATTATTGTTAAAAGAAAAGATGGATAGTTTACAAAAAGATATCATAAATGAAAAATCTGAAAAATAAGTTCTGAATGTTAAAATAAACTTTCTGAATCAAGAAAGACTTGATCTTTACAAAAAGATTAAGGAATTGGAAGATCTGAACTTTAAAAGAGGACAAACTGAACAAACTCTAAATATTTTGACAAACCAGGCTCAGAACTCAAAATTTTAATATTAAGGCAGGATTGCGATGTAATGAAAGTCAAATTCTAAAAAAGGCACCTGCAAATCTTTATGATTATTCAAAAATGAATTTTTTTAATGAAACTAACACAAGTGTCATATCCAAACATGTTAATCTCTCTTTGCCTGAAAGAATTCCTTTTGTAAAATCAGAGACTCTATTTTCTGATGAAAATTCTCTTAATTCTGCCAAAACAGAGACAATTTCTGAAACAAAAGTAATGCATAAAAACATTACAAACATTTATGAACTTACTTCTGAATCAAAAACTGTTTCTGAAGAAAAATCTGAACCATCTATTAAAACTGAGAAAGTTTCTGAATTATCTTCTGAACTCACTATTGAAAGATTATCTGAAGTTCTACAAGTAGATAATTTTGATAATAAATCAGAACATGAAGAAAAATATGATGAATTCTCAGATGTTGAATCTTTACAAGATAATAATGAGAATTCAGAAATTATTTTTGATAATTCTGATGATGAGTCTGAAAATATTTTAAATCAAAAATCTTTTGCATCTAGCATGACTCAGGATAAGTTCTCAGATTTAATGAATGCTTCAGATTCAGAAGATTGTTGGAACCCAGATCCCTTTCTAAATAGTTAATTGAGAGATTTGAGAATCAAAGTATAAGCGGAAGCAATTCAAATCAATTAACAACAATAATTATCAAACAAACAGTAAGTAATAAGAGATGAAGAACAAACTGAGATTGTATTGATACCCTTGAAGATCGATTACAAATACATCAATTAGATGCACAATATGATCTCCAAAAGTATACTTTCCAATCGACAACTTTTACATTCAAAGACTTAATCTATTTATACTATTACAATGAATATAAAGTCAACAATCTAACCAGTTACAAACTGACACATCAGCATGTAGGAGGGTATAACAGAATTCAGTTGTAAGCGGAGGCGCATGAGGTAAGAGTGTGGCACGTCATATCATACTTCCATCTTATGGTTCATACTTCTTAGGTCTAAAATTATCCCCCTAAGTATGAAACCAAAATTTTGGAATATGATCCTTGTTTTGTCTATCTTAGAGAGGATCAACAGTTGAAATGATCTTTGAGATTCTGTCGATGATTCCTCTGAGCTTCAAGAGACCATCGAGTCTTTTTACCATACTCTCAGTTACTTCTAGATCATAGTTGTTGATATCAACAGAGATGTAACATTTTGCAATGTATACAACTTCTGATGAATATTTGTGTGCTTCTTTGATCCTGAAGAAACTCCTTCTATCTGGCCTTTTGAAGATGACCCCTTCTTCTGGTTTAATCAATACTCTGCCGATTCTTAGAGAATTGATACCTTCTAAGTCTTCATTAGGAGCAGAGATTGCAAGATTATCAACATTGTAATTGATCCCAATTTGAAAATCTACTTGCCTCTTGTATCTGATGAGGGACTTCATGCATTGAATGATCCTAGAGTAGGCAACTTGATCTTGGTTATCACTTCTTTTGGTCATTTGAATCTTCATGAAATTCTCTAGAAAGATGAGATCAGAAGGAAAGATGGACAGTATACCATTATCACAGAAGTAATAAGTCTTATTGTCTTCTTTGATTACTTCATATATTGTGTACCAAATCTCTGTCTGTTCAAAGGGAGTATGCTTAATGGCAGAAATTCTCTTGATTGGCACTGTTGTGTAGACATCCTTTCTGGCTTGCCTGTGACTCATGAATTTATCCTTTTCAGCATCACTGACATTGTAGCCATTTGAGAAATTAGGAAGCATAAGATAAATCTTTTGATCTGTAGGAGCATACATGTATCTTTTTGTTACTTCCAGAATTGGAAGATCAATTTTTCCAATAGGAGCATACATGTATCTTTTTGTTACTTCGAGAATTGGAAGATCAATTTTTCCAAGTCTCTGCAGTTTTTCTCAATTTTCAGCTGTTCGACTTGATGATGCTTCAGCAGTTGCTTTTTCAGCTTTTTCCTTTTCCATTTCTGCCCGTGCTCTTGCTTTTTCTGCAAAGGCTCTTTCTGCTTCAGCTCTTGCATGGAGTTCAACTTCTATTCTTTCCTCTCCTCTTCTTTTATTTAAGGCTTCAACTTTAGCTTTTGAAGCTTCAGCTTTAGCCTTGGCAGTCTTCGCTTTGAGAGTTTCTGCTTCAACTTCTGGAGGGTAGGGAACACTTCTGTTATTGCCAATGACATCCAAAAGAAATTGAGCCATTTCTGGATCCTTAGGAAGAGTGCCGGAATGTGTGGCCAGAGGTCTTGGAGTTAGAGGTGTTTGTGTTGTTCCCAATAAGGGTCTACAAAAGTTCAATAATAGTAAACAGTTTGTAGAAGGGGGGGGGGGTTGAATACAAACACACAGATTTTGGTTTTTAAATAAGTTTATATATCATAAACAAATTTACAGTTACAAGCGGAATAAGAACAAGTTTAAAAACTATTCTATTGTAACTAAGAAACACTAAGTTTGATGTACAAGAAGAAGGAAGAAAGAATAAATAGGGTTTAGGCTAGAAGGAAGCATGCATATAGATGAAGAAGATATCTCCATCTTATTTATACCCGTTTGCATTTAATGCAAGACAAAAGGTATATGCCACGTGTCAAGCTTGGATAGGAAGCTTGTCCTAGCTAATAAGACAGCCATGCTTTTGGTCGAATATGAACAGTACCGTATTAGATATGATGGGGACATAAGAGACAAGTCGTACGTCCTTTTCTGACATGGTTCTAGGTTTGACTTTTGTCCATCGATCAATCTTTAATCTTGCAAAGGAAGCTTCATTTGATCGCTGATACTGAATCTTCAAGGATGAACTTCAGTATCACTGAGGCTTCAGAAGACTTCACACTTTGAGTAGATAATCGCTGCTATCGCTGAACCGCTTCAGTTCACTTAGCTGATTATCTCTTTCTTCAGCTAGGGTCTTCGACTTTCGCTGAATGGTCTTCTGGTGTGATAGCTGATCTTCAGGTCTTCAGAGATAAGCTTGTTGTTCCTTGATCTTCAACGATCGCTGATGGTAATCAGCGTGTGCTATCGCTGAATATGAACAGAAGCTTATACAATGGAAATTCACTAAGTTAACAAAAGGAACCATATTCAAATCATTAAAAGGAGTTATGATCAACAATCTCCCCCTATTTGATTATGATTAAGCAACATAGGAAAATTGCTTTAAGAGACTACTAAGACTTAAGAAAAATTTGAAGTAAATTTTCTAAGTACTAATCTGTATAATCTTTTTTAGCTAGTCTACTATCTGAATTGAGTTTCATTTATAAGGATATGAAAGCCCGATTTTTACAAGTAAATAAGCTTAAAGTACATTGACTGATGAATTTTTCAAAGTGAAAAATCAATGAGTAACGTAGTTTGAAGAAAAAATAGAACTCTTATGTTCATTGTCCCTTTTACTCTTTTCAAGGATCTTGTCAGTACATAGATGGAGTAAAGTACTTTGATTGAATTTCATTAATTATAATCTGAAGGAATTACAGGAAAATGAAATTACAATGATAATAGTAAAGTACTTGTACACTGAAGGAATATTACAAAGGAAATAGCAATCTATAACTAATCAGAGATATTCTCGTTTCGTCTTTGTAACTCATTCTCATAAAGCGTCTTCTGTCGATTCATCAGAGGGATATCTGACTAGCAGCACCAAAGCATAATCTTTATGAGAGAGGATGGGGCCTTGTGAATTTCTTGGTTTCTGAAGAGTCCTAAGAACCCTTCATTATCCAAGAATACCATACCAGGTTCGGGCAGTGAGATGGTTTCATCTTCTTCATATCTTCGGTCTTGAGGGAGAGAGGTACAAAGTATTGATATATCAGGGAGCTCAAGATGACCAATATTGCTTTGATAATCAAATTTTGTTTCATGCTCATTCTTAGAACTTGAACCACCTTCAGCAATTGATCTTTTCTTCTTTATTGGTTCAGGGAGAGGGGGAACTTGCACGTGTTGTGACATTCTCTGCAGCAACTGATCCAGTACTCTTTCCACCACATCCTTGAATTTGGATTTGGAACCCTGAATGGCATATCTGATTTCTAACCATTAAGTGTATCCATAAATCCTTAAGAACCTGGCTTCTTCTCTCTCAGTTCTGTTCGTCCTTGTCATTCTTACATATACCTTTGAACCACCTCTGTTGGAGTGTCCCCCTTGGATAGTTGCATGAATGATTTTGGCTTCAGATCTTCGAAACTTCAGTCTGTCAGTGCACCAGTCAAGCTCTTTGTCTTTTTGAATTGTGGCTTCAGCGGATAGTGCACTTAGGATCTTCTGTTGAGTGAGAATTGGATCAACGTTTATGTTTTCTTGTGCAAGTTCTCTCTGTACAAGAGCTTCAGCGACCCTTTCACTCTTTTTCAATTGTTCTTTGGCCGCCTTGTCTTTCGCAGAGTCTTCCCTGAGTAATTTTCTTGCTAAGGCAAGATCATTCTCTGTTTGCTTTGTCTTCTCGTCCTTGATTCTTTGAGCTTCCAAAGCTTGTTCTCTCTCTTCACTAGACAGAAAGTAGAATTCATCTACCATCCTTATTGGTACAGCGTCTGTGGGTTCAGCTTGAGGCACCCTTATTCTTCTAGCTTCGAATTCCCTAAGGAATTTTATTCGCCTTTCTTCTTCTTCTTCAGGCTCGCTTATGATCGGCTTTTGAATGCGACGCTTGGGAATGAGGCCTTCTTCTTCTTCAGAGTCAGTTTCTATTATGTACATAAACTGCTCTTCAGAAGAAGGTTCCTTCCTTGAAGTGGAGTCCTTTGGGGGACGGGGATCACTGAGGGAAGGAGAGGAGGAAGAAGATTTATCAGAGAGAGTTTTTGTGGGTGAAGAAGGAAGTATGGGGGTTTCAGAGAGAGGTGTAAGATAAGGTATAAGAGGAAGAGATACCTCATTATTGGTCTCCCCCTCAGATATAGGGATAGTGGTATCCATATCTACACTTCTTTTCCTTTGCCTGAGGGACCGGATTGTCCCTGAGAGGGATGTTGTCCGTCCCCCAAAGGGTCTTGATGAGCGACTCCAGGCCTAGACATTCTGAAATGCTCTAAGGCACTTCCAATGTCATCGTCGTCTTCATCATCGTCCATTCCCCCATAGTGAGGGATAGGATCTTCTTCTTCTTCTTCTTCATCTTCATCTTCTTCTTCTTCATCATCATCATCTTCAGCAATCCCTTCAGGAAGGGAAGATCCCGTTCGCTGGATATAAGGAGAAATCTTTTCTCCAGGGAACGTCCGGTTGTGCTCTGCAATGAGTTCATCAGCGAACTCTTTGGCACATCTCTCCCCCTCAATGTTATCAGGAGGTAGACAATGCACCATCAGAGTGCGAACATTCGTCTGAATGTCCTTGAGCTTCGTATCATTATCCTAAAGCATGGTCCGATCAGCAGCATTGAAGGATGAACTAGCCTCAGAGATCTTGGTGAGTATCTGCATCATATCGGATTGAGTCTTTTGAATAGACTCAAGGACGTTCGCTTGAGAAGCAACCTTCTGCTCCAGGCTGTTCAGGGTCTGATGAAGGGCCCTGTTGTCTTCTTTCAGGGAGAAAAAGTTAGTGATGAGGTTGCTGACGTTGGTCTTGATCGCTGGTGTCCCAACGATGCGTTTGAAGATCAGTTCAGCGGACGTCTGAAGATTGTCCACCCTAGCCCTTGTGAGAGTACATTCCCTGACCAAATAGTCAACAGCGGGGAATGTAGGGTTGGGAAGGACAATGGGAGGCAGATCAGTGATGGGAGTGGGTAGCTTGGGAGCTGCCATCTCTTGCTTCACATCTCTGAGCCGTGCAGCTCTGGGATGGCCCTGAGGAGACTTCCCCTTTTCCTTGCTGATGGGAGGAGCGCTGGTGGTGGCGGTTGTCGTCGCTGAAGTAAAAAGAGAAGCAACACCTGATGATGACATAGACAAAGATGCCAAAAACACATCCGAATTAGAAGATGGATGAAAAAATGTATTTTTCTCCTTGAGAGTATCATGAGGATTACTCTCAGGGACTACATGTGCAGAGGCAGTGTCTTGAGGATCACTGACCAGTGTCTTAGAGTATCTGAGAGAGACACTCTGAGGTCCTTGTAAATTGGCCTTCCAAAACTCAGATTGCCTAAACAATAGTGAGGTTTGAATTGCGTGCATTTCAGCATTATCAGGGATAGGGACAACTATCGCTGAGTCATGTGCTGAGGTGAGGACCAAAGAAGAGGAGATAGAAGAAGTTGAGAAGGCTGTGAAAGTAGTACCTGATCTAGCTTCAGCAGAGCCGGCTAAAACACCCGCAGTGACCGGAGTCGCTGATGATGTAGGTAGTGCTGATGAAGCGACAACGGTTAAAGAGACCGTTGAAGTGGCTGTGGTTTTAGGTTGTGTTGGTAGTATACCGAAATCAGAGAGAGTGGTCTTTTGAGAGACCATCTTCTTTGGCTTCTTAAGTTTGGTTGCGATGGTCTTTTTATGACCATCGGTTGGTTGATTCCTCTTAGCAACAACAACAGTGTCTCGGATGCTCGCTGTTGGGTTGGGCAGCGAGGTAGACACTGGAAGAGGTTGTCCAATCACTTGCAGCATGTAGCGCGTGAAAGGAGCATCACCTGGACGTTCCTCAATGTCCAGGGACTTCTTCCCTACTACAGAGAAGGAGTGATCGCCGACCTTCGGGTATTCTTCCCCAAAGGCAACCTCCATCATAGTGGTTGCGAAGAAGCGAGGATAGGGGATGACGGGGTGTCTGGTGGCGGCGCTGATGCGACTGACCATGTCGCTGAAGATGTAGTCAGCGTAGTTGAGGTTGTGGCCAGTGCAGAGGTGTTAGATATTAAAGTATGAGTCAAAGAAGAGATGTCTACAAATGTCAACACACTCTTCTTGTTATAACTAATTGTTGTTAGACGCTCCCTTTAAGACACATGGCACTTTGTAATTGGCTAGCATTTTGACTTTCTGTTTTTGTATCTGTATAAATATCATTGTATTGTGTTTGTAAAAGTTGTCGATCAATACATTTACATTTTGAAGAATACTGTGCGTAATTCATAACTTTCATAATCTTTGTTCTTCATTCTGTTTACTGTTCTATTGATTTAAATTGTTAATTGATCTGCTTCCGCATTTCACTTTGATTCAATACTATCAATTAACAATCGATTTAAAGGAATCTGGAACCAACAATTGGTATCAGAGCCTTCTAATCAATCTATTGATTATTAGATCTCTTCCATTGAAGAAATTCCTTTCGATCGAACAGTATTTTCTCAGATTCAAAATTTGTTTATCAATCCACTCTGTTTTACGAGATTTTGTTAAATCGTTAACAATCTTCTCTTAAATTGAGTCATTCATTTTGTAATCTGAAGAAACAGTGATATTATCGACCTGTTCTTCTTGAGATTTAATTGTTCTAAATTTCTTTCAAATCTTCAAATTTTCTCTTCTATCCTACTCAAATGGCAAATTCGAGCTTGAATGCTGTTTATACGTCTGGGTCCCTGACTAAACCTCCAACTCTTGTACGTGATGAATACCCACAATGGAAGATTCGAATGGTTAACTTCTATGAGGGATTGGATGCTGAGTTATATCCAATTATTCAAAACGGTCCGTTTGTTCCCACCACTACTATTCCCGTAATTCCACGACCGCAAATACACAGGATGAGGTACCAAAGAAGATCGGTTCGAAGTCAAGGAATAATCGGACCGATGAAGAAAAGGCTAAGGTGGAATTAGCTAAGAAAGCTAAGTCTCTGTTGATAATGGCCATTCCAAATGAGATTTTTCAATCTCTGGACTCATGTGACACAGCAAAAGATTTATGGGATCAACTGGAGAATCTCTTAGAAGGTGGTGCGAAAATGAAAAAGAACAGAAGAGCCCAAGCTCTAAATGAATATAATAGTTTTCAAGCGCTGACTGATGAATCTCTGGAACAAACATTTCATCGATTCAACAATCTGATTAATCTCTGCAAGAGATGTGACATTGTTAGATCAAAGGAAGACAACAATGTTCTATTTCTCAAAAGGTTAAACCCTGAATGGTCAAATCTATCCATGTCACTACAAGCCAATCAGGACCTTGAACAATGGTCGCTGCATGATGTATTTGGTACATTGCAAGCTCATGAAAAAGAAAAGTTGTTCAGAAAAGAACAAACATCGGAGGTCCTCTGGCTTTGATCTCAGAAACAAAAGGAATCAGAAGACGAAGTGATGACAGGAAGAAATCGAAGGCCTTCATATCAGAGACTGCTCCAGAAGATGACTCTGAATCAGATGATGAAATTAAAGCGTTTGCTGACTCTCTGGCTTTAATAACCAAGCAATTTACTAATCGTTTTGGAAATAGGTCTTTGAAAGGAAATAAACGATTTGATCGTCCCTATGTTCCTAAACAAGAAGTACAGAGAGTAGAGAAAACAGAAGAAGAGAAGAAAGAAGAAGAATTAAAAAGGAAGAAAGATGTCTGCTACAGATGTGGAAAGCCCGGACATTACTCGAGAGATTGCAGAGGAGCTCTGGAAAAGGATAAGACTTATTACAAAAACAAATATAAGTACAATGTCACCGAAAGAGCACACTTTGCGTAAAAGAAAAGCTGGGTGCAAGATGAATCCAAATGGTGATGAAGCCATGTTCGTGGAATGGCAAACACAAACGAATCAGAGGATCAACCCTCTGAGTCACCGGTTAGTAATTTCTCTGAATCATCTGAGCTTGAACAAACAATTGTGATGTTATCAAACAATTTTGAGGAACTAAAACTGAAACTCACAATTGAAAAGAAATTACGAAAAAGTACTGAGAAAACTCTTTCTACAATCAAAAGGGAAAGAGATATTTTCAAAAGAGAAATGGATTTACTGACAGAAGAAAAACTCGAATTAAATACTGCAAAGGAAACGATTTCCATGAGTTTAAAACTTTCTGAAGAAAAACTTAAAAAGGAAATTTTGAATCTCAATAAACTTCTGGAAGGAAAAGAGAATGAAATCAGAGACAAAGAGAGTGATAGACTCAACTCTGTAGCACTTAAAAACTATTTTCAGAAAGAGAGAGAATTTTTACACATTGAACTTCAACAGAAAAAGCTACAGATTATAACATATCTGGATGCACAGAAGGTTCATGAGAAAATTAACACACAAGTAGGAAGATCTGGACTTGGTTTCGAGGACCTAGATCCCTACACGTGTAAGAAAAGGTCGTATCCGAAATCGTTTTTTGTGTTGGACAAATACAGAAGCCAAAGTTTCCAATTTTGTATGAAAAATCTATTTTTAAAAAATCTAGATATGAAAATCATCATAAAAAAAGCAAACTTAAATTCGAAAATATTGAATATTGTTGTAAAACAAATGTTGATCTAAATAAAGTTCAGAAGAAAGATGATATTTTCAATTTTGGTTCAAATAAACATACAATTTTGAATCCAGAGGCAGATATTTTTGTTCCAAGTCAGGCAGAGGAAGATCTACGACTTATGTTTGAAAACGATATTCTCTCTACTCTGGATAAGTGTTTTAGTAATGAAACTCTTTGGGAGAATCATCCAGAGATCTCTCCCTGTTCATTTGAAGATTTACATCTTTCTGAAACTCAAGAAAGCTTGGCTGAGATTAAGTATCCATGGGAGAATGACAATAATGATGAAGAATTTTTTGATAACTCTGAAAATTACCTTTCAAATTTAGAAATTAATTCTTTTAAATCATCAAAAGTTATCACAAATAATTCAGAAATTATTGATAAAAAGGATGATTATTTGTATACTAATAAATCTCAAGAAATCAGAGCTTCTGATAGAGATTGTGCTAAACTTTCAAGTGGTATACCTATTCTTCCTGTTTCTGTTTCAGAACCAAGAAAATCAGTATCTATACATCCAGATTTCTTAGATATGTGTCTCAAAGCCAAAACATGTCTTGAACTTGAGAAAGAGGCAGAACTCAAAAACAAAGTGCAAAATCAAAAGATTTTAAACTCTACTCTTCCGAAGTTTACTAATATTCAAAAAGGCAAATGGAAATCCGCTAATTCTTATGTTCCTTTTTCAGTAAATAACAGAGCTTCTGCAAAAGTAGATCAAAGGAAGAACCCAGAGAAGAAAAAGCCAGAACTAAAACAAAAGTCTAGTCTAGATAGGTTCTCTAGAACAACTAATACTAGAAAAGACTTTAGAAAGCATAATTGTAATTACCATTCTCGCAATGAAAATTCAATTCAATCTTCTATGTTTCAGTCTTCTGAATGTTTTTCACTGTTCTTAAAGTTAAAACAATTTTTCTCGCAAACCTCTGATCATTCCAATTCACAGTATGTTTGTCACAAAAAGAATAAAACTCAAAAAACCCAAAAACCAAAAATAAAGTCTTTACCTTCTGTTAAATCAAAAAACGAGAATACTCCAAAAGCTAACATAAAAGGACCCATTATGCGATGGGTACCTAAGAAATTCTGATTTTTGATTGCAGAAACAGCGTGTGCATATCTGGTATCTTGACTCTGGATGCTCGAGGCACATGACTGGATCCCAAAATTTACTATCCCAATTCAAGGACAAATCAGGTGGAGTAGTAACTTTTGGTGATAATGGTAAGGGTCAAATAAAAGGCTACGGTACCCTACAAGAAGGTAATATCACCTTATCAAAGGTAGCTCATGTTTCTGGCTTGAAACATAATCTCCTTAGTGTAAGTCAACTTTGTGATTCTAAAATACTAGTAGTATTTGATGAAAAACATTGTTATTTATTCTCTAAGGCAGGTGAAGAACTTTGGAGAGCAGACAGGAAAGGTAACTTGTATATGATGAATTTTACCTCTAAGGATGGTAAGGAAACTTTATGTCTCATCTCCAAAAAGAGTGAGGTTGCGTGGCTCTGGCATCATAAAATGTCTCACTTAAATTTTAATAATCTTGAGATGCTTGTTAAAAACAAACCGGTATCCGGACTTCCCGGATATTCATTTTCAAAAAGATCACCTGCCCGCATGTGAAATGGGCAAAATTAAACGAGCATGTCATAAAACAAAAAGTGATCATTCTTGTACTAGACCTCCGCAATTATTACATGTGGATCTCTGTGGTCCAATTGCAATTCAGAGTCTATCTGGTACAAAGTGTATTCTGGTACTAATTGATGAATTTTCCGGATATACTTGGCTTGCTTTCGTTCGTCAAAAGTCGAAGTCCCGGTGGTACTACGAATATGATGACCCGTAATTCAAGTTCTTCTACATCGAAGATTCAAAGACTTCGAAGTGATAATGGTACCGTAATTCAAGAACGCCAAGCTTGAATCGTATCTTGTTGAACAAGGAATTACTCAAAACTTCTCTCGCTCGTTCGCACTCCACAACAAAACGGTGTAGTTGAACGTCGCAATGTAACCTTGGTTGAAGCGACGTAACGATGCTCGCAGCCTCCGGTCTCCCAATTCACTTCGGGCCGAAGTCGTTGCTACCGCTTGTTTCACTCAAAACCGTTCAATTATAGTCAAGAGGCATCTCAAAACCTCTTATGAGCCGATTAATAAAAGAAAACCATCCGTAAAATTTTTTCATATCTTTGGTTGCGTATGTTTTATCTTAAACGACAGAGATAATCTTGGCAAATTTGATCCGAAGTCCGATGAAGCTAAATTTTTAGGCTACTCGTTAAATTCAAGAGCTTTCCGAGTTTTTAACTTACGAACAAAAACTCGTTATGGAAAGCATCAACATTGACTTCGATGATAACACCCAACCGACTTCGAACACTCTACTTCGTAACTCAAGCTTAATATCGTTACTTCGACTATCTTTCAGGTTCCGTAGAATCCGAGATTGATGCTATTTTTCAAGATTTTCTCGGGCGACGAAGTTATGTCGAAGCAATGTCACCTCCACATTTGCAGGATACCGTATATTCTCCAAGCCTCGTGCATTACTCTCTCGGTCCTCGCTTCTTCCGTTTCATCCGTCACGTCTATTTGTCCGAAGTTCCCACTACTACATCCGCGCCAAGAAGCTACTTCGTTCCATCATCCGAGGGGGAGACACAAGGACAGTGACTAACGTATACCGTAAGGACATACGTAAGAAAATAAAGAAGATTTTGTGTTTCCGGATGAAATCATTTCGTCAAATGAAACAACCCATTCAATTTCTCAACCCGTAATGACGAAATGGACTAAATCTCACACACCGCATCTTATAATTGGTAGTCCTTCCGAGGGGGTCGTAACACGATCCGCTACCGCAAATGAAGCATTCTTTGTTAATTTTCTTAGTATGATCGAACCTAAACGTGTACATGAAGCCTTAGTTGAACCAAGTCGGGTGGATGCTATGCAGAAGAACTACTTCAATTCGAAAGAAATAAAGTTTGGCGTCTTGTTCCTTTACCAAAAGGCAAAGTTGCTATTGGCACAAAATGGGTTTTTAGGAACAAAAAGGATGAAGATGGAATTGTTGTCGAAATAAAGCTCGTTTGGTGGCTAAAGGTTACCGTCAAGAGGAAGGTATCGATTATGATGAAACCTTTGCTCCCGTTGCAAGACTAGAAGCAATAAGATTATTCTTGGCTTTCTCTCGCATACAAAAACTTCAAAGTCTACCAAATGGATGTTAAATGTGCATTTCTTAATGGATGTCTAAAAGAAGAAGTGTATGTTGAACAACCCGATGGTTTCAAAGATGCAAGATATCCGTAATATGTTTATCTTCTTGACAAAGCTTTGTATGGTCTAAAGCAAGCCCCAAGAGCCTGGTATGAACGACTATCGAAATTTCTGATTAGCAAAAGCTATGAAAAAGGTAAAATAGATACAACTCTGTTCATCAAAAGAGGCAAAGGTATGTTAACTATAGTTCAAATTTACGTGGATGACATAATATTTGGTTCTACTCATCAAACGAAGTTGATTTGTTTTCTAAATTGATGGAAACCGAATTTGAAATGAGTATGATGGGAGAATTAACTTTCTTCCTAGGACTTCAAGTTAAACAAAGCACCTCTCGGTATCTTTATAAATCGTGCAAAATATGTTTCTGACATGCTTAAAAAGTTTCATCTTCAAAACTCATCATCCATGAAAACACCTATCTCTCCTGGTATGAAATTAGGACCTGACTCCTCTGGTAAATCTGTTGATATTACTAGCTACAGAGGAATGATTGGTTCTCTTTTATATTTAACAGAAGTAGACTCGATATTATGTTTGCCACTTGTCTTTGTGCTCGTTATCAAGCCAATCCTAAAGAGTCTCATTTGGTCGTAAAAAGAATTTTTAGGTACTTAAAAGGTTCACCATCGTTGGGCCTTTGGTATCCTAAAAATTCTGGATTTGATTTAATGGCGTATACGTATTCTCGATCATGCAGTTGTAAGCTTGACAAAAAGTACATCGTGTAGCCGTCAACTTCGGGAAATCGACTTATAAGTTGGACATCCAAGAAACAAAATCGCGTATCCACATCTACGGCAGAGCCGAATATGTTGCTGCTGCTAGTTGTTGTTCATAAGTTATTTGGATGAAGACCCAACTCAGAGATTATGGTCTGATATACGATAAGATTCCCATCCTCTCGTGATTCTAAAAGTGCTATCGCCATTACGTAAAATCCAGTTCAAAGCATTCCAAAACAAAGCATATCGATGTCGTATCATTTCATCAAGGATCATGTCGAAAAGGGTACAATCGAAATGTATTTTGTTTCTACTGATTATCAACTGGCTGATATTTTCACAAAAGCTCTTGATGAGAGACGTTTTAACTTCTTAATTAGCAAGTTGGGAATGCTTAATATGTAACAATGATTTCTTCAGAATCATCCAGAAGCCTCTGAACAATTCTGCCAATACTTCAGAAGTCATCAGAAGTCTCTGATGCTTTCTGAACTCTTCAGAACACTTCAGAAGCCTCTGAATTACTCTGATTTTCTGTTTCATAATAATATTTTTCTTTCAAGAGATATCATGAAGTGCAGATTGAGAAACGAGGTAAAAAAAGCTACTACAGAGGGAGTTCACCATTCAAGGGGGAGTTTACCATTCAAGGGGGAGTTTACCATTCAAGGGGGAGTTTCACAATGCAGATGATATTCGTCTAAGTCTAACTCTGGTTAGCTGTCTTCTGATTTACTATTTCACTTAAATTTTATTTGAATCTATCTGCTCTGAGTTTCTCTTGCCGCCAAGGTCACTTAGACTTTTGATTCATTTCAAATTTTTTTAAAATATAAATCAAGTCGACATGTTTTTCAACTAAATTTTCTATAAATTGATATTTCTTATAATTTCCATTAAATATATAAATTCAATCAACTCTTGCCTCCAAGGTTGTTTAAATCTATATGTTTAATGCAAATTCTTCTTTATTATTCTTTTATAGAAACTAAACTCTCATGTGATTTTTGTTTTCACTTGACTGATTTTTAAACTTAAATAAATAAAATTAAAAGATTAAAATCTGTGTTTATTCAATTAATTCAAAATTAATTGATTAATTAAACAGATTTTTTTTATTACTTTTGTTTATTTCTGCTTTTAAGAAAAACGGCCTCCGCTACTAAATCATCATCATACATGTGTCTCGTCGTACACGTGTCCCCAATCGAAACACTGCATGTGTATACCCGCGTGCTTACATCAGCTCAAATGAACCGTTTTTTGTTTCTCCCCAAACTTAATAACCCCTTCCCATTCTACAGTTTCTCTCTCACATAAAACCCCCAATTTCAACCTTCATCTTCTTCCTCGCAAAAAAATTCCCTAAATCCGTGTTCATTCTCTTTGCTAAGACAAAGTTTTCTACTGTCAAGCATTCGCAATTTCAAAATGGCTTCCAACTGTGCCCGTCCTTCCAACAATGATGAAGAAAGAATCATCGATTCCACTGCTGATAGTACTCCCATTGTGAAACTGCCATTGAAGGCGAACAATGTGTGCATCGCTCAACCCTAACACTTATCAACCGGAATTTCGCATCATGATCGAGTTTCTACAACAACACCAGTTGAATCGAGCCCTAACCCTAACCAACCCAAACATCCCTGAAATCTATGTCCAAGAACTGTGGCAAACAATGATCATCGAAACTGATGAAACACTCGCCGGTTCTGTCACCCATCCTGAACAAGTGGAAATTGTCGTTCAAATCCCAATCACCGAAGAAAACTTGCCAAATATTTTCATCTTCCCCTATCGTTGATCGAAGTCGATGGGCAAACCATTCCCAATCCTGCCCTAGAAGAAAACCCTTCCACAGAAGCCCTCCTAGCCTTCATCAATCTTCTGGGTTACAATGAACCTCTTACAAGGCTGTTCGAATTCAAGAGGAAGAAGTTGCCCCCAATGTGGAATCTACTCGTCTCCATTCTCAACAAGAGCCTAACCTGCAAAATCGGTTCTCTGGATCAGGCTAGCCGAAACATTCTGACGATAATGTATGGGATGTTCTTCAATCGACCCTTGGACTATGCAAGTCTCATCTTCCAAGAGATCAAAGCAGCTGTGCACACTAAGGTGCTCCACCAGAGTCAGGGAAAGCCGCTACCAGCACTCATGTTCCCAAGATTTCTATCTCTCATCACTCATCCTGCAATTGGGGCAATCGAAGCTCCCCTGATTCAGCCATTCTGCAAAATTGCATCAATGAGCTCCCATCGATCAACCATCGACAGCATCGGCTACTCTGCACCCAGAGAATTATCCAGGTACATGCTAAACCTAATCCCATCTAGCTCTTCTAATCTCCAAATCTATAGAAGCTCTATGGTTTTCTCAGAACAGAGAATTCCTACCCCAGAGCACTTAGAGCCAGATGTAGGTGGTCAGGGGTCTGGTGAGCATGAGCTTGAAAAAACTAGGAGTGAACATCCGAGCGCTTCTACCCATGCCGACCTTCTATTAAATGAAGGTACAGAAGATGTCCTCAGAGACACATATGAGTATTCCTCTCCTATTCCCCAAAGGGCAACCACAACTTCTGAGGTTGATGTCACCACATCTCCACTCATTGACTTAGAACAGCCCAGTTCAAACCACCAAGAAACCAGCCGTTCAGAGGATTCTTTTTCTTCTGAATCAAATTCATCTGGGGAAAGCACCTCCACTTCATCATCCTCTCAAAAGGATGATGATGAAAATATAAGAGTTCATTCGCCCCAGAACTCGCCACTTCCTTCACCACATGTTCATGTCTCCGTGACTGACATACCACTACGCACAGAGGATGAGTCCACATCCTCTCCTAGGATAGATGCTAATGAATTCCCATCGGAGGGGTTACGTACCTAGGAATGCACCTCTTACCGGAGTGTTTACACTTCACCAAGGTAAGCATATCGTCTTCGCACCTCATCCTCTCGATGATGAGGATAATGTTGAAACAAATGAACAACCGAAGAGGAGCTCGTGAATAATGTACCCTCAAGGATCGGTTGGAAGTCCTTCTACACTCAACGTCAAAACAAAAAGTGTAGAAGGCCCCTCTGAACGCGAGGGTAAAGGGGCTCCATGTGTTGGAGATGCACCGGTTACATCTTCTGATTTCGTCACAAATGCAGCGTTCTTGGTATTTGCTGATCAAATTCAGAGATCTGTGGAAGATCTAAAATTATCCGTGACTACTAACAATTCTCTTCTTCTGAACCTTCAATCTAAAATTGAAAGTCAGAACTCTCTCTTAGCAGATCTTCAGCGCCAAATGAGTATCTCTCAAGAAGATCAGAAGGCCTATTTTGCTGAACAATTTTTGCTCTTGAAAAATGGTCTTCAAGCAAATGCAGAGGCAATCTCTCAACTTCCAGACTCTCTACGTGCCTCTGTAGACTACAGCTCTCTGGTGGCCGATATACAGAAGATTGTCAAGACCATCATTACTTCTGATGATCCCTCTGGGTCTACGCTCGTCAAGAAATCTGACCTCGCCTCTTTCCAGAAGATTATCCTTGAGCGCATGTCTACCATCGCTTCAAAGTACTCTTCCAAGCCCTCCACATCCTCAACAGACCAGAAACTTGCTGCTCTCGAATCTACTCTATCTCAACTCGTGCCTCTGGTTTCTTCTATAGCTGAGGCGTTTAATGCCAAGAAGAAAGCCAAGGAAGAAAGGGCTTGCAAAAAGGCGTAGCCGAAAGAAAACGTTCTGAGGATCAGGATCCTGATTCTCAGAAGGGGGAGAAAGGTCCTGAGCCTAAGCAAGCCAAACAAACACCACCAGAACCAAACACGACCACTGCTGACTCTTCAACGCCACAACCATCACAGCAACCTTCTTCTTCAAAACAAGTGCCACTCACTCCAACACCTCTGGCTACGCATTCTGGGCCTCTACCCAGAGATCCAGAGCTAGCTAAGTTCATTCTGGATCTTATGGGAAAAAGCAGAATCCCGAGCTCTCCGGCTGAAAGGGCTGAAATAGTCAGAGCTCACGAAGAACGAGAACGAGCTAAAGCTGCAAAGGAAAGAGCTAAAAGGGCCAGAGAGGAGGATGAGGAAGTGTTCAGAGCTGAAAAAGAGAAAGAAGAAGAGATAATACGCCAGAGGCTAATTGTTGAAGAACAAATAGAGATAGAGAGGGCTGAAAAAGAGAATCTGGAAAGAGAGAAGGCTAGACTTCAAGAAGAACTACAGAGACAGAATTTTGAAGCTGAAGAAAGAGCAAGAGTCAGAGTAGAGGCCGCTCAGAAGCAGAAAGAGATCAGAAGAGGAGAATTTGAAGAAAAGTTAAATAAAGTTGGAAACATTGAACTTCCAACACTTGAAGTTGAGAAAAGGCACATGTATGCTCCAACAGATCAGAAGATTTATCTCATGATGCCTAACTTCGCAAACCAATACAATGTAAGCAGTGAAGTTAAAGATAACTTCATGGCTCATAAACAAGACAGAAAGACGGTTTTCACTACTGCTCCAATTACAAAGATAACAGCCATGAAACATAAGAAGTTTCAAGATACACCCATTTGGTACACAATCTACGAGATAGTCAGATCAAACAACAAGAGTTATTACATATGTGATAATGATCTGTTGTCCATCCATCCAGCTGATCTCATTTTTCTGGAAGAATTTATGAAGACTCAGCTTTCTGAACGCAAAGATCCACAAGACCATGTTGCCTACACTAGAATTATTCTATGTATGAAATCATACATTAGATACAAAAGGCGAGGTCGACTTCAGTTGGATTAAATTTCAAAATGGATAATCTGGCTATCTCTGCACCAAATGAGGAACTTGAAGGGATAAGCAAATTCAGAGTGGGTAGACTTCTTACTGAACCAGAAGAGGGAATCATCTTCAAAAGACCAAATGGAAAGAGCTTCTTTCGCATCAAAGAAGCTCACAAATACTCTTCTGAGGTAGTCTACATCATCAAGTGCTATGCTGGCTTAGACACGACAAATCCAGAGGTTGCAAAGAAAGTAGAGAAAAGACTTGATGGACTTCAGAAGAACAGAGAGCTTATCGATAATATTTCAAGTATCATTGCTGCTGTTGATCCTCTCTGAAGAAAGTTTTTTTTTTGACTTCATACTTAGGGGGAGAATGTTAGATATTAAAGTATGAGTCAAAGAAGAGATGTCTACAAATGTCAACACACTCTTCTTGTTATAACTAATTGTTGTTAGACGCTCCCTTTAAGACACATGGCACTTTGTAATTGGCTAGCATTTTGACTTTCTGTTTTTGTATCTGTATAAATAGCATTGTATTGTGTTTGTAAAAGTTGTCGATCAATACATTTACATTTTGAAGAATACTGTGCGTAATTCATAACTTTCATAATCTTTGTTCTTCATTCTGTTTACTGTTCTATTGATTTAAATTGTTAATTGATCTGCTTCCGCATTTCACTTTGATTCAATACTATCAATTAACAATCGATTTAAAGGAATCTGGAACCAACAAGAGGGAATAGGCAAGATCTTGAAAGTGCTTGCTCGCTTGGTCATGCGAGCCGATCTTCGACCCAAGGCATTGGATCACCTGGGTGAAGATATATTGCCAGCGAGCAGGTAGCCTTTTCGTTTCTACCTTGGAGCCCACTGTCTTCAGAGAAGGATTCTCCCAAGCATATCCAATAGAATCCAAGAATGCGTCGATTTGCATCTTGGTGGGTTCAACGCCCCATTGTTGATTCTTTGCGCGTACAGGGAGACGAAGAGCCTTCCTGACAAACCCAACAGTGAAAGAAAAGAAACCAAGATCTGGAATCTTGAATCCAATAGCAGGGAGCTCGGTTCCCTTGTCCGTCGTCAGCGTGGTACAGTGAGCTGTGTACCAGAGAGCTTGGAGATGAAAGGAGATGCCCACTTGGTTGTCGACGAAAGCGTACATCAGCGGGCACGCTTTAATGAAGGTAGCTCCTTCAGCGAAGTGAGGGCGGTCAGCAGGGATTTCCACCAATGCAATGTAATTGCATGACTTAAATACGGCTTTTTCCATGGGAAAGTGGCAGGTTGGTGCAGCGACCAAAGTGTTGTCTTCAGCAGCAGAGGTTGCAACGGTCTTACTTGCAGAGGCCATTTCTGTAGTAAAAATGGGAACACCAAAGAGATAAATCATGGTTTTATACATGAATGTATAAACCAGAGTTTGGTATAAAGAGTACCAAATGAAAGATTCAAAGAAACAAGTATTTTGATGAACAAGATCAAAATGCTTGTTATAAAAACAATAAAAATAGAAGCTTATTTTAAAAAGAAATAGAAGATAAATAAAAATGGATAAAACTTTAAGAATAAAGTCTTCTGTTCTAACAAAAGAACTTAGAACAGGGTTTTGATAATAGAATTTTTTTTAAGTTTAATCCAGATTATTTTTATTTTCTTTCTAAAACATGTTTTTATATCATTTTAGAGGATTTAAGGAGAAGATGATGTGAAACAAGATGTTTCCAGTCTTAAGTAAGGTTTAGATCAAACCTTAGTTGATTTCGAGAAGGAAAAACACACAAATGCGTGTTCTTGGTGTTCTTGAGAAAACTTGAAGATACGAATGTTTCTTTTGCCTTTATAGAGAGCTATGAAAGCGGAAGGAATCAAGTAAGGCAAAAGAATTGCTTAAATAGCAAGAGGAGAGAGAAAGAAAGTAGTGCTAAACGACGGTTTTAGACTTTTGAAAAAGAAATGATGACCTGGCGCACGTTCCAAGAAAGGAGTTGGAATGGAAATGTCGCGGTCCCTCTTGTGTCAGAAAAAGGTCTGACGTGTCTTTTTCTTTATTTTTAAAAGATTATAATGATAATTATCCATAAGGAAGGTTTATCATTATTAATTTTAAAAAAAAATCTTCATCACTAATAATAAAGGATTGTCAGTGAGGAGTTTTAATTTTAAGAGAGTCATTCTTTGATGAGAAAAGATATCATAGAGTGATAAAGATTAGAATATAATACCTGAGGAGATAGCCCAGATATAGCTGAATCAGAGTTCAGTGAGTGGAGAGTTTGAAGGCTTTATTTGTATCACTTATTGTTAGTCACTGAATAAGAAATTATTCGGCGTTTAACATACCAACTTCACTAATGAGTAGATTGAATCTAGTTTCATCAAGAGGCTTGGTAAAAAGATCAGCGAGCTGATATTCAGTGGGTACAAAATGAAGCTCAATGTGCTATCGGATAAAGTGATATCGGATCTCAATGTGCTTGGTTTTGGAGTGAAGTACAGGGTTGTTAGCAATGGCGATAGCACTAGTACTATCACAGTAGATAGGAATTTTAGAAAGCTTGAGCTTGTAGTCTCTGAGTTGATTTCTCATCCAAAGGATTTGAGCACAACAACTACCAGCGGCTACATACTCAGCTTCAGTGGTGGAGGTGGACACTGAGTTTTGCTTTTTACTTGTCCAACTTATTAACTTTCCACCTAGTAGCTGACACCCACCGGTGGTGCTCTTTCTATCGATTTTACAACCTGCAAAGTCACTGTCAGAGTAACCAATAAGATCAAATCCTTAGCCTTTGGGATACTAGAGACCTAGATTTGGAGTTCCTTTCAGATATCTGAAGATTCGCTTTACAGCAATTAGATGGGATTCCTTCGGTTCAGCTTGATACCGAGCGCAGAGACAAGTAGCGTACATGATGTCTGGCCTACTCGCTGTAAGATACAACATAGATCCAATCATTCCTCGATAGGCAGTGACATTGATTGGTTTCGCATTGGGATCCTTGTTCAAAGTCATAGGAGGCGCCATAGGGGTCTTCATCGCTAAGCATTGATTCATGTTGAATTTATTCAACATGTCTTTAACATATTTGCTTTGACAAATAAAAATTCCTTTGTCAGATTGCTTAATCTGCAAACCTAGAAAATATGTTAATTCATCCATCATACTCATTTTATATTGTTTTTGCATTTTTGTAGCGAAACGAGTGCACGGTTTGGGTCTTGTGGAACCAAAGATAATGTCATCAACATATATCTGAGCGAGAATAGTATGACCTTTATATTTTCTTAAAAACAAGGTTTGGTCAATTTTTCCACGGACAAATTTTTCTTTAAGAAGAAATTTAGAAAGGGTATCATACCAAGATCTAAGAGCTTGTTTTAACCCGTAAAGAGCTTTTTCAAATTTAAAAACATAACCAGAATGGTTAGGGTCTGAGAAACCAGGGGGTTGTTCAACATAAACTTCCTCGCTGAGTTTTCCATTAAGAAAAGCACTTTTAACATCCATTTGAAAAACTTTAAAGTCTTTATGGGCAGCATAAGCTAAAAAGAGTCTTATGGCTTCGAAACGAGCTACAGGTGCAAAGGTCTCATCATAGTCAATTCCTTCTTCCTGTCTATAACCTTGAGCAACAAGTCTAGCCTTATTACGAATTATAGTCCCGTTTTCATCTAGCTTATTTCTGAAAACCCATTTGGTTCCTATGACGGTTTTGTCAGAGGGTTTAGGAACAAGATTCCAAACTTTATTTCTACGAAATTCAGTCAGTTCTTCTTGCATAGCTGAAACCCAGCTAGGACCAGAGATAGCTTGATCTATCTTCTTAGGTTCAGAGAGAGAAATGAAGTTAACATAAAGACAGATATTACCTGTACCTCTACGTGTTTTGATACCTGCAGTGGGATCACTAATAATTTGATTTATTGGATGATTTACAGTCTATCGCTGAGCTGGTGGTTGAGGAGAAAGACGAACAGTAGATTCATCGACTTGTTCTTCAGTTTCTGGACTAGGACTTGTTGTTTCAGCAACAGGTACTTCATTTAGAATCAATTCAGGGGATTGATTTTCAGATGTAGTTTGGTTGTTCACTGAGGAATTTCTGAGAGAGGAGTCAGCAACAAGAATCTGATTAAGAGGAGTAACATTCATCCCTGAAGATGGATGATTGTCACTTGATGGATTTATAGGGATTTCATCATCATATTCATCAACCGGAGATTGATTGCTGAAATATGTTTCCGGTTCCCCATAATGAGATCTCATCCAGGCATTCAATTCTTCATCATCATCACGAGAATGAGAAGCATGAATGGGGCGAGATTCATCAAAGTTGACATGCATGGATTCTTCAACATGTTGTCTTCTTTTGTTGAAGACTCTGAAGGATTTAGATACAGAGGAGTATCCAAAAAATATACCATCGTCAGCTTTTGGATTAAATTTACCCAAATGATCTCTGTCATTCAGAATATAACATCTACATCCAAAAATATGGAAATATTTCAGAGTAGGTCTTCTCCCATGAAACAATTCATAGGGGGTCTTCTTAAATCGCTTAACTATCAGGGATTGATTTTGAGTGAAGCACGCTCTACTGACTGCTTCGGCCTAGAACTGAGTAGGTAGATGCGATTCACTGAGCATTGAGCGAGCCGCTTCAATGATAGTTCAATTTCTTCTTTCAGCAACACCATTTTGCTGAGGAGTTCTCACTGATGAGAAGTTGTGAGAGATGCCTTTTTCTTCAAACAAGTTTACCAGAGTACTGTTTTGAATTCAGTACCATGATCACTTCTTATGGAACGAACAATTAGATTGTTTAACACTTCCATTCTTTTGATAAAAGAAATAATCATTTCAGGGGTATCACTTTTGGATCGAAGGAAGAACACCCATGTTTATCTGGAGTATTCATCAACAATCACCAAGGTATATTTCTTCCCAGAGATAGATTGGACATTGACAGGTCCAAATAAATCCATATGGAGTAGCTGAAAAGGAGCGTTCACTGAAGAAACTTGCTTCGACCTGAAGGAGGCTTTTGTCAGCTTTCCCTTTTCACACGCTGAACAAAGAGATTCCTTTGTAAAGGTATAATTTGGGAGGTCTCTGACAAGATCTTTTTGAGACAATTCATTTATTGTCTTAAAGTTGAGGTGCGAGAGTCTTTTATGCCATAACCAGTTTATGTCAGTGGATGCTTTAGAGATAAAGCACATGTTCTCAGTGTGAGAACTATTCATATTTATGACATACACGTTTTCCACTCTTTTGCCTGTTAGGGCAAGCTTATCATTTCCGTCAATGACAGCACATCTATTCTTTAAGAATAGAACTTTGAAGTCTTTGTCACATAACTGACTAACGCTCAAAAGATTGTGCTTTAGTCTCTCAATGTAAGCAACTCGAGAAAACGATGTGGCTCCGTTGGTTAGAATTCCATAACCTTTAGTGTATCCTTTGCCCTTTCCACCAAAGGTCACTGATGGACCAACTTCTTCTTTGTAATCAGTGAGCAGAGATTTTCTGCCAGTCATATGCCTCGAGCATCCGCTATCAAGATACCAGATGCCTTTGGCACTCTGCATACAACAAAAGATTAATTGTTTAAAGGTACCCATACTACTATGGGTCCTGCTTGGTTAGACACAAGATTGGCGGAGGAGCTACTAGCTGAAGAACTCTCTTCAGTGGATATCTTCACCTTAGTTGGTTTTGCAACCTTGGTGGATTTCACTCTCGCTGATTTATCAGCTTGAGCTACTTTCTTTCCATGAGCTAGTTTATCAGCTCTAGTAGCATTAGGACATTTGCTTGCAATGTGGGTAGTTTCACCATAGTGATAGCACTTCCTATACTTAAAAGGTTTGGAAATCAGAGAGGGAACATGAACTTTCTCAGGGATAGGTCCAAGAATTCCTTTATCCATCGTCCTTGGAGGTATAACAACCTTTTCAGGGGTAGGAGTGAGATCAATTTTAATTCTGGGGGTTGGTCTCTGAGAAAAGTCAGGGACCTTCTTCCCAGATTTATAAATTTTCTCTGAGGACTTCTTGTTCCTAACTTGAGTTTTCTTATTCTTAGGAACTTGGTAAAGAAACTCGTTCTTGATCACTTTCTTATAATTAATCACAGAAAGCTTTTCTTTAGAAGAAGAGGAAGAAGAAGTAGAAGAAGAAGGATCAGGGATAGAAGAGACAAACATTCCAAATTTGAGCATGGAACGATCATTCTCTGATTCTTCCTTTTCAGGGTTATAGCCTAACCCACTTCTTACTTTCATAGGTATTTGGGCATTGATGATCTCATTGACTTTATCAGAAGCCTTACACCATCCTTCGATGGTTGCCTTTTCAGATTTAAGATCAGCGATAGCCTTTTCCCTATCAGTGATAGCTTATTGTTTCTCGATGCTTATTGTTTGATTGGCAAAGACTTGGTCCTTGAGAGATTCCTCAATTTTAGAAAGTTCTTTGATTCTTATATGGCAAATTTTCAATTGTTCAGATAAGTCAGTGTTAATTCTCTCGGCCTAGATTTTTCCATTTAAAATATTGTAAACATCAATAGTCATAACATCGAGAGCTGACAAGTTATCACTTCCAGAAGGTAATGAAATAGAAGGAATGGTTACCTGAGTAGAAGGAGACTCAGAGGAAGAAGTTTCAGTGGCTTCTTCAGCGTCCTCAATTCTTGCCATTAGACAGAAGAAGGCAAGATCTTCTTCATCTGAACCAGACTCTTCGGAGGTCTTGGCCCAGTCATCTTCAGCATCCCAATCAACTTCTTCAGCGATAAGGCCTTTACCTTTTTGCTGGTGTTTCTTCAGATCCTTGTATTTGTTTTTTAATTTCAAATACTTCTCCTTTTTATCAGAGGTCTGGGAGGTGGTTGGAGCTGCAACTTTCTTTCCCAGCGGGCAATGTTTTTTGCTTTTCAGAGTCAGAGACGTTAGAAGGTTCTCAAAAGTTGCTCTTTCTAGCAAATCTTTTAAAGTTATTAATTAAGAGAGCTAGAGAGTTATCAAACTCAGAGATGTCAACATCAGTGAGTTGATCTTCTGAATCAGTTTGATCTAATTCAGTGATGGAGGAGATAGTGGAAGAAGAAACATTTTTAGAAGACGTTGCCTCTGAAGTCACAAGTGCCAAAGAAGTATTTTTGGCACCTTTGAGTTCATTAATGAGGTTCTTCCCGAGAAGTTGAGATTGTTCCTCATTTAAGAGCATTCCTTATAACGCACTTAAGGACAAGGTTTCAAGATTCTTTGACAGCTTTAGACATGTAGTGTACACTACCCATTGATCGGGTAGTGCCTCCATGAATTTTGTCAGTATTTCAGCGTTTGAATATACTATGTCGACTGATTTAAGATCAATCAACAAACAGTTGAAACGCTGGTGGATTTGAGAAAGAGATTCACCTTTTTGATACATAAAGCTCTCATATTTTCTTACAAGGTTTATGCATCTGGTAACTTTTACCTCAGAAGTTCCTTCATATTGGATACATAGAGTATCCCACACGGCCTTAGAAGTCCTCATTTTCATAACAGAATGATAGACTTCATCTGGTAAAGCCATTGCTATTATAGATCTAGCTTTAGAGTCAATAGAAATTTCTTTCTTATCTTCTTCAGTCCATCTGTTAGGAGTTTTAACGATATCCTTTCAGGAATGGCTGGAGTAGTAGTGGTGGCAGGAACACTAGCTACTATAGTTGTAGGAACGAATGGTCCATTTTCTAGATAGTAGGGAATCTTTGGGTCAGATCCTTCTAGAAATAGAGACATTCTTTCCTTCTATAATGGAAAATTATCATGGCTAAATCTTGGAGGTTTAGCTAAAGATCCATTATCATTGTAGTTCGTATTAGGGTTTGACATTTTAAAATAGTTTATTAGAAAAATATTTTAGAGATTAAAAGAAACAAAGCTCTGATACCACTTGTTGGTCCCAATAAGGGTCTACAAGTGTTCAATTATAGTAAACAGTTTGTAGAAGGGGGGGGGGGGTTGAATACAAACACACAGATTTTTGTTTTTAAATAAGTTTATATATCATAAACAAATTTACAGTTATAAGAGGAATAAGAACAAGTTTAAAACCTATTCTATTATAACTAAGAAACACTAAGTTTGATGCACAAGAAGAAGGAAGAAAGAATAAAGAGGGTTTAGGCTAGAAGGAAGCATGCATATAGATGAAGAAGATATCTCCATCTTATTTATACCCGTTTGCATTTAATGCAAGACAAAAGGTATATGCCACATGTCAAGCTTGGATAGGAAGCTTGTCCTTGCTAATAAGACAACCATGCTTTTAGCCGAATATGAACAGTACCGTATAAAATATGATGGGGACATAAGAGACAAGTCGTACGTCCTTTTCTGACATGGTTCTAGGTTTGACTTTTGTGCATCGAGGATAAGATCAATCTTTAATCTTGCAAAGGAAGCTTCATTTGATCGCTGATACTGAATCTTCAAGGATGAACTTCAGTATCGTTGAGGCTTCACAAGACTTCACACTTTGAGTATATAATCGCTGCTATCGCTGAACCGCTTCAGTTCACTTAGCTGATTATCTCTTTCTTCAACTACGGTCTTCGACTTTCGCTGAATGGTCTTCTGGTGTGATAGCTGATCTTCAGGGCTTCAGAGATAAGCTTGTTGTTCCTTGATCTTCAGCGATCGCTGATGGTAATCAGCGTGTGCTATCGCTGAATATGAACAGAAGCTTATACAATGGAATTTCACTAAGTATACAAAAGGAATCATATTCAAATCATTAAAAGGAGTTATGATCAACAATTTGGTTTGAAGATGGAGGTGCAGATGGAGATGAGGGAGAAGCTTTTCCTTTATCCTGAGAAGAAGTATCAGTGCCCATAGCAGTCTTAGCCTTCTTGGTTTCTGGCATTTTCTCCCCCTCTGAGAATCAGGATCCTGATCCTTAGATCTTTTTCTTTTGAGTTCAGAATTTTTGCATGCTCTTTCTTCCTTAGCCTTCTGTTTAGCAGCGAATGTAGTAGAGAGAGAGCTTACCATTGAAGATAATTGAGAAATAGAGGACTCGAGAGAAGTGAGCTTCTGATCCATATTTGAAGTGCTGGCAGTGGTTTTTGAAACATATTTGGAAGTGAGAGTATTAACATGTCGAGCATGGTTTTCTGAAAGATAGCCATGTCGGACTTTTTCACTAGGGATGATCCAGAAGTGTCTTCAGAGGGTTGTACAGCCTTAATGATTTTCTGAAGATCTGCCACTAAGGAGCCATATTCGTCAACAGAGATGGTGACCTCTGGAGTTGGAATTTCATCAGGAATAAAGAAGATAGCGTCAGAGTTGGCCTGGATGCCTTTGTGTAGAGAAGTAAAATGATCAGAAGCTTGTGATTGTTGAGCTTCTGCAGTTGTAGAGATAAGCGCTCTGAGCGCCTCCAGAGTTTGAATATGCTGTGCTTGTTCATTTTGGATGGCAAGAAGAATGGCATTTTGAGAATCCAGGGATAGTTTTAGATCTTCCACAGATCTCTGAAGCTTCACCAAATGCCTTAAACGCTGCATTGGTGATGAACTCAGAATGTGTAACCGGTGCATCTCCAACAAATGGAGCCCCTTGTCTCTCGCGTTCAGAGAGGCCCTCTTTCACACCTGTATTGACGTTGAGTGTGGAGGGACTTCCAATCTGTCGTCGAGGGCTGTGATTCACGGACACCCCTTCGGGTGTTCTGAAAGTGTCAGCTTTATCCCGATCATCAGAGGATGGGGAGCTAAACACAATGTGCTTACCTTGATAAAGTGTAAACACTCCGGTAAGAGGTGCGCCCTGTGGCTGTAACCCCTCTGATGGGATTTCCTCAGCGTCTAAACTATCAGAAGATATGGACTTATCTTCTAAGGTTCCTACGACATTGTCGGTCACGAAGACAGCAACATTTGGTGTGGATTGTGGCGAGTTCAGGGGCGAAGGTACTCTTATCTTATCATCATTCTTTTGAGAGAATGATGAGGATGTGGTTTCCCCGGTAGTGCTTGATGCAGAAGATTGAGAAATATCCTCTGATCGGATGGTTTCAGGGTGGTTTGGACTGGGTGGTCCTTGGTCAATGAGAGTAAATGTGTTGGCATCTACCTCAGCAAATGTGGGAACCCTTTGGAAAGAAGGAGAGTTGCGCTCATATGTGTCTCTATGGAAATCTTCAGTACCCTCTTGCATTAAGAGGTCAGCATGGGTAGAAACACTCGGTTGTGCACTCTGATTCTTTTCAAACTCAGCCTCACGTGACCCCTCACTTCCTACATTTGGCTCTAAGTGCTCTAGGATAGGTATTCTCTGTTCTGAGAATACCATAGAGTGTTTATAAGATAAGAGATAGAGAGAGGAGAAAGGAATAAGGTCGAGCATATACCTGGAGAGTTCATTTGGAGATGAGTAACCGTTGACATCGATAGTTGGTTTATGGGAGCTCATGGATGCTATCTTGCAAAATGGTTGAATCAGAGGAGCTTTAAGAGCACCGATCGCTGGGTAGGTGAACAGGGACAGAAACCTAGGAAACATCAGGAAGGGGTGTTCCTTGATTCTGGAAGGATATCTTAGTGTTAATAGCTGCTTTTATCTCTTGAAAGATGAGGCTGACATAGTCCAGGGGTCGGTTAAAGTACATTCCATACATGATTGTAAGGATGTTTCTGCTGGCTTGGTCTAGGGATCCAATCTTGCATGTAAGACTTTTGTTGAGGATGGAGATAAGCGTGTTCCACATTGGGGGCAGTTTCTTTCGTTTAAATTCAGAGAGGTTGGATAAATTTTCATTATACCCTAAGAAGTGAATAAAGGAGAGAAGGGCTTCAGATGTTGGATTTTGGTCTAGGGCAGGGTTTGGCACAGTCTCACCATCAACTTCAATTGTGGGGGTAGGCAAGTGAAAATACCTAGCGATTTTCTTCTTAGTGATGGGTATTTCCACAACATTTTCAGGTTCATTGGGATGAGTGAAATTTCCACGTAGTGTATCGTCATCTGCGATGTACATAGACTGGCATACCTCCTGGACATACAGCTCAGGAACATTTGGATTGACCAAAGTTAGGGCACGGTTTAGTTGATGTTGTTGAAGAAATTCAACCAGGATTCTTCGGTCAGATATGTGTTAGGATCGAGGAGAACCTACACATTGTTTGCCTTCAAAGGCAGCTTGACGATTGGAGCACTATCAGCCGTGGAGTCAACAAGACGACCTTCGTCATCATTGAGATTTGTAAGACCAAGTCTGGAAGCCATTGATGGATTTTTAGGAATGCTTGAGAGAATTTGAAAGCAGGAAAGTTTGAGTGTAATGTGGAATGAGAAGGGTTTTGAATTTGGGGAAAAGGAAAAAACGATTCAGTTATGCTGAGGTAAGCACGCACGCGTGTAGTCATGCAATCACACGATGAAAGACAGGTGTAAAGCATAAAATCGTGTAAATGATGACTTAGCATAGGTTTATCGAAGGTAAACCGTTTGATTATCCCCGAAGAAAAAAAATTAAAAAGAAAATAATAAGAAAAATTAGTATTTAATCAAGAAAAATAACATTTTAATTGATTAAACCAATTTTTGAGATTAAATCTTTTTAATGAATTTAAAATCAGACGTTTGGAGAAATAAAACAGTTTGGATCCAAATGAAGGTTTAATATTCATTGACAGATGTTTCCTAAGAAATTAAGAAATAATATGAAAATTTTAAATTAACCTTGAAGGCAAGAGTTAATTAAAATAGACTTATTGATGTTAAAATTTCAGAAGAAAACTAAGTCAACAAACAATAGGTCAAAAAAAATTTAACCCAAAAAAAAATGTCAAAAAAGAACAATTTTTCAAGAAAAGATTAAGTTAACTCTGAGAATTCTAAATAACCTTGACGGCAAGAGTTAATCAGAAGAAGCAGATGTAAAATAACCTTTTAAAGAAAGAAAATGTTCAGAAGACAGCTAACAGAAGTTAGACTTAGTTTTTCTCCCCCTGGAAACAAGCTCGGAGCTCCCCCTCAGAAGTTGTACCATTCTCCCCCTTTGCTTTTCAAGAAATGCTTCCTTTCTGTTGACACTTGAATATAAAGGAATAAAAAGCTCAAGAAACAGAGATGGTCAGAGACTTCTGAATGCTTCTGGAAAAAAAATTATTAGAAGCGATCAAAGGTCTCTAAACAGCTCTAAGATTATGAAAAATAAAATTTACATATTTATCATCCCAACTTGCTGATTAAAAAATTAAAACGCTTCTCATTAAGAGCTTTTATAAAAATATCAGCCAGTTGGTAATCAGTAGAGACAAAATACATTTCTATTGTGCCCTTCTCTACGTGATCTTTGATAAAATGATACCTGGCATCAATATGCTTTGTTTTGGTGTGCTGAACTGGGTTTTCAGTAATGGCAATGGCACTCTCTGAATCACATAGGATGGGAATCTTATCATATATCAGTCCATAGTCTCTGAGTTGAGTCTTCATCCAAATAACTTGTGAACAGCAACTAGCAGCAGCAACATATTCGGCCTCTGTAGTAGATGTTGAGACACAATTTTGTTTTTTGGATGTCCAGCTGATAAGTCTATTTCCCAAAAGTTGACAGCTATCGGAGGTAGTCTTTCTGTCCAGCTTACATCTTGCATGATCAGAATCTGTCTATGCCATTAAATCAAACCCATAATTTTTAGGATACCAGAGACCCAATGAAGGAGTTCCCTTTAAGTATCTAAAAATTCTTTTGACAACGGCCAAATGGGATTCTTTTGGATTGGCTTGATATCGAGCACAAAGACAGGTGGCAAACATAATATCAGGCCTACTAGCAGTTAAATACAGAAGAGACCCTATCATACCTCTGTAGCCCGTGACATCTACTGGTTTCCCAGAAGAATCAGGACCTAGTTTCATACTAGGAGAGATAGGTGTTTTCATAGGTGATGAATTGTGAAAATACAATTTCTTTAGCATGTCAGAAACATACTTGGCTTGGTTAATAAAGATACCATCGGTATTTTGTTTAACCTGGAGTCCGAGAAAAAATGTTAGTTCTCCCATCATACTCATTTCAAATTCCTTTTCCATCAATGCAGAAAACAAATCTACTTCAGTTTGATGAGTAGAGCCAAATATTATGTCATCCACATAAATTTGAACAATAGTTAACATACCTTTGCCTCTTTTGATGAACATTGTGGTATCAATCTTACCTTTCTCATAACCTTTGCTGATCAGAAATTTGGATAACCGTTCATACCAGGCTCTGGTGCTTGCTTTAAACCATATAAAGCTTTGTCGAGAAGAAAGACGTATTCTGGATGTTTTGCATCTTTAAAACCAGCAGGTTGTTCAACGTACACTTTTTCTTTGAGAT
This sequence comes from Silybum marianum, assembly GCA_036898165.1. Taxonomy (NCBI): domain Eukaryota; kingdom Viridiplantae; phylum Streptophyta; class Magnoliopsida; order Asterales; family Asteraceae; genus Silybum; species Silybum marianum. The sequence continues at coordinate 20,622,445 of CM072533.1, read as the reverse complement.
AACCATTCAGAAATGCACATTTAACATCCATTTGATGTACTTTAAAGTTTTTGTATGCAGAGAAAGCCAGAAATAGTGTTATTGCTTCAAGTCTTGCAACAGGGGCAAATGTTTCGTCATAGTCAATGCCTTCTTCTTGACAATATCCCTTAGCCACTAGACGAGCCTTATATCTTATCACTATTCCGTCTTCATCCTTCTTATTTCTGAATACCCACTTAGTACCAATAGCAATTTTTCCTTTTGGTAAAGGTACTAAGTTCCACACCTTGTTACGTTCAAATTGAAGTAATTCTTCTTGCATAGCTTCCACCCAACTTGGTTCTATCAAGGCTTCATGAACATGCTTTGGTTCGATCATGCTAAGAAAGTTGACATAGAATGCTTCATTAGCAGTAGCTGATCTTGTTTTAATACCCTCAGATGGACTACCAATGATGAGATCTGGAGTGTGTGATTTAGTCCATCTTGTCATCCTTGTTTGTGGTACCTGTTGAGCCAGAACTTTTGTTTCTGTTTCAGAAGATTCAATAACCTCATCTGGAATTGTTGAATCTGAATCATTAGTGCCTGAAATCTCCCCCTCAGATGAAGATACAGAAGTAGCTTCAGATGAAGATACTGGAATAGCTTCTGGACTGGCATGTGATAAGATTGGAGCAGAGATGACAGGGGAACGTGCTGTAGAAACAGTAGGACCAGATAGAGTTATCCCAGAGGTGTGAAGAACTTCATGAATATATTTAAGGATGAGGTACGAGGTAGTTGTTCTGAAAATATTTCTTCGCCTAGAAAATCTTGAAAAATGGCATCGATCTCGGATTCTTTGGAGCCTGAAAGATAATCAGAAGTCACTGTATTAAGTTTAAGTTCTGAAGTAGAATACTCAGAAGTTAGTTGGGTCTGATCATCAAAATCAATGTTAATGCTTTTCCATAACAGTCTTAGTACGTAAGTTAAAAACTCGATAGGCTCTAGAGTTTAACGAATATCCTAAGAATTTAGCTTCATCTAAATTTGGATCAAATTTACCTAGTTTGTCTCTGTCATTTAAGATAAAACACCTGCAACCAAAAATATGAAATTTTTTGACATATGGTTTTCGTTTGTTGATAAGCTCATAAGAGGTTTTGAGATGCCTCTTGACAATTATGGGACGATTTTGAGTGAAACAAGCAGTGGCTACGGCTTCTGCCCAGAAATGAATGGGAAGACCAGAAGCTGCAAGCATCGTTCAACTGGGTTCGATTGCGACGTTCAACTACACCATTCTGTTGAGGAGTGCGTACAACAGAGAAATTTTGTGTGATTCCATTTTCAACAAAGTATGCCTCAAGCTTGGCATTCTTGAATTCAGTACCGTTGTCGTTTCTGAGCTGTTGAATCTTCTGATGTAGAAGAACTTGGATTCTGGTCATCATATTCTGTAAAACGATAGGCACCTCTGACTTTTGTCTTACAAATGCGAGCCAGGTATACCTGGAAAATTCATCAATAAGTACCAGAATATACTTTTTACCAGAGAGACTCTGAATTGCAATGGGACCCCAGAGATCAACATGTAACAATTGCAGAGGTCGAGTACAAGAATGATCACTCTTTGTTTTATGAGAAGCTCGTTTAATTTTGCCCATTTCACATGCAGGACAGAGATGATATTTTTGAAAGTGAACTTCTGGAAGATCAGTTACTAACTTTTGTTTGACAAACATTTCAAGAGAGTCAAAGTTTAAGTGAGACATTTTATGATGCCATAACCATGCAACTTCACTCTTTTTGGAGATAAGACAGAGACTTTCCTTACCATCCTTGGATGTGAAATTCATCATATATAAATTACCTGTTCTGTCAGCTCTCCAGAGTTCCTCACCCGCCTTAGAAAATAGGTAACAATGTTTTTCATCAAATACCACAACGATTTTAGAATCACAGAGTTGACTTACACTTAACAAGTTATGTTTCAATCCAGATGATAGAAATATCATAATAGCTTCAAAAGGAACTGGGTTCTTAAAAGAGAAAAAGATCTGAAGAAGTTCTGAAGATACTTCTGAAGGGGTTCTGAAGAAGTTCTGAAGACACTTCTGAAGAAGTTCTGAAGGAGTTCAGAACCAACTCTGCACTTGTCTGTTATGAATGTCTTGTCACTTTAGTCTTTCTATTGTATGTATAAATAGATAGTTAGTTAGATTGTTAGAACTAATGTTTTTCATATACCTTGTAAAGATATATTCTGTATACAGTACATTCAATCAATACAAATTACATTTTGCTACTATCATTCCTGTTATAATCTTTTCATATATTGATATCTTGATTGTTTGGGTCCTATCACCAGAAACATGAGTTACTTTAGATAAGGTAATATTACCTTCTTGTAAAGTACCATAGCCCTTTATTTGACCCTTACCCTTATCTCCAAACGTTACAGCTCGACCACTTTTGTCTTTGAATTGGGAGAGTAATTTTTTCGTTCTAGTCATGTGCCTCGAGCATCCAGAGTCAAGATACCAGATATGCACATGCTGCTTTTGCAATCAATCAGAGTTTTTTAGGTACCCATCACATTATGGGTCCTTTAATGTTAGTTTTAGGTTTGTCAATTCTTTTAACTTGCTCTTGATTTGATTTAGCAGAGGGTTGAGGATTCTTCTTTGCAGTTTTAATTTTATTGTTTTTCTTTTGTTTATTTTTGCAGTAAGAGAAATTAGCATTTGACTGATCAGAGGTCCTCAAGAAAAATTGTTTTAATTTTAAGAACATAGAAAAACATTCAGAATTCTGAGACAGAAAAGATTTCATTGAATTTTCATTAAGATAATGAGAACTACAATTTTTCTTAATATTGTCTTTTCTAGTATCAGTAGTTCTATAGAACTTCCTATCTAGACTAGACTTATTTTCACAATCTGAAATGTTCTTCAGCGGAGGCTTCTTCTGATTTACCTTTTTAGGAGCTTTCGAAGTTACTGAAACAGGAGCAGAGATATTAGATGTCCATTTTCCCTTTTGAACATAAGTAAACTTTGGAAGATTGGATTTTGGAGACTATTTATCTTTCAAACCTTTTTTGAGATTTTCTTCTTTCTCAAGTTCAAGACAAGATTTGGCTTTAATACACATCCCTATGAAGTCTGGATGAATAGATACAGGTTTTCTATGTCCTTTTGAAGAAGCAGAAAGTATCGGTATGCCACTGAAATGTTTTTCAACATTTTTATCAGAGGCTCTTATTTCAAGAGATTCACTAGTATATAAGAAAGGGGCATCTTTATTTTTTATGACCTCTGGAGACTTGCTGTAAATAGGTGAAGATTGATTTTCACTTTGATCATCAGTCTCCCAAGGATATGTGATTATCAAAGAAATCTTCACTTTGATCATCAGTCTCCCAAGGATATGTGATTACTTCCAAATTATCTTGAGATTCAGAAAGATTTAAGTCTGTTAAAGAACAAAGAAATATCTCTGGATTTTTCTTTGAAGAACTTTGCAAAACATTTTCATGTTCAAGTTTGAAACACTTATCCAGAGTTGAGAGAATATTATTTTCAAAACTAAGTCGTAACTCTTCTTCTACTTGTGTAGGAATAAAAGCATCAACTTCTGGATTCAAAGTTATAGGACCATTTAAACCAAATTTGAAAATATCATCCTTCTTCTGAATTTTATTCAGATCAACGTTTGTTTTTCCAGATGAATATACAATATTTTTGAACTTGAGTTTTCGTTGATGATGACCATTTTCATATTTTGATCGTTTGAAGATTGATTTTTCATATAAAGTTGGAACCACTGGCTTCTGTTCTTGTCCCATACAGAAGACAGAATCTAAGGTAGACCTTTTCTCACATGTGTAGGGATCTAAATCCTCAAAACCAAGTCCAGATCTCCCTACTTATGTATTAATTTTGTCGTGAACTTTTTGGGCATCCAAATATGTTTTGATTTGTAGCCTTTTGTTTTGAAGTTCGACATGTAAAAATTCTCTCTCTTTTTATAAATAATTTTTAAGTGCTACAGGATTGAGTCTGTCACTTTCTTTATCTCGAATCTCCTTATCTTTTTCTTCCAAAAGTTTCTTAAAATTTAAGTTCTCCTTTTTAAACTTAACTTCAATAAGTTTTAGAGTCATGGAAATCTTTTCTTTTTCAGTGCTTAGTTCCAGTTTTTCTTCAGTTAAAATATCCATCTCCCTTTTATAGATATATCATTCCCTTTGTGTTGTAGAAAGAGTTTTTTCAATGCCTTTTCGTAATTTCTTTTCAATTGTGAGCTTTTGTTTTAGTTCTTCAAAATTGTTTAATAAAAGCACAATTGTGTTTTCAAGTTCGGATGATTCAGAGAAAGTACTAACCGGTGATTCAGAAGGATGATCTTCTGACTCATTTGTCTTTGCCATCCCACAAAACATGGCCTCATCACCGCTAGATTCATCTCCTAGCCAGTTTTCTTTCTCAGCATAATGAGCTCTTTCAGTGACATTGTACTTGTATTTGTTCTTGTAGTACGTCTTGTCTTTATCCAGAGTTCCTCTGCAATCCTTAGAGTAATGTCCTAGCTTGCCACATCTGTAGCACACATCCTTCTTCTTCATCTCATCTTCTTTCTTCTCAGCGTCAGATTTCTCAGTTCTCTGAATCTCTTGTTTGGGAGAAAAAGCAGTAGATCGATCAGATCTTCTGTTCCCCTAAAATGATCTATTCCAAACCTATTAGTGAATTGTTTGGTAATAAGAGCCAAAGAATCAACTAAGGCTTTGATTTCATCATCAGAGTCAGAATCACTCTCTGGAATAGCCTCTGATATGAAGGTCTTGCTTTTTCCTCTCTTTTCTTCACTTCTTCTTCTGGTCGTTCCCTTAGATTCAGAGATCAAAGCCAGAGGTCCACCTATAGTTGTTTTCTTCTGAAAAACCTCTTTCTCATGGGCTTGCAAAGTACCAAAAACATCATGCAGAGTCCATTGCTCCAGATCTTGATTTACTTAAAGGGACATAGAAATATTTGACCATTCTGAATTCAATCGTTTAAGAAATAGGACGTTGTTATCTTCTTGTGATCGAATAATATCACATATTTTACATAGATTTATTAAAGAATTAAATCTATGATAGGTCTGTTCTAGAGACTCTTCAGGATTGGCTTGGAAGCCGTTATACTCGTTCAGAGCTTGAGCTCTTCTGTTTTTCTTCATTTTAGCACCACCTTCAAGAAGATTTTCTAATTGATCCCATAATTCCTTGGCAGTACCACAGGAATCCAGAGATTGAAAAATCTCATTTGGATTAGCCATGATAAGAAGAGTTTTGGCCTTTTTGGCTAGTTCAAGTTTGGCCTTTTCCTCATCAGACCAGTTTCCCTTCAGCTTTGGAACTTTTTGAGATGGGACTTCATCAGTATTGGTAGTAGCAGGAATTCGTGGAATTGTAGTCATTGGTACGAAGGGACCATTTTGGACAATAGGGTAGAATCCTGTATCCAATCCTTCATAGAAATTTATCATTCGAATTTTCCATTGTGGATATTCATCACGAATGAGAGTAGGAGGTTTGGTCAGAGAACCGGAGGTGTAAACAGCATTCAGATTTGAATTTGCCATTTGTGACAGGGAACAGAGAAACGAGATGGAAGAAAAAAAATTGACAATTGTATGAAATTTAGAACAATTAAATTCCAATTGAATCGAAAACCAGGTCGATATCCTTCAAAATTAACCACAATTACCACTATTTTGGAGAAAATTGTTATGAGATTAATAAATTCTCGTAGAACAGGATGGAGTTATGAACAATAGTATAAAACTGAAAGATACAGTACTATAGAAGAGGGATTTCTCCAAATGGAAGAGATCAAATAATCAATAGATTGATTAGATGGCTCTGATACCAATTGTTGGAACCCAGATCCCTTTCTAAATAGTTAATTGAGATATTTGAGAATCAAAGTATAAGCGGAAGCAATTCAAATCAATTAACAACAGTAATTATCAAACAAACAGTAAGTAATAAGAGATGAAGAACAGACTGAGATTGTATTGATAACCTTGAAGATCGATTACAAATACAGGAATTAGATGCACAATATGATCTCCAAAAGTATACTTTCCAATCGACAACTTTTACATTCAAAGACTTAATCTATTTATACTATTACAATTAATATAAAGTCAACAATCTAACCAGTTACAAACTGACACGTCAACAGGTAGGAGCGTATGACAGAATTCAGTTGTAACCGGAGACGCATGAGGTAAGAGTGTGCCACGTCATATCATACTTCCATCTTATGGTTCATACTTCTTAGGTGTAACAAAGATGATGATGATCCTATGGTTCAAGTTATTGATAAAGATGGATATGCGGTATATAAATTACAATCAAATATGACTGAAGCAGAAATTTTAAAATCTGAAGCACCAAAAGTACCTTCTGACAAGTTTAATATTGTTTTTCTGAAACCAGAATTTCTGAAAACTGAAATTTCTTCTACTTCATTAAATGATACTCCTATATCCACAAAAACATCTTTATCTTCAATATCATCATCTGATTTTGTAACCAGAGTTAAAAAGTTTGAAAAAGGACATTCTTCAAATTCAACTTCTAAAGTTCAAAATTCCAACCCTAAATCTGAAGTTAAAACTAAAGTAAGTAAAAGAATTTCTTATAATAATCCTCATTTCTTATCTTTTACAGAGCTATCCACTTTAGTTTGGAGAAAGAAAGGTGAAAGACTATCAAAAACTGACAAATTAGATAGTTTTTCAAATTCAAAGAAAATTGATGTACCAAAGATTAATAAAGTGAATAAAGGAACGTCTGTTGACAAATCAAATAGTGTTGACTCTTGTTCATCTATTGCTTTATTAAATATTCTGAAGAATCATATTCACTGCATTAATTGTGGTCATCATAATTTTCATCTGAACTTCAAAACAAATAAAACAAAACTTGAGAAATCAATTCAGAACTTCTCAGCAACTGTGGCAAATAAATATAAAAAGAAAAAGAAAAAGAAAAATTATACTAAAAATGATAAATTCAAAGGTTCTGAACAAACTTCTGACTTTCAAAAGATTAAGTCAAAGTTCAGAAATTCAAAGTTTTTGACTAATCTCACAGGACCCATTCTTAAATGGGTACCTAAATCTCAATAATCATTTTTGCAGATATGTCATGTGTGGGTCTTAGGTTCTGGATGTTCAAGACACATGACACCTTTTAAAGAACTTCTAACTGATTATCATGAAAGATATGGAGGAACAGTTAGCTTTGGAAACAATGCAAAAGGTTATGTGAGAGGATATGGAATTTTTTCCAAAGGAGATGTCAAAGTAATGAAGGTTTTCTATGTGGAAGGTCTTAAACATAATCTCTTCAGTATAAGTCAATTCTGTGACAAGTATTGGAAGGTAAATTTTGATATAGACTACTGTCATGTTCTGAGTTCAGCAAATAAAAATAAGTTAACTTCTTATAGAGATGGATATATCTACACTGCAACTTTCACTGCAAATGGTCAATTACAAGGAGTGTGTTATATTTCCACAACTATGAAAAATGATAGTTGGCTTTCGCATAGAAGAATGTCACATCTGAACTTCAAAGCCATTTCTGAACTGGAAAGACACAACTCTGTAAGAGGACTACCAAAGATCAGATTTGAAAAGCATTCTTTATGCTCTACATGTGAACTAGGGAAGATCAAAAGAAGGTCCCATCCTCTGAAAATGCTATCTTCATGTAAAGCTCCTCTTGAAATGTTGCATATGGATTTGTGTGGACCAATGAAGACTCAAAGCATGGGTGGAAAGAAGTATATTCTTGTGATTGTAGATGAATTTTCAAGATATAATTAGGTTGAATTCTTAAGACTCAAATCTGATACTTCTGAAAGACTCATTCCTTTTCGGAAGAAAATACAAGTTCTTCTTCAACTACCAGTTCAAAAGATCAGAAGTGATAATGGCACAGAATTTACAAATTCTACACTTCAGAATTTTTTGGAATCTGTTGGTATATCACATAATTTTTCCACTGCCAGAACTCCTCAACAGAATGGTGTTGTTGAAGAGAAAAACAAAACTTTGGTAGAAGCTGCAAGGACCATGCTGGCATATTCTGAACTTCCTTTATCTTTGTGGGCAGAAGCAATTGCAACTGCATGTTTTACTCAGAACAGGACAATTCTGAATAGAAAACAACTTAAAACTCCTTATGAAATTATTAAGCAAAGAAAACCCTCTATTGATTATTTTAAAATTTTTGGTTGTAGGTGTTTTCTTTTGAATGATACACAACATCTGGATAAATTTGCACCTAAGGGTACAGCTGGTATCTTTGTTGGTTATTCTAAAAGATCCAAAGCATACAGAGTACTTATCAAAGGAACACAAAGAATCATTGAGACTTCAAACATTAGATTTCATGAGCCAACAATGACTTCTGAACAAGATAGTTTAGAACTCAAGCTTAACCAAGTTTCTGAGATTTTGGATTCAGAAAACAGCAAGATAAATCACACTTCTGAATCTCAAACTTTACTTAAATCAAATTTAGATACCTTATGTCAAGACTTATTTGATATTTCTGTGAATGTTTCTGCAGATTATAAATCCTTCTTTAGTCAGAAGTATTCCAGCACAAGAATCTACAAAACCTATGATATCAAATATTTCTGGACCACCTATCTCAACCGCAAATTCAGAATTTCCTACTTCTGAACCTGTACAAGTTATTTCACAACCAGTGCAAGTCATTTCTGAACCTGTTGTCCCTGTTTCTGAACCAATGCCTATTATTTCTGAACCAGTACAGAATATTCAATTTGAGGGGGAGACTTCAGATCTACATTCAGCTATCAATCATGATACTGAAACTCAAGCAATCATTGATGATTATGATTCATTTAACAATGTTTCATCTGTTCAACCATTGCCAAATGTGAACAAATGGACATCAAGTCATCCAATTCATCAGACTATTGGTGATGCATAAAAGGTGAACAAACAAGGTCAGCCACAACAAATGAATGTTTGTATGTGAATTTTTTAAGTAGTATAGAACCCAAAAAGCCATGTGAAGCCCTTCAAGATCCAGACTGGGTTTTAGCAATTCAAGATGAGCTAAATCAATTTGAAAGAAATAAAGTCTGTAGGTTAGTTCCAAAACCAAAAGGTAAATCAATTATTGGCACCAAATGGGTTTTCAGAAATAAAAAGGATGAACATGGGATTGTTGTGAGAAACAAAGCAAGACTTGTAGCTAAGGGGTATTGTCAACAAGAGGGAATTGATTATGATGAAACCTTTGCTCCTATTGCAAGATTAGAAGTTATCAGAATCTTTCTTGCATATGCTGCTCATAAAAACATGAAAATGTTTCAAATGGATGTTAAGTGTGCATTTCTGAATGGAATTCCTCATGAAGAGTTTTATGTTGAACAACCAGAAGGCTTTGTAAGCAAAAAGTTTTCAGATCATGTTTACATTTTGGACAAAGCCTTATATGGACTTAAACAATCACCAGGAGCATGGTATGACACTCTCACAACTTTTCTTCTGAATTCCAAGTTCAAAAGAGGTACTGTTAACACAACTTTATTTCTGAAAAAGGAAGGTGATGATATGATCTTAATACAAATATATGTAGATGATATTATATTTGCTTCTACAAATCCAAAATTTTGCAGAAATTTTGAGAAAATCATGCAAACTGAATTTGAAATGAGTATGATGGGAGAGTTAACATTTTTTCTTGGTCTTCAAGTTAAACAACTTCCCACTGGCATATTCATTAATTAATATAAGTATGTTTCTGACTTACTTAAAAAGTTTGACATGTCTGACTGTTCTAGTATTCAAACTCCAATGGCCACTGAAACAAAATTAGAACCTGATTTAAATGGAAAATCTGTTGATCAGAAAAAGTATAGGGGCATTATTGGATCTTTGCTTTACTTAACAGCTAGTAGACCTGATATAATGTTTTCTACATGTATTTGTGCTAAATATTAAGCTAATCCTAAGGAATCACATCTTCTTGCTGCTAAATAAATCCTTAGATATCTCAAAGGTTCTCCTTCATTGGGACTTTGGTATCCAAAGGATTCTGGTTTTGAATTAACAGCTTTCACAGATTCAGATCATGGTGGTCGGAAACTAGACAGAAAAAGTACCTCTGGATCATGTCAATTTTTAGGTGATAGACTTGTGAGTTGGTCTTCAAAGAAGCAGAATTGTGTTTCAACTTCTACTGCAGAGGCTGAATATGTTGCTGCTGCAATCTGTTGCTCACAAGTTATTTGGATGCAAACACAACTAAAAGACTATGGCTACACATTCAAAAAGATCCCTCTATATTGTGATTCAAAAAGTGCCATAGCAATTACTGCAAATCCAGTTCAACATTCAAAGACTAAGCACATTGATGTAAGATATCATTTTATCAAAGATCATGTTGAAAAAGGTAATATTGAAATGTTTTTTGTTCAGACTGATTATCAATTAGCTGATTTATTTACCAAAGCACTTGATGAAAAATGTTTTAATTTTTTGGTAAATAAATTAGGTATGATGAATATGTCTGTGTAAGTATTGAGCATCAATTCAAAATTTACAAATTTTATGTTCTGAGTTTCTTTCATCAAATTTCTGAGAAATCTTACCTTCAGAATTTCTGTAGTTAAGTTTTCAGAACTTTATCTTTCATAACTCAAAGATATAATTTTCAACAATTGATAATCTTACAATACTTGATTTTTTTTTCATTTCTCTACCTTTTATTTCTAACAACTTTGATGTCTAGCATTGTTTAAGGGGGAGAATCGTAACGTTTCTTGATTTAAGGGGGAGTTAAACTCAAATTCAAGTCTTTAGCACTTCTCTATAACATTCAAGATCTGAAATGGTGGATAACACATTCAATTGTACACATCTGAATAATCTGGACAAACTTCTGAAGATAAACTGTTTTTCATATTGTTCAAACCTGCTTCTGAATTATTCAAATGTTTTACATTTTTCAGAAGTTTGTAGTTTTAAATGATTTTTATGATTTTGAAGTATTCCAAGTCAAGTTCTGAACTTATTTCGAAAGTTCTGAAGTATTTTTGAATCATTTCATTCAAACTTCTGAACTTATTCTCAGAAGTTCTGAACTTCTTCTGATTTTTTTTTGAACTTGCTCTCAGAATTTTTCTTCCCGTTATAAAGACTAATCGTGTGCCACGTGTTTTAATTTCATTGGATAATCCTTAAGCACGTCGATTAAACGGTTCATTTATCCAAATAAATGATGATTACTACTCTAATCACTCTTACTTTTAGCCACGTGTCCATCCACGATTATTCAGTCATTTATAATCCATGATTTCATCTTCGTCTTCACTTTCTAGCAATCTTTCCCTCCAAAATCTTTCCCTGTTCATTGATCTTCATTCAAACTCAAATTTTTCCTCATTTTCAACTATGTCGACTTCCAATGTTCAATCTGCAAAGTCTCGGTTCAGTGACAGTAATGGATCCACAAGCAATGATTCATTCAAAATTGTTCCTAAGAAGATAATGGTTGGATCAATGGAGATCAATCTAGATGATGAACAGATTTTAAAAGACACTGCTACTACTGTGATAAAGCATGCTAATTAAGGAAACAAAGAGTTTAAGGAATTATAAACTTCCTTTTACAGTCAAGCATATATTTTCCTTATTTTGTCACAATTAAATAATAGACCTAACAATCTCCCCCTTTGTGGCAAAATCAGTCTTCACCTTTTCAGCTCAAACATGCCTTCAAATCTTCGGAGGGTTTGTCGATAGAGAATTCTTTCATCGATTATCTTGATAGCTTCCATGAGAGAGTTCCTTCGGTCGTTGCACATCCTTGTCGTACTCTTCCTATCCGTAGCCAATTCTGACGCAAGTCTATTTCAGATTCCCCACAATGTACCATCAGAATATGCAGCCACTTCATGAAATCTGAGAAACAGTTTTTCTCGCGATGCATGCATTCAGAAAACTCCATGAACAGGATAACTGAAGATGGTAGTAACTGGAGTGCTGCTTGGTACAGGTAAGGATTAATCAGGCTTAGGAATATGTATCTTTTTTTGCTCGCTTTCTATCCCACGTTGAAGATCATGCAGATAGCTGTACCGTTCTTTCTGAACATGCCTTACCACTGCCCTTAGCGCCCTTCGCTCGTGTTCGTTTCGGTTTCGCTTGTCTCTCAATTCGTTGTAGATGGTTTCAAAGTCCATTATATCAAGGTTTGCAAAAGCGGTTTCAGAGAAGGAATACGCTTTACCGTCTTCTCTTTGGACTGTGAAAACTGGGTATTCGACTTGGTAGATCCTGTCTGTGTCAATCTTCAGAATCCCAATAATCCTGTGCCTCGAGACCACTTCAGCTGGAGGTAAAGCTCTCATCTTTAGGATGTGGAGATACTTTCTAACCTGAGCAGGATCCATTTCCATCACGAGATGAATGTGTGCCAAGTCATCAGGTTTCGCTTCTTTTCGAAAGATCTTTTCAATTGTTTCCTCAAGATATGGCATACGAATTTGCTGATTTACCCACTTCGACTTGCTTTCAGTGAGCATCCTTTGCCACTGAATTTGATGAGGCAGAAGTCTTGGTTCATTTTGATCCCTTAAAGCATAATTCCTTGCCGTATGCTTTAAGTTCACGTAGTCTTGTTCTTGAAGTACTGGTTCATACAGATCTCTGAACCAATTTCTTACTGATGTACGCAGACCTTGAACGTCGACTCTTTCTTCATTTTGATCTGGTTCGGCTGGTTCGGAAGGTTCAGCTATACTCTCGAATTCGATATCCGCAGGCTTTTCAACCGTTGGTGTATCGTCCTCTTGAGTTGTTGGAGCATGTTGTCGATGTTGGGTGGTTTGAGTGGGTGGTCTTGAAGATGATGCAACAGCAGTTCTGGGTCGTGATCTTGCAGTACGGCGTGTCTCCCCCTCAGGACGGGTTGGAGCGGAGGCCGGGTCGTCCTGGTGAGGTCTGGAAGCAGGCGCAGAAATGGCCGGACGGCAGGACTCTTGTATTTCGGTGCGTAGAGCAGTAATAGCACCCAAGATGTCATTTCTTTGGCGCTGTTGGGCGGTCTTCAAATCGGTGAGCTCTTGGTAGATGTGAGCACGGAAGACGTCAAACTCATGACGAGTGACGGTTGGGATCTGAAGATTTCGGCGAAGAAGACCCTCAAGCGAATCCTCCGGTTGGCCGGTTGCATTGGATTCGGCGAGCAGGTTAGCATACAGCATTGAAATGAGTTCATCGGTGTTGCACTCATATCGATGTGGTGAATGGGGTCGATCTACGGGGGGTGAAGGTGGCGGAGGAGAGCGGTTGGTGGTTGGACGACTTGAGCTTGGATGCGAAGGGCCGGCATGATGGGGAGTCGGATCTTTAAGGCGCGCGGCTTCACGGATTTGACGCACGAAGGCTTCCCTCTCGGTTGTCATTAGGGCAACATGATCAGCAAGGGTGTCTCTTGCCTTTTTGTAAGTGGGCGGCAATGATCGCTTCACCTTCCGGTGGTATAGCGAACGTTGGAGTTGGGGTTGCGGTATGGGTAACACCGGGATCACTTAGATTGCCCGTTGACATAACAGTTGAAGCAACTGTATGACCTACGTTTAGCGTTGGCATAGATGTAGTGCTGGAAGGATTTCCTCCCAATCCTCGTGGAATGTCCGGAATGGACATCACTATAGGATTTCCAACTAGGCCACAGAGGCTCGCAGTGTGTAGACTCGTGTCCCCTAGCGGGCTCTAGACTCGATGTGCATACAAATGAATTCGAAGCAGGTGAGCTACTTCTTCTTGTTTCAATAGATGTGCCTCCCGAGTGGAGGGGAGCTAGGTAAAGTGCTAGACTCACAAGTATGTTTGAAACTGTTGGCTGTTGGGAGCCTTCAGAGTGGCTAGGGGGGGCGTGCAATTGCGCTGCTAGGTCCACAACGTCTTGTCCACTAGTCAGACCCAACGAATGAGTAGGGCTAGTTGACTCGGTTACCTGGATGGGGGAATCTGGTCTCTCGCTCACTATAGTTTTTCTCTTCCCATCACTTTCTTTTTCAACTAATACTCCCTCCTCTCTCCTTATCTCTCCAGTATAGGGCTCGGCGAATATGTCGGACAGTGAGGCAGATGCTTGATAGGTTTCAAAGTCAAATGGCTCATTTGGTTCATCAGTGGTTGCATCTGGGTGGTCATCGGTGTCCGATGTAGAATCGGATAGGGTTGGTTGTGGACCAATGCGACTTAGCGCTTGGTCTTCGATAGTAGCGGTTCGCTGTCGGCGGGATAGGGGTTGAGAGTCAGATTTATCTTCATCAGACGATGAAGGTCGGGGGCGAACACGGCTACGTCTAACGAGCATTTTGATGCACGGGGTAGATCTGGAAGTAGAAGCAGCTCGTGGGTTGGTGGGTGGTGGTATTAGGATTGATGGGGCAACAGATGTTGGGATTGGCTGATCAGGTGCACCGCCCTCGTCGTTTCCCCTCACTATACGCTCATCACCCTATTCAGGATCCCCATGATCCTGAACCTGCTCATCTATTCTAGGACCCTCTTCCTGCACAAGATGTTCCTCATGGATTGGCTGTTGGGCAGGCATAACCGGAGGTGGTTGAGCCATTAAGCCGTGTCTCTCCCTATAAGCTATCACACTCGGTGCAGTCTGATCAGTATAGGCTAGAAGAGCTTCAGGGATTGGCATGATGAAGTTAAACTGGTTGTCATTGAGCCGGAGAAACTTCAGGGAGTTGGTCGGTCCTAATGGTGATCCGGTGCGTCGTGGGATGGCAGGTCTGGAAGACATCATGGCATGGATAAGGAGTTGAAGAAACCGTTGGAATGGTACGAAGGCACGATCGCGATAATTGGACTTGTCTTCTACTAGCTCCACAAAATCTGTCCAGATGAGCATCGCGTAGTCATAATGATGGTTGAAAGCGATGCCGTGAAATATTCGTAGGACCGCAGTGCTGGCCTTGTCCATGCCAGTGTGCTTGCTCGTCAGACAACGATTGACGATGGTGAGTAGCGTAAACCATATCTGGGGCAGGTGCATCCGTTTGAACTGGTCGGGGCTTGTGAACGGTTTGGGGGATTCGTACCCAAGGGCTAGGATGTCGGCACACAGCTGTTGGTCGGTTGCAAAGGCGTCGTACGGGTGTTCCGTTGTGGCGACCGGCAGGCGGAGGATGCGTCGAATCCTAGATGGAGTTAAGCGGGTGACATAGTCATCAATTTGAGCAGTAAAATGGTGGTCACCTTCGTCTGGATGGTATGTCAACATGTACCAGAATTGTTGGAGATAGAAAAGGGGTACCCGTTGGTCCAATGCAAAGGCATAACGAAGCGGATGTCTTTGAAGGATGTCGATGATGACTTGGTGTTCGATTGTGATGCCAAAATCTAGACGGTGGTTGTTCGGTTTGATTTTACGAAGATGTGCTCTAGGCATCAAGATGTCATCCCGGTTAGCTGCGTTGATGCTGGGTTCTGTTGAACGTTCGGAAGGCAATGGGTGTTCATCATCGGAAAGGTTTGGATCATTCATGGCTGCCATGGGTACTGAAATAAGACAGTTAGTCAAACAGATGAACAGTTCGTTTGTGAAGTGATAGTGAAAACATGAACAAAAATGCTAAGTCTTTTTGTCGAGTCCCATTGGGCCGATAACAATTGTTATCGAGTGCAATGGGATCGAGAATCAAAAGTTTGTCGAGTGAGCTGGGTCGACAACCAGACTTGTTAAAAAATTTGAAAGAACAAACCTGTGTATCTGTAAGATGGATGAGGAGTCATTGGGAATCGAGAAACACAGGTTATCGATCCTTTGAGACTCGATGAAAATTCTTAAAACATGTTATCGATTGAAATTGACTCGATAAAAACACTTGAACATTTGAATGGCATGTTATCGAGTCTTAAGCACTCGATAAAAAAAAGCTTCGAAGATGTAAGAACATGTTATCGATCCTTATAGGGCTCGATGAAAACACATAGTAATTTTCATCCATCCTTTGATAATCGATAACAAATGTTATCGAGTTCTAAGGGTTCGATACAAATACTTAGGGATTTTCATCGATCCTATTTGTTGATCCCATTATAATAAGCACAATGACAATAAGCAGTTAATAGTAAAGTAATATGACACGAACAATGATTTAAAGAACTTACGTAGTCATATATCTCTTGAATGTATATATGTCTATTACAATCAGATTCAGCACTCTCTCTATGTATTATGAATCAACTAACTATAAAATTAAAACCCTAACGTTCTATTTATATTGCTAGGTCTAATCTAATTAAGAGAACAAGAGTTTAAGGAATTATGAACTTCCTTTTACAATTAAGCATATCTTTTCCTTATTTTGTCACAATTAAATAATAATAGACCTAACAATCTCCCCCTTTGTGGCAAAATGAGTCTTCATCTTCTTAGCTCGAATATGCCTTCAAATCTTCATAGGGTTTGTCGATAGATAATTCTGTCATCGATTATTTTGATAGCTTCTATGAGAGAGTTTCTTTTGTCGTTGCTCATCCTTGTTGCGCTCTTTCTATCTTTTGCAATTTCTGACGCAAGTCTGTTTCGGATTCCCCATAACGTACCGTCAGAATATGTAGCCAGTTCGTGAAACCTGAGAAACCGTTTTTCTCTGGAAGCATGCATCCAAACTACACCATGAACAGGACGAGTGATGACGGTGGCGACTAGAGTACTGTCAGGTACAGGTAATGATTGATCAGGCTTAGTAATATGTATCTTCTTTTGCTCGCTTTCGATCCCTCGTTGAAGATCATGAAGATAGATGTACCGAAGCTCTTTCTGAACATGCCTTACCACTGCCCTTAATGCCCTTTGCTCGTGTACGTTTCTGTTGCACTTGTCTCTCAAGTCATTGTAGATGATTTCCAAGTCCATTATATCAAGGTTAGCAAAATCAGCTTCAGAGAAGGTGTTAGGTTTGAAAAGATTGTATCCGAGATCACAAATATTGAAGACATGAAGGGTCAAAGTGCAAAGTTATCAAAGTCATTATTTAGGAAATGTTTAATGTTTAAATATAAGAAAACATTCCTTTTTGTAAATAAGGCAAGTATATAATGCTTTAATCTCCTAGTTTCCTTATACCGTATTTCCTATACATATAAATAGAGGGTTAGGGCTAGCAATTAAATAAGACGTTAATTCATATCATTCTAGAGAGAGCATATTAGATAATATCAGTGTAACCGATATTTAGTACAAGTGAGATATCCGACATCGGATCTTCATAAATATTAGAAGTGTTCTTTGTGTTCTTGCATACATTCATACGATTTCCTGATTATCTGGGATCCACAATTGGTATCAGAGCTGACGATCAGAGTTCTTTTTTCAATTTTCTGAAGTTATTCACGAAACAGAAGGTAAATTTTTGATTTCTGAGTTTTTAAGTTTTTATCGATTCAAACTGTTTTAGCTTTACCTGACAAAAACTCATAATTTTGTTCTGTTTTTCTCGATCCATACTTCATTAGCTTTACCCGATAAAAAGTCTTATTTTGATAAACTTGATTTTTTGTCGATCCATACTTCATGCGCTTAAATTTTTGTCGATCGATATTGAGTTATTCTTTATTTTAGTCAAAATTATTTAATCTGTTTTAATTAAAGTTATTCTAGTTTATTTTAATTACTTTTGATATTCTTTACATAAGAAAACTCAGGAACTAGTGACTCTTGCAGCTTTTCTTACTAAAGAATTCTCTAGTAAAAATCATAAACTCTAGTAATTTTAATTCTTTTTTCTTGACTGAACAAATAAGAAACTCGAGAACTTAGACATTCTTGTCCATAAAAAGACTTGTTCTTTTTAGTCAAGAACCCTTTGTTCTTGGTTTCTGGTTTATCGGTTAAGGAAAACTAAGATTAAGTATTTTTTTATTTTTTATCGAGTCCTTTTAAATCGACAAAATTTATTTTATCGAGTCATATGGAATCAATATAAATTTTTATCGATTCGGTTTTTATCAAGTCAAAGAATTTTTTTTGTCGAATCTTAATCTATCGAGAAACTCTTAGTTATCGAGTCCTTTGTGATCGATAACTTCCTTTTATTGATTCAAAGTTTGTTTTGGAAATTTTATCGAGTCCCTTATACCCGACAATAATTGTTGGTCGAGTCCTAAACACCCGACAAAAGTTCATATCATTCAGACCCAATTCGATAAAATTATTGTCGATTCCTTGTCAATCGATAAAAACCCTCTGTTTTACGAGGCAACTCAGAATCAATCAGGTAACTAGTACTTAATTTTTTTTCTCTCAAGATGAGTTCTCAAAATCAAATTTCAGATCTCAATACTGAAATTGAAAGACTTGAAGCAAGACACACAAATAACATGAAAGTTCTTAATGAACTTTTAACTGAACACGTTTATCTCAAATCTAGATTTAATAACTCAGAAGAATCAAGAAAAGTTTTGCAAAATCAGAATGAATTTTTGGAGGAACAACTTACCGAGCATACTAGGAATACATATCATGTATTTTATGAAGAAGTTTGCAAAAAGAAAAATCTTGAGATGATAAAAATAAATTTTGATCTAAAAACCAAAATCTATAGATCTTGAGACGTATAGTGTGGTTCTTAAAAGAAAATTAATTGAATTTCTGGAATGTGAGAAAGAAAGGATTTTAACTTCTGATGAGAAACACAAATTTGAGTCTGAACGAAAAGATTTTGAAAGAAAAATTAACACTTGTGAATTGACCATTCAAAAACTTTCTAAACAAGTGTCAGATTTTGAACAAGTTGTGATTTTAGAAAGAAAATCATCTGAAACGAAATGTCTAAATCTATCAAAGCAACTTTCTGAACTTCAAAATCTTGTAAAAGCTGAAAGAAAAGTGTTTGAAACTGATAAGACGGATTTAATCAAGAAAAGTGTTTTGATCGTTGCTAAAAGCAAAAATTCGGAAAAAGTTTTTGAAAACGAAAGAAAAACTTTTGAAGAGACAATCAGTAAACTTTCAAACAAATTATTTGTTTTAGAAACAACTCTTGTGAATGAACGGAAAATGAGATCCGAATCTCAAACAAAGTTTAAAGTGATTTTGGAAGAAAGAGATCATCTATTGTGCAAAATTAGAAAACTTGAAAGTTCTACAAGTTCAATTTTTCAGTTGAATTCTCTTTCTACAATAAATGTCTGTAAGAATAACTCGTCTTCAAGTGTCAAATCAAACAGTTATTCTAACAACTCCAAATCATATAATTCTCCAACTTCCCGGACTCATAATTCTACTTTATCTCACAATGATTTTGTTGTTAATTCCAGTAATTCCAAGAAGTTTAAAATGGTTTGGAAGAAGAAATCAACTACAGATGATAGTGTTGGAAATATGTCACATACATCTCCTGTAGTTGATACAAGATCATTTGTTTCCAAGACTAATTTGCCTTATTTTGTCAAATCAATCAATCAGCTAATTAGTCTAACTGCTACAAAGATTTGTTGTTCTACATGTGGAACAAATGATTTTGTCAATCAAAATTTCAATCATAAATGGTATGGTACTTACAGTATCCCCACTTCCCCATTTATTGCATCTAAAGCTAACCTCCGAGGACCCAACAAAACTTGGGTACCAAAATCTTTTTAATCTGTTTTATAGGTATGTTATGTGTGGTCCAAATTCAGAATATTCATATCACATGACAATCTTTCAAAAGGTTATGCTACATTTAAGGGGAGTCTCTCATTTTTACCATTTAATTAGCTTCATAGTATCTCAGCTATGGACCTGCTCTTAACTCGTTTTACATTGCATTATGACTTCTGAATACTTTAGTTCAGAACTCGGACTTTAATGTTTTAACTCTTTGTGTGTTAGGAGTTAGAAGTTTCTATTGTCAATCCAGAGCCGGAAGGACCTACCCATGAAACACATCCCTAGGTTAGATATCCTGAACGGGAATGATTGATATAAAATTGAGTGCTTGTGAGATAAAAGAAAAATGTGAGGGTGTGACAAGACTTAAAAGAAAATATTTGGTCTTCACCAAACCTAAACAGTTATCCAGGTAGCCACATAATCTATTCATTCTCGATTCTTTGGAGATGAATATTAAAAATAGACATGGACCCAATGTCGATAACTCGTGTCACCCCACCCAGCTACTCAAGTATCTCACAAAAGATATTTGTTTCATAAATCACGGAGAATGAGCATATCTGCTATCTTTTCTTCACTCGGAAGATTAAGATAATGAAAAAGGAAGACACACCTTCGGTCTCCGAACTTCACATTCAATGCACATTGAGTCTGTGAAATGTATTTTCACATTTTGAGCCTTAAAATTAGCATTTAATGCATAAATTCTTTCTACATTGCACGAGTCTTTGTGATTCACATTGCATATCTTCGTGTTTATGCCGGAACAGTTTGAGAAGTTAGTTTTATAACTTACTTCTGTGATAACTGGAAGTCCTATCAGTGCCAACCCGCTGCCAACACTGAATATAGGCCACTTAATTAAATTTACTTTGATTAAGTGATAACAGTTGCTTCACGTGCTTCTGTATGTTAGTTTTACACGCTTCATTAGTTAACTATTTTTTTTGTCTTTGGTTTTTCATAATGATTCGGATTCTCCTTATCATTCTGAGGGGGAGAGATTGTATATCAAAGACACGACATGAGAAAAGGAATATGAGAAATGCTGATTTGTTGAATAATGATTTTGTCGAGTTTCCTTGTGCTTAAGACCCGACATAAATTTTTCATCGACTCATCTTGGCCCGACATCAATTCTTGTCGAATTTACTTGGCCCGAGATCTTTTTTATCGACATCACCTAACCCGACATGCTTTTTGACCCGACAAGTTTTATACCCTACAACATCGCGGCTCCTTCGATTTTCTTTTCATGCTAATGTTAAGGGGGAGCTACGAAGCTTATCAAGTGATCATATTCGTAGGGGGAGCAAAAGAATTCAAGAGAGTGATTTGTTGACAAAAGTTCATCGTCTTCAAAAGAGTGCTGATTTGCTGAATTGTAATCTCGAATACAAAGGGGGAGATTGTTAGGTCTGAAAAAATTGTATCCGAGATCACAAATATTGAAGACATGAAGGGTCAAAGTGCAAAGTTATCAAAGTCATTATTTAGGAAATGTTTAATGTTTAAATATAAGAAAACATTCCTTTTTGTAAATAAGGCAAGTATATAATGCCTTAACTAGTTTCCTTATACCGTATTTCCTATACATATAAATAGAGGGTTAGGGCTAGCAATTAAATAAGACGTTAATTCATATCATTCTAGAGAGAGCATATTAGATAATATCAGTGTAACCGATATTTAATACAAGTGAGATATCCGACATCGGATCTTCATAAATATTAGAAGTGTTCTTCGTGTTCTTGCATACATTCATACGATTACCTGATTATCTGGGATCCACAGAAGGAATACGTTTTACCATCTTCTCTTTGGACAGTGAAAACCGGGTAATCGACTTGAAAGATCCTTGCAGTGTCAATTTTCAGAATCCCGACAACCCTGTGCCTTGAGACCACTTCAGCTTGAGGTAAAGCTCTCATCATCAGGATATGGAGATACTCTCTAACCTGAGCAGGGTCCATTTCCATCACGAGATGAATGTGTGCCAAATCTTCAGGTTTTTCTTCCTTGCGGAAGATCTTCTCCATAGTTTCCTCAAGATATGGCACACGGATCTGCTGATTCACCCATTTGGATTTGCTTTCCGTCAACATTCTTTGCCACCGAATCTGATGAGGTAGGAGACTTGGTTCGTTTTGTTCCCTTAAAGCATAGTTCCTTGCTGTATGCCTCAAGTTCACATAGTCTTGCTCTTGGAGTACTGGTTCGTACAGATCTCGGGACCAGTTTCGAAGTGAGTTTCGCAGATGTTGAACATCAACTCGTTCTTCATTTTGTTCGGGTTCGGGTTCGGCAGGTTCGACTGGTTCGGCTGTACTCTCGAATTCGATATCCGCAGGCTTTTCAACCGTTGGTGTATCGTCCTCTTGAGTCATTATAGTGCGTTGCCTTTGTTGGGTAGATTGAGCGGGTGGTCTTGAAGCTGAAGCAGCAGCTGCTCTTGATCGTGGTCTTGCCGTTTGGCGTGTCTCCCCCTAAGGACGAGTTGGAGCGGAGCCCGGGTCGTCCTGGTGAGGTCTGGATGTAGATGCACGAACGGCCGGATGGCAAAACTCTTGGATTTCGGTGCGAAGAGCATTAATAGCACCCAAGATGTCATTCGTGTGGCGCTGTTGGGCATTCTTCAAGTCGGCGAGCTCTTGGTCAATATGGGCGCGGAATACATCGAACTCATGATGAGTGACAGTGGGGATCTGAAGATTACGGCGAAGAAGACCCTCAAGCGAATCCTCCGGTTGGCCGGTTGCATTGGATTCGGCTAGAAGATTGGCATACAACATTGACATGAGTTCATCGGTGTTGTACTCATATCGATGTGGGGAATGGGGTCGATCTTCAGGGGGTGATGGTGGCGGTGGAGAGTGGCTGGTGCTTGGACGGCTGGAGCTTGCATGTGAAGGGTCGGCTTGTAGAGGAGTCGGTTCTTTAAGACGTGCAGCTTCACGAATTTGGCGCACGAAGGCTTCTCTTTCGACTGTCATTAGGGCAGCATGTTCAGCAAGGGTGTCTCTTGCCCTTTGTAAGTGAGCAACAATGATTGATTCGCCTTCCGGGTGAATAGAGAACGACGGAGACGGGGTTGGTGTATGGGTAACTCCGGGATCACTTATATTGCCCGTTGACATAACAGTTGATTCAACTGTATGACCTACGTTCAACAGTGGCAAAGATGTAGCGCTGGTAGGATTTCCTCCCAATCCTCATGGAATGTCCGGAATGGACATCACTATGGGAGTTCCGACTGGGCCACGGAGGCTCGTAGTGTGTGTAGACTCGTGTCCCCTAGCGGGCTCTAGACTCGATGTGTATACAAACGAAGTCGAAGCAGGTGAGCTACTGCCTCTTGTTTCAATAGCTATGCCTCCCGAGTGGAGGGGAGCTAGATAAGGTGCTAGACTCACAAGTATCTTTGAAACGTATGGCTGTTGGGAGCCTTCAGAGTGGCTAGGGGGGGCGTGCAATTGCGCTGCTTGGTCCACAGCGACTTGTCCACTAGTCATACCCAACGAATGAGTAGGGCTAGTTGACTCGGTTACCTGGTAGGGGATATTGGACTCTCACTCTCTATCGTTTTTGTCTCCCCTTCGCTCATGCTCACTAATTCTTTTTCAACTTGTACTCCCTCCTCTCTCCTTATTTCTCTAGTTGAGGTTTCAGGGAATATATTAGACATAGATGGGGAGGATTGATTGGCTTCAAAGTCAAAGTCGAATTGAGGTTCCTCATCAGAAGGTATGATTGGTGCGTAGGTGGGTGTACGGATGATTGGTTCGGGGTTCGGTTCAGTTGAAGACTCTTCATTCCCAGAACTGGAATCGGTGATAGAGGGTTGTGGGCCGATGCGACTTACGGCTTGCACTTCTATTTCTGCAGTTCGTTGACGACGATGGAGCGGTTGGTTGTTAGAATCATCCTCATCCGATGATGAAGAGCGGGGGCGGACACGTTGTCGGCTGACCAGTGTTTTGAATCGGGGAGTTGGGATAATGGGTCGGGTGCGGGGGTTGTTGGAAGTAGTTGGGTTGGGGGGGGCTGATCAGAAGCACCTCCCTCGTCATGTCCCCTCGCATTACGCTCATCACCCTGGTCAGGATCCCCATGATCCTGAACCTGCTCTTCTACTCTAGGACCCTCACCTCCCTCAATATTTTCCTCATGGATCGGCTCTTGGGCAGGCGCAACCGGAGGTGGTTGGGCCATTAAGCTATGTCGCTCCCTATAGGCTATCACACTATGTACATTCTGATCAGCATAAGCGAGTAGCGCTTCAGGGATAGGCATGGTATAGTTGAAGACCCGATCATTTAGGCGTAGAAGTTTAAGGGCGTTGGTCGGGCCTAAAGGAGTGCCGGCACGTCGCGGGATGGCTGGCTCAGAGACCATCATTGCTCGGATGAAAAGCTGGAGGAAGCGTTGGAAGGGTACAAACGCCCGGTTACGTTAATTAGACTTGTCTTCTACGAGCTCGACGAAGTCTGTCCAGATTAGCATTGCGTAATCATAGTGCCGGTTGTAGACGATTCCGTGGAAAATCCGCAAGACCGCTGCACTGGCCTTGTCCATTCCTGTGTGTTTGCTTGTGAGACAGCGGTTGACGATGGTAAATAATGAGAACCATATCTGGGGCAGGTACATTCGCTTGAACTGCCCAGGGCTGTTTAATGGTTGTTCCGGGTCGGCGCGAATATCGGCGCATAGTTCTTCGTCGGAAGCAAAGGCGTCGAACGGTCTTTCCTCAGTGGCAACCATGAGACGAAGGATGTGGCGGATCCGGGCCGGTGTTAGGCGGGTGTTGTAGTCGTCGATTTGGGCTGTGAAGTGGTGATCGCCTTCAACCGGTTGGTATGTGAGCGAATACCAAAACTGTTGAAGGTAGAATACGGGGACCCGGTGGTCCAATGAGAATGCGAAGCGTAGAGGATGACGTTGTAGGATGTCCAGTAATACTTGATGCTCAATGGTGGTGCTGAAGTCGAGGCGATGATTGTTCGGTTTGAGTTCCCAGATTTTGTCTTGAGGCATTAAAAGATCATCTCGGTTGACGGCATTTATGCTCGGTTCAATAGAACGTTCAGATGGCATCGGGCGTTCATCGTCGGAAAGGTTTGGATCATTCATGGCTGCCATTGCTTGCTGAAATAAGACAGTTAGGCAAACCAAGTGTAAAGTTAGTGTATTGAGTCTTAACAAAAAAAATGCTAAGTCTTTTTATCGAGTCCCATTGGGTCAATAACAATTGTTATCGAGTGCAATGGCATCGAGGAAAAAGGTGTTGTCGAGTGAAGGAGGATCGACAAAAAGACTTGTAAAAAAAATTAAGATCAAACCTGTGGAAGGGATGTCGAGTCATTGAGAATCGAGAAGAACAAGTTATCGAGTGCTAAAGGGTCGATGAAAATACTGAAAACCTTTTTAGAGAGTTATCGATCCATTTAGACTCGATAAGATCTTGAAGAGATTCCAAGGTTGGTGCACGTTTGATGATCTTGTGGCACTTGTGACATCCATAGGGGTCGAAGCGGATGGTGGGGAGAGGATGTCGGTTCCGCAGGATTTGGTTGAACAGTGGGTTCAGGTGGAACAAGAGGAGCATCCGATGAAGTAGTTTGATCGGGAGGAGCAGTTGTAGATGTGCTTGGAGATGCAGCAGGTGAGACGGTTTTCGTTGTAATTGGCGATCCGGAAAGATCCGAGGTCTCGGCAATCTCCAAGGTAGGTGGGAGAATCTGGAGAGAAGTATCAGTGGATGGTCCAAAGTAATCCGAGTAGAAGTACTCGAATAAGTCATCCAGATTTGACATGGCGGTTTTGGACGTTGAAGGTTCAGCGGGGTTGGGAGCAGGTTCCGAACGAATGTGATCAGAAGCTAATATGCCAGTGAGTGCGGGTCCAGAACTGTCGTGATCAGGAGCCATTTCGGTGTTTGGATCGAATTGAACATTAACGCTTTCAGTGACGCAACGTGCGTGTTTTATGTAGACCCGATAAGATGATGCGTTTGGTGAGTATCCGAGAAAGTAAGCTTCATCGGCTTTCGTCTTGAGTTTCCCACGATCTTCCTTTTCATTTAGTACGAAGCAACGAGTTCCAAACGTTCGAAGATGCTCGATGGAAGGAACGTGATCGTAGACCAAGTGATAAGGTGTCTTGTTGAAGCGTTTGTTGATGATGGAGCGGTTTTGAGTGTAGCATGCTGTGTTGATAGCTTCGACCCAAAGGTGGAGAGGAAGCTTTAAGAAAGTAAGCATAGTGCGAGCGGCTTCAACTAGAGTTCGATTTCAGCGTTCCACCACACCGTTTTGTTGCTGAGTACGAGCTGCAGAGATCGCGTGGGTTATACCAACCGATTCGAGGTAACTGTCAAGGGTACGATTTTTTAATTCAGTTCCATTATCGGTGCGGATGGTTTGTGCAGTAAGTTCTAGCTTAACTTGAATGGCTTTGAGAAACGTGATGATGGTATCGGGGGTTTCATCATTTGATCGAAGGAATTTTACCCATGTGAATCGAGAGAAATCGTCCACCATTACTAGAACATACTTTTTACCATGTATGCTTTGAGTCCGCATCGGGCCGCACAAGTCCATATGAATGAGTTGAAGAGGTCGAGTCGAGCTGTGAACTAACTTGAGTTTGTGAAAGACCTTCTTCATCTTTCCCATTTCGCATGCGTCATAGAGATGCGGTTTATTGAATTTAACAGTTGGGAGGCCGGTGACTAATCCTTGGATGGAGAGGCGATTGATGTTCTTGAAGTTCAAGTGAGATAAGCGACGATGCCATAACCAGGTCTTTGAACTAGAAACGTTTGATAGAATACAAACACTTGAGGTGGCGTTTACTTGGGAAAGATCGATCGTGTAGAGGTTGGACTTGCGTGAGCCGGTTAGAAGCTCCTTTCCATCAAATGTGCTAACACAGCATCTATCGGGTCTGAAATTTACTTCGAGTTGCTTGTCACAGAATTTTCCAATGCTCAACAGGTTGTGGCTTAGCCCTTGTACATAAGAGACGTTGGAAATGGTGATGTTGTTTTGAATGATATCACCATATCCTTTTATCGGTGCCAAGTGATTATTGCCAAATTTGACGAATCCGCCTTTTTTTTAGTGTAGTTGGCAAGCAGCTCCTTTTGTCCGGTCATGTGTTTGGAGCATCCGGAATCTAAGTACCACACATGACCGATCTGCATAAAATCAGGCAGATTTAGGTACCCATTTGTAAATGGGTCCATCATGGTTAGTTGACTTTGCACCCTTGGGTACCCACTTGTGGTGAGACTTATAGGCGTTAGTCATTTGATTTCTCGGACCCGATTTAGAAATGGATGATGAATGATAAAATTTGTGATTAAATAAATTATGCATGTCTGGAAAATAACCATAACCATAATCAATAGGAGGTTTACGAACAAAATCATCCACACCGCAATTAGAACAACAAATTTTATTATGAGAAAATTTGATTAAATGTCTAAAGGAATGAATTTGATAAGGAAAACGAAATCTAGAATTGTTTCTTTTGACATTGGAATGTAAAAACTTGTCTTCTTTGCGGGGTGTTTGCTTTGTAGTATGCGTGCCCTTTTTGACCCAAACCGACTTGGTTTCTAAAGTATGAAGCGCTGAAACATTGAAAGGAACACGGTTAGTATGGTTTTTGAAGACGTGATTGGTTTTCGTTTGAGTGGTTTGATGTTAACTCGTGGAACACTCCGTTGGTTCAGTAGGCAATGAAACTGATTCCATAGGTTGTTTGCCTTTGTCTAAAAATTCAGTGTGAGTAGGAAGTACAGGATTGAAATCAAACTCATCACACATGTCGTTTAAATACTCGTCCGATTCAAGTGAAGATTGGTTAGAAAGGGCATCTAATTCAGCATTGATTTGTTCGTCGGAATAGGAACATTTTTGTTTTGGAAGATTGGAATTTGGGTCCATTTTAAACAACTCTTCGCAATTATCTAAATAATTGCTAACGAAGGCTTTACAAGTTGAAATGTTTGAAATAGTATCATTTTCACGAGTTTTGTTCAATTGTAAAGTCTCGTTCTCAAGTTGTTGTATTTTAAATAAAAAGGATTCCTTTTCCTTTTCCGCCAAAGAACGTTCAGATTCCAACACTCGTTCGAGTTGAATAATTTTGTTTTCTAAAAATAGAGTGGGAATGTACGGTTTACATTCAGGAATCTTGTTTTGAAGTTCTTCGGCTGAATAAGATGGAAAATATTTGTTTGGAAGAGATTCACTTGAAGATTCCTCTTCTACTATTTGAGGATAGCAGAAAGGTATTTGAAAATAGTTTTTGTTTTGTCTCTTCCAATCTTCTCTTTCCTGAACACTAGGGTCCGGCTTCATAAATTGAATTTGGTAATCTGGACCAAGGTTCAGATATTCGAATTTATAAATTGTCGGTGTATTATAGATAGCCTTTGCTAAGTGTTTCGGGTTTTCAAAACCTAATCCGGCTTTTGAGCTTAAATCTTTTGGTGCATTTAAGTGAATAGTGTGTTCAGTTTGACCAGGCTTGTAAAGTTTTAATTCCAACTTTTCGAGTTTTTCTAATAGATCTTGTCTTTGAAAACTGACAAAGTCAACCTTTGATGAAAATTTGGCAGTCTCATTCCTAGATGATTGAAGTTGAAGTGTGAGATCAGATATTTGTTGTTGGAAAAGATCATTTTCTTCTTTTAAAACCATTTTCTCCGTTTCGAGATTGTGTGCTATACTTTGAGTATTGACAAGGTCCGTTTGCATAAGAAGCAATTGTTTTTGATTATTTTCTAGGCTTGCTTCTAAATTGGAAACCAAGTGTTTCTCGGTTTTCAATTTGGAGTGTAATTCCTTTAATTGACACATTAAATCATGCATT
The DNA here is from genome assembly GCA_036898165.1 of Silybum marianum. Classification (NCBI taxonomy): domain Eukaryota; kingdom Viridiplantae; phylum Streptophyta; class Magnoliopsida; order Asterales; family Asteraceae; genus Silybum; species Silybum marianum. The sequence goes on along the minus strand of CM072533.1, from coordinate 20,593,854 downwards.
TGAGATACAAAAGAGTCATAGTCAGAAGGGCTTACCTCGGGTGTGTAGTCGGAAGCGTGAGAAGGAGTGTCATCAGAGTAAGCCATTAAGCTGAAATGTGCTTGAGTATCCCCTTCCATGTCATCTTCATCATCTTGATTAAGCCATTGGTCATCTTCAGCTAGAAGAACTTTACCGGCTTCATTTTGTTTAGACAACATCAGTTTGTAAGTGAAGTAGTTAGAGTCCTTCAATATTGGCTTCTTGCATTCCCTTGCATAGTGACCAGATTTGCCGCAGTTGTAGCACAGGCTTCTCTCACCCTTGAACTTGTCTTCTGGCTTGGGTGTCGGGCGTGGCTCTTCTCTTCTTGGTTTAGGTTCAAACAGGGCCTTTCGCTCATGATTATTAGATCCCGAGGCATACCTTTGTTGGTTGGGATTCGAGCGACGTGAGAACTTTTGTTGAAAATATCTCGTAAGGAAGGCCAGCTGTTGTTGAAGTTTGGCAATTTCAGGATCATAGTCAAAATCTTCGTCTTCTAGATCGGGAAACATCTCTTGAGGAGTGGAAGAGGAATCTTTTTCCATTAACGCGATTGGATCCGGGTTCTTCTTTGAATTTAACCCCATTAGTTCGAGAACCTCCTCTTCGTCTTGTTGAAGGGTTTCATAGACTTCATGAAGATCAAGGTCAACAAGATATATTTTTTGTGTTTGATTTCATTAGCAAACCGGCGCCATTCTGGTTAAAGATTGCTAACAAATTTAACGTTATTTTTGATATTGGTCTTACGAATTTCGTTCTTGCTTAGTTCGTTTACCAGTTGTACAAAACGGGTATACGTGTTCGTAAGACTTTCTCCATCTTTTGCCTTGAATTCTTCATATTGAGAGATACAGTTGGTGATTTTGAGTTGTGTGCCAATCTTCGTTCCAAGCATGAATTTTCTATGACTTCCCACATTTCTTTAGCCGTCTTCTTGTGGCTATCAATGCTCATATAGATTTCATTTGGAAGGCTCATAAGTAGATAAGAACGGGCAATTTGGTCACCTCTCATTATCTTCTTCTCGTTTGCATCCCATGTATTTTTGAGTTTAACTTCCCTTCGTGCGAGCGTAGGAGGAGTATTGTTTGGCATAGCCGGAAACTCCTGATAAAAAATTGGAGGAGGGCCTTCTTTGATTGAACTCATGATCTCATCGGCATAGTCATGGCGTTCAATGAAATCAAGGAATCTATCCTTCCATTGAGAATATTCTCCCGGGAAGAGAATTGGAGGTTTGGTGTCTGATCCAATAGCCATTGCTTCACGGGTGGTCATAGTACTTTTTGGGTGGACCTCGATCAATGAGTTTTTAAAAATTTCTGAGTTGTCGCTTGAAACAGTAGGTTATTATCGAGTGACAAGGGGAATCGAGAAATTTTTTTATCGATATGGGTCTAAGAATTTGTTGTCGGGTGTGAATTACTCGATAAAAGCAGTGTTATCGAGTGACAGAAGCTCGATAATAAAATATGTCGAATGAAATTAGACTCGATAAAAAACCTTTTATCGAGTGAAGGAGGCTCGATAAAATATTGTTGTCGACAGAACAAGGTTCGATAAACAGAATTTTGATCGGTCGATAACCTCAGTGTTCTCGATTTAAATTAAATTGATAAATTTTGAGCAGAAACTAACTTAAAGAATTCTCGAATCTAGAGTACTCGATCAAAAACTTTCTCGATTCAAACAGGACTCGATAAAAAATTTAATTTTGAGTTTTCTGAGATTTGATAAACCAGAAAACAAAAACACAGGGTTCTTGACTAAAAAGAACTAGTCTTTTTATGGACAAGACTGTCTAGGTTTTTGAGTTTCTTATTCGTTCAATTTCAAAAAGTATCAAGATTACGAGAGTTTAAGATTTTTTTAAGGAATTCTTTAGTAAGAAAAGCTGCAGGAATTACAAGTTCCTGAGTTTTCTTATGTAAAGAAATTCAAAAGTAAAGAAAATAAACTAAAGTAATTTTAATTTAAACAGATTTAAATTTAAAAAGGAGTCGAGGAAAAATAATGAATAAGCAGTTTGAATCGATAAAACTTCAAGTAACAGAAAGATGTAATCGAGAAAAATTCAACAAGTCAGTTAGAAAGATTAAATCGATAAACACACAGACATCATCATGCGATAAAACACAAAACCAGATATCAAATCGATAAAACCTAATTGAACAGCAGAACATATCGATGAAAAACATTTGAGAAAAAATATGATGCAATCGACAAAAATTTAGGTTGGTGTTTTATCGGGTTTAGCATGAATTAGTGGGACTCGATGAAAAATCAATGAATAGAAGGACTCGATGAAACATCAAACGACAACAGAAATTCGCAGAAAAACAATAAATTTACCTTCTGTTTCGTGGTTTGCTCAGAAAATCGTAAAAACTCTTGATCTTAGGCTCTGATACCACTTGTTGATCCCATTATAATAAGCACAATGACAATAAACAGTTAATAGTAAAGTAATATGACACGAACAATGATTTAAAGAACTTACGTAGTCATATATCTCTTGAATGTATATATGTCGATTACAATCAGATTCAACACTCTCTCTATGTATTATGAATCGACTAACTTTAAAAGTAAAACCCTAACGTTCTATTTATATTGCTAGGTCTAATCTAATTAAGGGAACAAGAGTTTAAGGAATTATAAACTTCCTTTTACAATTAAGCATGTCTTTTCCTTATTTTGTCACAATTAAATAATAATAGACCTAACACTATTTGAGTCGATAACAAATGTTATCAAGTCCTAAGGGCTCGATAAAATGCCTTAGTGAAGATGATGATGTTCTTGGTCAACATATTGAGACTCGATAAAAATTCAAAGGATGTATAAGGACTCGATAAAAACTCATACTTAAACTTCGATGAACAGTCGAACAGTCCTAATTACTCAGACCAAAAAAAATGCCTAAAACTAATGGAAAATGCTATTACTAGGTGCGAATAGTGATTTAGAGCAACTATAATAAAGCACTTAGATCTAAAACATACAAACAAACCACAAAATCGACTGATGAACCGTCAAACTCGGAAACCCAAGGGTTTTATGAAAAACCGAATTGTTCAAGTCGATTTCAGGTATCATGCAATGGATAAGAGTAGTAAGTGCAAGAATTAAAGATGATAAGGGGAGAATTACGAACCTGGTGATGTTTTCAGATCTGAAAAACTTGAAGTTTTGAGAGTCTGATCTTTGATGGCCAAGAACTTGAAGGGTTTTCAGAAAGAAAGAGGGAAATTCAAAACTTGTGGGAAAAAGGTTCTGAGAGTGTGGGGCCCGATTTCTTTAAATAGTGGTCATCGAGTGATGACACGTGGCACATTGTGATTGGGCCGAGGAAAAAATTCCCGTTATCGAGATGTCGATTGGGAGGTTGTCGAGCCAAGGGAGGTCGACAATACAATGTCGTCGGGTCCTTAGGGGCCGAGAACCTCACTTACATTTTTTTTAAAGAACTTAAAAGACAGAAGAAAATTTTAATATATAAGGCTCCCCTTTAATGTGTGCAAAAAGTGTTGTGCTCCCCCTAGGAATGTGAATAGAAAGAAACGCGTATCTTGTTGCTCCCCCTCGGAAGGTGAACCATGGTGATACACACAGCGAGGTAGATAGATAATGAAAGAAAGATTGAAAATACAGAACTGTAAGATAAAGGTCAAAGTCCAAAAAATGAGAACCCAAGTGTGATGCAGATTGACTTGTAGAGTGAATGTGCATTAACCCTTGGATAGACGTTTTGAGGATTTTGAGACAGACTGATTTGTGATAATCAGGTTTTAAGATTAAGCATTCCCAACTTGGATACTAGGAACTGGAATCGTTTCTCATCCAGTGCCTTGGTAAACAGGTCGGCAAGCTATAGTTCCGTATTGACAAAATATAGTTCAATTGTACCTCTTTCGACGTGATCCTTGATGAAGTGATATCGAATGTCGATGTGCTTTGTCTTCGTGTGTTGAACCGGGTTGCTTGAAATGGCCAACAAGGTTTTGGAATCACAGTAGATGGGTATTTTGTTGAACCAGAAGCCATAGTCTTTGAGTTGAGTGCGCATCCACAGTACTTGAGAATAGCAGCTTGCGGCAGCGATGTATTCAGCCTCCGCGGTAGACGTGGAGACGCAAGCTTGCTTCTTGGAGGACCAACTGACCAATTTGTCTCCGAGGAATTAAATGTGGCCCGAAGTGCTTTTGCGATCGATCATGCATCCGGCATGATCCGAATCTGAAAAGGCAGTTAGCTCGAAACCCGTATCCTTGGGATACCATAGGCCAAGATTAGGTGTACCTTTTATATACCGAAAAATCCGTTTGATAGCACTAAGATGTGATTCCTTGGGAGATGCTTGATATCTCGTGCATAGACAGGTGGCAAACATTATGTCCGGAAGACTAGCCGTAAGATACATGAGAGAACCAACCATGCCCCGGTAATTTTTAGAATCCACATCTTTTCCCGAAGGACCAGCGTGTAGTTTTGAACCTGGGGACATGGGTGTACCAATAGGAGAACATGACGTCATGTTGTATTTACACAACACATCCGAGATGTATTTTGATTGGTTGATGAATATTCCCGTAGAAAATTGTTTTATTTGAAGACCAAGGAAAAAGTTCATCATTCCCATCATGCTCATGTTAAATTTTGCAAACATGAGTTCGGAGAACTCTTTGCATTGCTGTGGGTTAGTCGAACCAAATATGATGTCGTCCACGTAGACTTGTTTGAGCATAATGTCACCTTTGTCCTTTTTAATGAAAAGAGTTGGATCGATCTTACCATTGGAGTATCCGTTCTTCACTAAATAGGTAGACAAACTATCGTACCATGCGCCGGGGGCTTGCTTCAAGCCATACAGAGCCTTGTCCAGAATGTAGACATGAGTCGGTTTGGAGGAGTCGACAAACCCGTCGGGCTGAGAAACATAGACTTCTTCACGCAGAACACCGTTTAAGAAGGCCGTCTTGACGTCCATTTGGAAAAGCACAAAGTTCTTATATGCCGCGTAAGCCAAGAACATCCGGATTGCTTCAATGCGGGCGACGGGTGCAAATGTTTCGTCGTAGTCAATACCTTCTTGTTGGCGGTATCCTTTTGCGACAAGTCTAGCTTTTCTGCGTATAACGACTCCATCTTCATCTAGCTTGTTCTTGAATATCCATTTCGTGCCGATAATGGTTTTGTTTCGAGGACGGGGAACAAGGCGCCAAACTTTCAAGCTTTCAAATTGATTGAGTTCCTCTTGCATTGCCACAATCCAATCAGGATCATTCATTGCCTCGTGAATGGATGTGGGTTCAATCTTGCTTATGAACGAAGAGAACATACAATCGTTGGCCGAGGCGACTCGTGTAGTGACTGGTCTGGTTGGATCGCCAATTATTTGATCAACTGGATGAGAACGGGTCCATTTGGTTGTATGAGGAAGCGGTTGAAATGCATTTGGATCCGGGGTTTCATCTTCATATGAGCCTAGTGGAAGATCTTGAAGTGATTCCAAGGTTGGAGCCAAGGCAGAGGATCTTGTAGCACTTGTGACATCCTTAGGGGCCGAAGTTGATGGTGGGGGAGAGGATGTCGGTTCCGCAGGATTTGGTTGAACATCCGGTTGAGGTGCAGGTGGACCGAGAGGAGCATCCGTTGAAATGGTTTGATTTGGAGGAGCAGTTGAAGATGTGCTTGGAGATGCAGCAGTTGAGACGGTTTCCGTTGTAATTGGCGGTCCGGAAAGATCTGTAGTATCGGCAAGCTCCAAGGTAGGCGGGGGAATCCGGAGGGAAGTATCAGTGGATGGTCTAAAGTAATCCGAGTAGAAGTACTCGAATAAGTCATCCAGATTTGACATAGTGGTTTTGGACGTTGAAGGTTCAGCGGGGTTGGGAGCAGGTTCCGAACAAATGTGATCGGAAGCTAATATGCCGGTCAGTGCGGGTCCAGAACTGTCGTGTTTAGGAGCCATTTCGGCGTTTAGATCGAATTGAACATTAACGCTTTCATTGATGCAACGTGCGTGTTTTATTTAGACCCGATAGGATGACGCGTTTGGTGAGTATCCGAGAAAGTAAGCTTCATCGGCTTTCGGCTTGAGTTTCCCACGATCTTCTTTTTCATTTAGTACGAAGCAACGAGTGGGATGGTTTGGGCAGTAAGTTCTAGCTTAACTTGGATGACTTTGAGAAAAGTGATGATTGTGTCGGGGTTTTCATCCTTTGATCGAAGGAACTTTACCCATGTGAAACGAGAGAAATCGTCCACCATCACTAGAACATACTTCTTACCATGTATGCTTTGAGTCCGCATCAGGTCGCACAAGTCCATATGAATGAGTTGAAGAGTTCGAGTTGTGCTGTGAACTAACTTGGGTTTGTGAGAGACCTTCTTCATCTTTCCCATCCCGCATGCGTCGCAGAGATGCGGTTTGTCGAATTTAACAGCTGGAAGACCAGTTACTAGCCCTTGAATGGAAAGACGATTGATGTTCTTGAAGTTTAAGTGAGATAAACGTCGATGCCATAACCATGTCTTCGGACTAGAAACATTTGAAAGCAGACAAACACTTGAGGGTGCGTTCACTTGGGAAAGATCGATCGTGTAGAGATTTGACTTGCGCGTGCCGGTTAGTAGCTCCTTTCCATCAAATGTGCGAACACAACATCTTTCGGGTCTAAAATTTACTTCGAGTTTCTTGTCACAGAATTTGCCAATGCTCAACAGGTTGTGACTCAGGCCTTGAACATAAGAAACGTCGGAAATGGTGATGTTGTTTTGAATGATATCACCGTATCCTTTAATCGGTGCCAAGTGATTGTTGCCAAATTTGACGAATCCGCCCTTCTTTTCAGTGTAATTGGCAAGAAGCTCCTTTTGTCCGGTCATGTGTTTGGAGCATCCGGAATCTAAGTACCACACATGACCGATCTGCACAAAATCAGGCAGATTTAGGTACCCATTTGTAAATGGGTCCATCATGGTTAGTTGACATAGCACCCTTGGGTACCCACTTGTAGTGAGACTTATAGGCGTTAGTCATTTGATTTCTCGGACCCCATTTAGAAACAGGTGATGAAGAAACAAATTTGCGATTAAAAGAATTACGTATGTCAGGAAAATAACCATAAACATAATCAATTGGAGGTTTACGTACAAAATTATCCACACCGCAATTAGAACAGCAAATTTTATTACGAGAAAATTTAATTAAATGTCGAAATGAATGAATTTGATAAGGAAATCTAAAACAAGAATTGTTTCTTTTAACATTTGAAGGGAAAAATTTGTCTTCTTCGCGGGGTGTTGACTTTGTTGAACGCGTGCCCTTTTTGACCCAAACATGTTTGTGTTTCTAAAGTATGAACCGCTGAAACATTGAAATGAACACGGTTAGTATGACTTTAGAAGACATGATTGGTTCTTGTTTGTTTAGGAGTGTTTTGATTTTGACTCGTGGAACACTCCGTTGGTTTCGTAGGAAATGAAACCGATTCCATTGGTTGTTTGCTTTTGTCTAAAAACTCCGTGTGATTTGAAAGTACAGGATTGAAGTCAAATTTATCACACATGTCATTTAAATACTCGTCCGATTCAAGTGAAGATAGGTTAGAAAGGGCATCTAATTCATCATTAATTTGCTCGTCGGAATAGGAACATTTTTGTTTTGGAGGATTTGAATTTGGGTCAATTTTGAACAATTCTTCGCAATTATCTAAATAATTGCTAACGAAGGCTTTACAAGTTGAAATGTTTGAAATAGTATCATTTTCATGAATTTTGTTCAATTGTAAAGTCTCGATCTCAAGTTGTTGTATTTTAGATAAAAATGATTCCTTTTCCATTTCCGCCAAAGAACGTTCAGTTTCCAACACTCGTTCAAGTTGAATAATTTTCTTTTCTAAAAATAGAGTGGGAATGTATGGTTTACATTCAGGAATCTTGTTTTGAAGTTCTTCGGCAGAGTATGATGGAAAGTAGTTGTTTGGAAGAGATTCTTTTGAAGATTCTTCTTCTACTATTTGAGGATAGCAGAAAGGTATTTGAAAATAGTTTTTGTTTTGTCTCTTCCAATCTTCTCTTTCCTCGACACTAGAGTCCGGCTTCATAAATTGAATTTGGTAATCTGGACCAAGGTTCAAATATTCGAATTTATAAATCGTCGGAGTATTATAGATTGCCTTTGCTTAGTGTTTTGGGTTTTCAAAACCTAACCCGGCTTTAGAACTTAAATCTTCCGGTGCATTTAAGTGAATAGTGTGTTCAGTTTGACCAAGCTTATAAAGTTTTAAATCTAAATCTTTGAGTTTTTCTAATAGATCTTGTCTTTGAAAACTGACAAAGTCAAACTTTGATGAAAATTCGGAAGTCTCATTCCTAGATGTGTGAAGTTGAAGAGTGAGATCAGATATTTGTTGTTAAAAAAGATCATTTTCTTCTTTTAAAACCATTTTCTCCATTTCGAGATTGTGCGCTATACTTTGAGAATTGACAAGGTCGGTTTGCATAAGAAACAATTGATTATGATTATTTTCTAAGCGTGCTTCTAAATTGGAAACCAACTCGGTTTTCAATTTAGATTGGAATTCTTTTAATTGACACATTAAATCATGCATTTGAGATACAAAAGAGTCATAGTCAGAAGGGCTTACCTCGGGTGTGTAGTCGGTAGCGTGAGAAGTAGTGTCATCGGAGTAAGCCATCAAGCTGAAATGTGCTTGAGTATCCCTTTCCATGTTGTCTTCATCATCTTGATTTAGCCATTGTTCATCCTCAGCAAGAAGAACCTTACCGGCTTCTTTTTGTTTAGCCAACATCAGTTTGTATGTGAAGTAGTTGGAATCCTTCACAATTGGTTTCTTACATTCTCTTGCATAGTGACCAGATTTGCCACAATTGTAGCACATGCTCATCTCACCCTTGAACTTGTCTTCAGGCTTGGGTGTCGAGCGTGGTTCTTCTCTTCTCGGCTTTGGCTCAAACAGGGCCTTTCGCTCATGATTTTTAGATCCCGTGGCATACCTTTGTTGATTGGGGTTTGAGCCACGTGAGTACTTTTGTTGAAAAGATCTCGTAAGGAAGGCCAGTTGTTGTTGAAGTTTGGCAATTTCGGGATCATAGTCAAATCTTCTTCTTCCAGTTCGGGAAACATCTCTTGAGAAGATGAAGATGAGTCTTTTGCCATCAAGGCTATTGGATCCGGGTTCTTCTTTGTATTTAACCCCATCAGTTCAAGAACCTCTTCTTCATCTTGTTGGAGGGTTTCATAGACTTCATGAAGATCAATATCAGCAAGATATTTGTTGTGTTTGATTTGATTAGCAAACCGGCGCCATTCCGGTTGAAGATTGCTAATAAATTTAACGTTATTTTCGATCTTGGTCTTACGAATTTCGTTCTTGCTTAGTTCCTTTACCAGTTGTACAAAACGGGTATACGTGTTCGTAAGACTCTCTCCATCTTTTGCCTTGAATTCTTCATATTGTGAGATGCAGTTGGTGATTTTGAGTTGTGTGCCAATCTTCGTTCCTAGCATGAACTTTTCTATGACCTTCCACATTTCTTTAGCCGTTTTCTTGTGGCTATCAATGCTCATATAAATTTCATTTGGGAGGCTCATAAGTAGATAAGAACGGGCAAGTTGGTCACCTTTCATTACCCTCCTCTTGTTTGCATCCCATGTACTTTTGAGTTTAACTTCCCTTCGTGCGGGCGTAGGAGGAGTATTGTTTGGCATAGCCGGAAATTCCTGATAAAAAGTTGAAGGAGGACCTTCCTTGATTGAACGCATGATCTCATCGGCATAGTCATTGCGTTCAATGAAGTCAAGGAATCTATCCTTCCATTGAGAATATTCGCTCCGAAAGGGAATCGGAGGTTTGGTGTCTGATCCAATTGACATGGCTTCACGGGTAGTCATTGTACTTACTGGTGGACCTCGATCGATGAGTTTTTAAAAAATTCTGAGTTGTCTCGTGAAACAGTAGGTTTTTCTCGAGAGACAAAGGAGATCGATAATAAAATTATCGATATGAGTAGAAAGATTAAGGACTTTTGTCGGGTGTGAAGTACTCGATGAAAATTGTTATCGAGTGACAGAGGCTTGATAATAAATGTTGTCGAATGAAATAGGCTCGATATAAATTGTTATCGAGTGAATGAGGCTCGATAAAAAATGTTGTCGAATGAAATAGGCTCGATATAAATTGTTATTGAGTGAACGAGGCTCCATAATAAATTATTGTTGAATGAAATTGGCTCGATAACAACTTTATATAACTCGATCAGAAAAAGATTTCGATTAAATTTTTTTATCGAATACTGACCACTCGATCAAACTTCTTCTCGATTCAATAGGACTCGACTAAAAATCAAATACTTTAATTCTGGGTTTTCGAGTTTCTTATTTGTTCAATTACAAAAAATATCAAGATTACGAGAGTTTATGATTTTACTAAGGAAATCTTTAGTAAGAAAAGCTGCAGAAGTCACAAGTTGCTGAGTTTTCTTATGTAAAGATATTCAAAAGTAAAGAAAATAAACTAAAGTAATTTTAACCAAACAGATTTAAATATTTTATATAAGAGTCGAGAAAAAAAAAGCAGAATAAGCAGTTGAATCGATAAAAATTTAATCAGCAGAAGGTAGACCCGAGAAAAATTCAATAAGCAAAATAACTTTTAAATCGAGAAAAGCACAGATATAATCAGTCGATAAAAACACATAGTATGGTGTTTTATCGGATAAAGCATGAAACAGTATGACTCGACAAAAAATCAAAGAACATCAGAATTTGCAGAAATCGAAAATAATACCTTCTGTTTCGTGGTTTGCTCAGAAAATCGTAAAAACTCTTGATCTTAGGCTCTGATACCACTTGTTGATCCCAGATGAACAAGCACAACGACAGATAAAGTTAATAGTAAAGTAATACGACTATAAAGATGTTTAAAGAACTTACGTAGTCATATATCTCTTGAATGTTATGATCGATTACAATGAACACAGCTTCGGCTCTCTCTCTCTAATATGAATCGACGACCCTTATCAAAGTAAACCCTAGACTTCTATTTATATTGCTAGGCCTATGCTAATTAAGGAAACAAAGAGTTTAAGGAATTATAAACTTCCTTTTACAATCTAGCATATCTTTTCCTTATTTTTTTCACAATTAAATAATAGACCTAACAATCTCCCCCTTTGTGGCAAAATCAGTCTTCACCTTTTCAGCTCAAACATGCCTTCAAATCTTCGGAGCGTTTGTCGATAGAGAATTCTTTCATCGATTATCTTGATAGCTTCCATGAGAGAGTTCCTTCGGTCGTTGCACATCCTTGTCGTACTCTTCCTATCTGTAGCCAATTCTGACGCAAGTCTATTTTGGATTCCCCACAATGTACCATCAGAATATGCAGCCACTTCATGAAATCTGAGAAACCGTTTTTCTCGCGATGCATGCATCCAGACAACTCCATGAACAAGATAAGTGAAGATGGTAGTAACTGGAGTGCTGCTTGGTACAGGTAAGGATTGATCAGGCTTAGGAATATGTATCTTCTTTTGCTCGCTTTCTAACCCACGTTGAAGATCATGCAGATAGCTGTACCGTAGCTCTTTCTGAACATGCCTTACCACTGCCCTTAGTGCCCTTTGCTCGTGTTCGTTTCGGTTTCGCTTGTCTCTCAATTCGTTGTAGATGATTTCAAAGTCCATTATATCAAGGCTTGCAAAATCGGCTTCAGAGAAGGAATATGCTATACCATCTTCTCTTTGGACTTTGAAAACTGGATATTCGACTTGGTAGATCCTGTCTGTGTCAATCTTCAGAATCCCAATAATCCTGTGCCTCGAGACTACTTCAGCTGGAGGTAAAGCTCTCATCTCAGGATATGGAGATACTCTCTAACCTGAGTAGGATCCATTTCCATCACGAGATGAATGTGTGCCAAATCATCAGGTTTCGCTTCTTTCCGAAACATCTTTTCCATTGTTTCCTCAAGATATGGCACACGAATTTGCTGATTTACCCACTTCGACTTGCTTTCTGAGAGCATCCTATGCCACCGAATCTGATGAGGCCGCAAACTTGGTTCGTTTTGATCCCTTAAAGCACAATTCCTTGTCGTATGCTTTAAGTTCACGTAGTCTGTGAACCAGTTTCTTACTGATGTTCACAGACCTTGAACGTCGACTCTTTCTTCATTTTGATCTGGTTCGGCAGGTTCGGCAGGTTCGGCAGGTTCAGCTGTACTCTCGAATTCGATATCCGCAGGCTTTTCAACCGTTGGTGTATCGTCCTTTTGAGTTGTTGGAGCACGTTGTCGATGTTGGGTGGTTTGAGTGGGTGGTCTTGAAGATGATGCAACAGCAGTTCTGGGTCGTGATCTTGCAGTCCGGCGTGTCTCCCCCTCAGGACGAGATGGAGCGGAGCCTAACCCTAACCCGCGAACTGACAAAATGGGGGAAACTCAAATTGAGCCTATTGAAGTGGCTTCTGAGTCAAATGTTGGTGTTGCTGACTCTCAATCTCGTGCACAAAGCAGTGATGGTCCTGATTTGTCCAAACTATATGTACCTGAAGAAAAACTACTTGAAATCAAGAGGAACAACTGTGCCCTGAATCTAAAGTCTACTCATTTTAATGAAGATCAAATGATCCTAATTGAAATTCTGAAGAAACATCCACTTCGAGCCTTGGTATCCAGAAAATTTTTGGTCCCTACTTCTTATCGGCAACAATGGTGGTTTCACGCAGAAGTTGATGAAGAATCATATGATATCTCTTCATATGTTCATGGCTACAAAGTCTGCATTTCTGTTGAATACATTAGAAGTATCCATTTTCTTCCAAAGGAGGATGAAGTTATTGGGAAAACTTCATTTGATCCTATTCCGTCATCTTCTGAGATGATCTCAGACTTAATGCAGTTAGGATACTCTGAACAATTAAATGCTTTAAGCTCATTCAGAAGGAAGTGTTTACCCCCTATCTGGTATTGCTTATTCTCAATTCTGAACACTTGCTTGTCTGGTAAAAGCTCAACTCTGGATCAAGCATCAACAATTGGCAGAATAATCTTTCCTAGAGTAGCATTCAACAAGCATTATGATTATGCTTCTCTTATTTTTGATGAACTCAAGTCTGCAGTTTTGAAGAAATTTACTTACAACTATATACCCTTTCAAAGATATTTTCAAACCTTCATCAAAGGGGCCAGGAAAGTTGTTCCTGCAATTCCTATTTTGACTCATGAGGTACATGTCCCCTTTTCTCAATGGATAATCTCAGACCACCAAATGCTAAACTGCAATTCCCAAATGTTTTACCATTACCAAGTTACTTACTTGCACTTGTAAAATCATCAAATAGGTTCTTGAGTGAGTACTGTGAATCGATGGAACTACCTAAACCAGTAGTCGCTTCCCCTGATTCTACCAAGAGTGGTGAGTATCATGAGGTGTCTAGAATTCCTAGGCAGAGTGGGGAGGCTGTTCATTGGGGAGAACAACCTCATGGTGTGAAGAGGAAAAATGAAAATGAGAGGCTGGGTAGAAGGGTAAAAAAAGAACTGAAAAGGGGAGACCACAAGTAAAAAATAAAGAAACTTGTGAACCAACTGATCTAAGCCGGCACCCACATCATCTATTATTCCACATTCTTTGGTGGGTAATATTGAAAAAGCCAGTGAGCCCATGGAAAATTTTGTTAACCCCTCCAGCCACTCACCCATCTCTCAACAGAAGGGTGTTTCAATAACACATATGGGGCAAGCATCTAATCTACCAATAGGTTCCCATTTGGAAGAACCTAGTGTTGAAAAAGAAGGATATATGTCCCCCTTCACAGTTTTGAGCACTTTGAGTCTGAGAGTCCACTCAACTTTGGGCCTTCTGAACCACTAAATGTGGATTTTATTCACACCAGCACACATCTTTCAAATGTACACAAGCAAAGTGTTAGTCACATTGGCACAACAACCATAGATATACCTATTGCAGGGTATCAAGGATTGGTTGGAAGACCTGGTGGAGTGAACATCACCAAAGCTCCATTTACATAATCACATGTGGTTCATGATGCTATGGGATCTACAGGCCAGTCTTCTTCTGAAGGACTGCAAACAAGACCATTTGTTGGTCTTGGACATTTTCCCTCATCTTCTGAATTCTCTGAATTCAAAGATTTCTGTACTTCTGAATTTGCAAAGATTCAGAAGGACGTTAAGGAATTGAAAGATAAAAATTGTAAGGTGATGGAGGATAGGTTGGATGGACAGGAGAAGAAAGTGGTGGATAAATTGCATGAATTTCAACGGGCAACTGTTTCTGATCTCAACAATTTTCAAAAGGCTATTCTGAATTCCTTTTCTGAAGTTATTTCCACAGTTCAAACCTTAAAGACTTCTATGCCCTCTTCTTCTACTCAGACAACATCTTCTGAATTTGCAACAAAGGATGACATATCTCAGATTCTGAATCAATTGACTGCTATTCAAAATTCTCAAGTCTCCTTGAATAATCGTATTTTTGCATTAGAGTGTGGCTCTCAGGCAAAGAATTTAAAGCGTAGTCTTGATGATCAGGATGATCCTGATAATCAAGAGGGGGAGAAAAGACAGAAAGTCTTTGAAGATGTTCCAATGCCACAAGTTCAAAGTTCTGAAAAATCCTCTGAAGAAGTTCAAGTTCAAACTTCTGAAAGATCTTCTGATAAAACTTCTGAAGAAGTTCAGAACATTGAAAATGATGAATTTAATAGAACTTCTGAAACAATAGATGATATTTTACATGCAAAAGATGAAGGATTAGAAGCTGAAAAAGTTATTTCTGAAGACAATGTGGAAGAAGGATATGAGACTGAAAAGGTTTCTTTGGATTCTGAAAACAAGCTCAGTTCTGAAGACACAGATGTTATTCCTGACTCAAATGAAGAAATGTTAAACGAGTATCTTGCTTTTGAAGACATTATTGGTGAGCCAAGTGATCTATCTAATGTAATCTTATTTGATGAAGAAATGGAAGTGAATGAAGGAATGGAGTTAGAAGAAGATGTTGTGATTAATGAGAACAGAGATATGATTATCTGGAGACCTCAAGTCCTAAGAGAAATTGAAAGATATGAAGTTTCTGAAAACTTTATCATGCTAATTAGTCAATACTTTTGGAGATATATCATCTTGAATCATCCAAGGAATCTGCAGTGTAGATTCTTGGATGGAAGTCTAATGATCTTCAAGGAATTTATTAATCAACCAACTGAATGGTTTGAAATTGAGGTTGATTTAAGTCATATGGAGGCATATGATTTTACTGATGAAATCTTAATAATTGCTGCAGATAAACCACATGTCAGATTCAGAGGCTGCATAAACATTCCTCAGATTGATTTTCCTGTTCTTGAAGAACCCATAGTTGATCAGATCTATCAAAGTGATATGATATTTGAAAGTTCTGGAGAAAGTCAACTCATCTTTCCTGAAGACAACTATTACGGCATGTATAGAAGAAATCTCAGGTATGCTACCTTAGAATACTATGTGAATGATGAATGGTCTAAGGATTATATCTCAAAGGTTAGGTCCTATGTACAAAAACATGGATTACAAGAATTGAATGATTCAACCTTGATCAGAAAGATCAGATGTATATCTAAAGGTGTTGATGATGATTTGTATATAGTAAAGTTTGGAGCTGAAAGGAGAGATGGTTCTTTGACAGAATTCTCTTTATTTGATTTGTACAAGTTGAGGTTGCAGGATAAGCTTACTGTTCTGAATTTTTGTGTCAAGAGAGAAAAATCCGAAGTTGTTTATGAAATAAGAAGAATTCTAGGGATCTATGTCAGAAATCTAATTAGACATGATTTTCAGCTGGCATTAGAATTCAGATTAGATAACGTCAATCTCTTGGAGCCAGAAAGTATTGAAAGACAGGGAATTACAAAGGTCTTCACAAATCCAGATTTGGGATTCACTTACAGAACAGGAGCAAATCTTTCAAAGACATTCATTGTTTCTGACATACCAAAGTACTCAACTTCTACTCTAAAATGGTTAATAGAGTGTGCAGAACAATATCTTCCTTCATATGATGCTGTAGAAGAAATAATTCACTTGATCAAGGAAAGAATATTCTTTAGAGATTATGTAAGAAAGATCTCTATGGCTGGGCACACAAGAGTAAATCAAATCAAAGGAGCTGATTATCTTCTGAGCAATGTCTATGACTTTCAGATTCACACAAAGAAACAAGACATTGAAGAAATTCAGAAACTCTCTCAGAAGATGGAAAGTTCAGAAGTTAAAGAAATTGAAAAAGGAAAAGAAAAGGTCTCTGAAAATTCTCTAGAAGAGATTGCTCCTATTCCTTAGAAATCTGAATCTGAGCATTTACAAGAGCAAAGGATTGAAGAACATGCTTTCACCATGTTTCTTGAATTTTTCCATCCAGAAATGTTCATGGAATATGAACAAAAGTTCAATTATATTGATTGGTGGATTCAGAAGTCATTTGGATGGAAATAATGGTATTCAGACATCATTAGAAAATCAGACTCCCTGTAAGTCAAGTAAAAAAAGAGAGTCCAATAATGTAAGTAATCACTGCTGATTTGAAGCAGAAAAACAATTACAAGCATGCTTACTTCACTGTTGAAAGAAAAGATGGTGAAATTTCCACTTTTACAGAAGCTGATTTCCAGAATGTCTACCTTAGAGATGTCCTAAGAGTATACAAAAGCTTATATCCCTTTCATGACTCCATTGCCAAGTTCAGAAAAGATTTTCCAGTTCTCAGAGATGGCTTGTACAGAGAGTTTATTTGGGCAGCTAAGACAGATTTTCAAGTGGCTTATGTTATGAACAAAGAAAAGATTCATATGAGTGCTCCAAACTTAAGCTTACCAGATATTGAAAACCTCAAAAGTAGCACTCTGATCATTCAGCCTCCAGGCTTTGTGTGCAAATGCTTTGACAGATTGTTGTTTGTAAGATTTGAAGAACTACACAAGTGCTGTAATGGAACTCTTATGATTATAAGAGATAAACTAGAGAAGAAGAAAAATAAGACAAAAGAAACTTAGTGATGAGGAATGGGAAAAATACAGAAAGCTGGCAAAGGAAATGATAAGAATAATTGAATCTATATTGGAGTACAGAAATCTCATTCTCAAAGATGTAAGAGAAATTTTGAACTTCTGGAAGTATGACTTGAACTTTTGAAGCTAAGGGAGAGATTGATAGATATCAGAAGTAGCTTCAAAAGAAGACTGAGTTTTGAAGAGAAAGATTCAGAAGTCTGAAGTCAAGTGAAGTAAAGCCTAAGGTATAACTTCTGAAGTGGCAACTTCAGAAGTTCTGAAGATTCTGAAGAAGTTCTGAAGATGATTCTGAAGACACTTCTGAAGAAGTTCAGAAGCGGTTCTGAACATGTCTGTTATTTTTGTACTCTATATTTAGCATTTCCTTTTGTATATAAATAGATAGTTTGTTATATTGTTAGAACTAACGTTGATAGATAGAGCTTGTAAAGATACACATATTGTAATACAGTTCAGTAATCAATACAACATACAACTTCAGTGATCCAATTCTTGTTCTTATTCTTTAATCTTTCTACATTCTTGATTGTTTGGGATCTAACATATGGTGTCATGTGTCTTGAACATCCAGAATCTAACACCCATACATGACATAACTGCAAAATAAGTTATTTAGTTTTAGGTACCCATTTAAAAATGGGTCCTTTTAGATTAGCTAACAGTGAAAAAGGTTTGTCTTTTGGCATCTTAGATAAAAAGATAGAAACTTGTTCAGAATTTATATTTGCTTGTTTGTTCTTATTCATATTAGTAGTCTTTTTAGGTTTGCCATATTCTGTAGTATTCCTGTGATATTTCTGTTTTTGATTTGACACATTTGGTTCAGAATTAAAATAACCATTTTGTGCAGAACTAAAATAAGAATGAACATATTTGTGGTTTGAAACTGAATACTTTCTCTTATTCATCTTTTTATTTTTTGTTTCAACATTTTTATGAAAAACAGGAAACCTATCTAGTTTGTCTTTGTCTGATAAGTTGTCTCTCTTTTTCTTCCATACTAGAGAGGATAACTCTGAAACAGATAAAGAATGAATATTAGGATATAATATTTTGTTTTTGTTTTGCTTAACTTCTAAGTTAAGAGATCTAGATGTAGGAATTGAAGTGTGTCCTCCTTCAAAAAAATTGACTCTTGTAATGAAATCGGATGTTGACATAGATGATTTTTCTTGCAATGAAAATACACAATTTTCTCTTTTTTTTAGAACAATCATTGAAAGAACATACAAGATAGCTTCAAAACATTTAGCATAAAGATAGAAGACTTCTGAAGTATGTACTTCAGAAGTTCTGAAGGTTTAATGGAAGTTCTGAAGAAGTTCTGAAGATGCTCTGAAAAACTTCTGAAGACAGTTCTGAAGACAGCTCAGAACCAATTCTGAAGTGTGTCTGTTATATTGTTACTGTTACTTTAGCTTTTCTCTATTGTATATAAATAGAAGGTTAGTTAGTTGGTTAGAACTAATGTTCATAGATCACTTGTACTGTAAAGACATATCTTTGTAAATCTGTTAATATCAATACTACATCCGACTTCAGTGTTCTAAATTCTGGGTTCTTTACTGAGTTATTGTTCATCTTTGATATCTGGGTTCTAACAACCATCTTGCATGTTAAATGACATATCTTGGAAAAATAAGACATACAAAATATAAGTAAAAGTTAATTTGAAATACGTTAACTTTATAACAAACATTATATTGTGATTAAATGAGATCCAAATGTCAGTGGATTGGAAGTTTGTTGCAGAATAATAATACTAATTCTAATATGTAACGCATATTAAAATATATTGCTTACATGAAAATCAAATGTCAGTGGATTTGAATTTTGTCGCACTTGATTCTGATTGACGGATTGATAGTTCGTTAATATACTATTTACGAAATGAGTATTTGGAGAAAAAAAATTACTTTAAAGTATGAAGTTAGAGAAGATGATGTGAATGAGAATTCGTTTACAAATATATACTGATAACTAAATTAGAAAAATGTATAAATATCTTTAATTTGAATTTAATTTTGCATGTAAATCCCAAATTTTTTGGTACTACTATAACCAGTGAATTCGTTTTGAATTTTTTTAAAATTAATGAAAAGTTCATAATTATCAACAAAAAGAATATTTGTTAACTTAAAAAATTTAAAATTTGAGTGAATTTTAATTTTTGCTTCAACTAATAAACACAATATTTTTAATAAGTCATATTTATAAAATGAAATTAAAATATAATTACGTCACTGTTTCAACTAGTAAACAATTAATGATTCGTATTTTGTCACCTTATATCTCTTTAATATTTTATTCTTTGAACGTCACTTATTTATAAATTTATGAAATAAATAATTAATATTAGGTGTTTCAGAATGTGGATGTTATTTCATTAAAATTTGACTGGAAAATGTATTCATTTTTTTTGTTGAAATGTTAAAACTTAAGTATGTAATTGAATATGTATAATTCGTAATGAGTAATACTTTTCTACATTTATAACAACTATAACAATAACAATACACGTAGAAATTTATATAAAATATGTTATGTTATGAAATGAAAATAGGTTTTCATTCATCAACTTGATCGGTACAATTTCCTAAGGTATGTACATCAACATTTCTTCCGTTTCTTAAGTTCCTCACTAATAGTATCATATAAAGGCGATGCATGAACATAATTTGGAATCACATAAAAGTTTGTACACTACTATTAACTCAAGTGAGGAGCCGAGGGTATTTGTGGATAGCGCTATTTGGACGGACAATCCCACCTAAAAACTACAGGTAGGGGTGCACTGTACTTAAAAAAAAAGGAGAAACGAAGGTTCTACATATGTGGGATATTAGTCCCACCACTAAGGTAGAATTAACAATAATTTTTTTTTTGTGGTCGAAAGGTTTAATGGTGGCTCTTTATATACTAAAAATTAGAGTACATAATGCCTTGACGTTTTAAGATATTAATAAGTGCCAAAAATTTATTTTGCTCATATTCACTTACACAAATGGATGTTTGAAATATTGAAAACCTGTGAACTCACCAACTCTTTGTAGTTGACCTTGTTTTTATCATGCTTTTCAGGGGTAAGAAAAGATTAACCGAATCTTTCTATTATGTGGGCGCATCGACATCAATCATCTTGTTTATTTGAAACTGTTTAGTTGAAACACTTGGTTTACTTTATTTTGTTAGAACTTTTAGTTGATCCGATGTAAAATTTTAAACTTAAACTGTTATGTATTTGAATGGATGGTTGGTGTTGTTTTTATCCTATTGTTATGAAATCTTGCGCTATCACGCCTCATGTTTCCGCTTTAGCAGGGTGTGACTGTTCTCGAATTCATTTGGTCCGACAAGCTACCTTATCGAACCCTTTACGTTCGACAAATTGAGTTTTCTTACCCATATAGTCCGACACCTCTGTTTTACCCAACCTTGTGATCCGAGAAATCATACCATATTCAAAAGATTGTCTTATAACCCTTTTCAAAACTCACCGATTGAGATCACTTCATCAGGTAACAAGTGCTTACATTTTTGTTACACGAACTAACTGTGTATTTAAAGTTATACAGGTTTTAGTTCAAGATGAGTTCTCAAAATCAATTTTTTGATCTCAATGCTGAAATTGAAAGGCTTAAAGCAACATACACGAATAACATCAAAGTGCTTGAAGAACTTTTAAGAGAACATGTTGTCCTCAAATCTAAGTTTCATAAGTCAGAACAAACAAGAAAATCTTTGAAAAATGAAAATGAGTTTTTGCAAGCACAAAACAATGAGTATTCTAGGAATATAAATCAGATGAGGTATGAAGACTTTTGCAAAAAGACAAATCTTGAGTTGATAAAAATAAATTTTGATCTGAAAACCAAAATTTCTGAGTTAGAAAAACTTATAGATTCTGAGACTTATAGTGTTGTTCTTTCACGAAAATTATCTGAATTTGTGACAGTTGAAAAAGAAAGCATTTTACCTTCTGATGACAAACACAAGTTTGAAATTGAGAGAAAATATTTTGAAAGGAAAATTAAAACTTGTGAACTAACCATTCAAAATCTTTCTAAACCAATATCAGATTTTGAACAAGTTGCGATTTTAGATAGAAAATCATCTGAAACGAAATGTCTGAAGCTATCAAAGCAACTTTCTGAACTTCAAATTTTTTTAAGAGATGAAAGAAATGTGTTTGAGACTGATAAGACGAATTTAATCAAGAAAAGTACTTTGATCATTGCAAAAAGCAAGAATTTGGAAAAAGATTTTGAAAAAGAGAAGCATGTTTTTGAAGAGAATATTGGCAAACTTTCAAACAAATTATTTGTTTTAGAAACAAATCTTGTGAATGAACGGAAAATGAGATCCAAATATCAAACTAAATATGATGTGATTATGGAAGAAAAAGATCATCTCTTGTGCAAAATTAGAAAACTTGAAGGTTATACAACTGCTTCAAGGTCAATTCTGTAAGAATAACTCGTCTTCAAGTGTCAAATCAAACTGTTATTCTAACAGCTCCAAATCATACAGTTCTCCAACTTCTCGGACTCATAATTCTGCTTTGTCATACAATGATTTTGTTGCTAAACCCGGTAATTTTAATAAATTTAAAATGGCTTGGAGGAAGAAATCAAATACAGATGATAGTGTTGGAAACATGCCACATACATCTCCTGTAGTTGATGGAAAATCATTTGTTTCCACGACTGATTTACCTTTTTTTGTCAAGTCAATCAATCAGCTAATTAGTCTAAGTGCCACAAATCTTTGTTGTTCTACTTGCAGAACAAATGATTTTGTCAATTAAAGGTTTCGTTCATAAATGGTATGGTACTTATAGCATCCTCACTTCCTTATTTGATGTCTTTAAAGCTAACCTCCAAGCACCCAACAAAGCTTGGGTACCAAAATCTTTTTAATCTGTTTTGTAGGTATGTCATGTGTATTCTAATATAGAATATTTACTTCACATGACTTGTTCACTCAAACAATTATGCTTTTTTTAGGGGGAGTACCATATTTCTAATTTTTATTTGTTAGCTTCATTGTACATCAGCTATGAACCTGCTATTAATATTGGCTTCTGAATTTCTCAATTTAGTACCCATTTTTCATTATGACTTCTGAATACATCAGTTCAGAACTCGAACTTCAATGTTTCAAGTCTTTGTGTGTTAGGAATTAGAAGTTTTAATGGTCAATCCAAAGCCGGAAGAACCTGTTAATCCAAACTCCTTTCAGTGATTTGAATATGATTCATCTTATACTTAGTGAAAATTCCAATTATAGGATAGTGTTTAGAATCAGCAATAGCACACACCGACTGTGTTTAGTGATCATTGATAATCAGAAACAACATCCTATCCCTGAAGATCTGAAGAACAACACTCACACCACAAAGTCATCCAGTGACTGTCGAAGGCATAGCTGAAGATAAAAATGATTAGCTAGCGATCTGAAGCGGTCCAGTGATAGCAAGGTTCATCTATCCAAAGTGTGAGATCTTGCAAAACCTCAGTGATACTCGAAGACTTCATCCTTGAAGATTCTAGTTCAGTGATCAAGTGTGGCCTACTTAGTAAGATTAATGTTTATCTTATCCTCTATGCACAAAAGTCAAACCTCAAATACTTTGTCGGAAAAGGACGTATGGATTGTC
This sequence comes from Silybum marianum, assembly GCA_036898165.1. Lineage (NCBI taxonomy): Eukaryota > Viridiplantae > Streptophyta > Magnoliopsida > Asterales > Asteraceae > Silybum > Silybum marianum. The sequence goes on along the minus strand of CM072533.1, from coordinate 20,571,067 downwards.
TCTTATGTCCCCATCAAATCTGATTTGGTTACTGTTCACAAACAGCCAAAAGCATGACTGTCTTATGGCCAAAGGACAGGTGTCAAATAGAAACTTGAAACCTGGAATATAACTTTTGCTTTGCATTAATTGCAACGGGTATAAATAGATGAAGAACCCTTCTTCATCTTTATGCATGCTACCTTCTCTCCCAAAACCTCTTCTACTTTTCTTTCTTGTTCTTGTGCATCAAATCTTAGTGATTTCTTTAGTTGTAATAGAATAGGTTTAATACTTGTTCTTATTCTGCTTACAATTGTAAATTTGTTTATTCAATATAAACTTATTTAAAAAACTAAAAAGCTTGTGTTGGTATTCAACCCCCCCCCCCTCTACAAATTGTTTCTATATCCATTGAACTCTTGTAGACTCCTTTGGGACCAACAAGTGGTATCAGAGTAGTGTTTTATTGCTTTAAGCCTCTAAAATCTTTAAAATGAACTCATTTCGAGTTTTCATTTTAAAATGGCTAATACAAACTCAAACTACATAAACAATTGATCTTTAGCTAATGTTAGATCCCGTATAGACAACGATTGAGAAAACTCCATAAATTGTAGAGAAGAGATAGAGAATTAAAGAATAATAATCATCAAATCATCAACTCATATTCATGTATTGATTAATATGGAGGGGAACTGTGAAGAATACCGCACATTAGAATTGAATGACTCTCATTAGTCTATGTATATAAGGTGTATTCTCTCCCAAGACTCAAATGATAAAATGATCAAGACACCATTTATATAGGTGTCCATTACATGTGATAAGCCCAAGCCCATATGTCTATAGAAAGCCCAAAATACAATTATTTATAAAACTTTCTATCTAATTGGGGCTAATTAGATCTAACAATCTCCCCCTAAAGTTTTATAAAGAAAGAATCATTAAATAAACTCCCCCTTGCTTTCTTTAGAAGCTCTTATGTTCCATTCTTCAAGTCTTAAAGACATTACATGCTCCCCCTCAAATGTAGGCTCATATTCTTGAAAAACCGAGACATTTGGCACATTCTGTCTAGCTTTCATGACTCAACTTTATCGTTGTTTTTGACCATCAAGGAGCCTGATTGAGAGAAAACAAAAAACATGCACATTAAACTTCAGCCTCTTAGCTTATCAACAAGCTTTGATTAAACCAATTTGGATGAAAAATGTCACACCCCAAGAAAGCGGAAACACGAGGTGTCACAGCTCATAGTAGCAAGGCACAATGTATAGAATAAACAACTACCATAGCATATCTAGAATTAAACTTTCTAAACAAGCGTTAGCTCTATTACGCGATAACAAATCCATCCCTACTACGACATCAAAGCTTCCTAATTTGATGGGGATGAGATCTATACTAAATAGCTCGTCAGCTAATTCTAACTTATAGTTTGGAATTATCCCCCTAGCCTTAATCTTTTGTCCGAATCTCTATAGCGTATGCATCTTCAAGTTCTTTTGAGCTTAAATCAATCAAGGGCCTAAATTCTAAGGAAACACAACTCATATCGGCACCAGAATCAAAAATCACTGACGCATAGTGGTTATTCAGAAGAAATGTACCTGTTACCACATTTAGATCCTGATGTGCTTCTTCCGTTCATATCACAAATGCTCTTCAGATTAATGGAGTTTAAAGTACATTGCATAAACTTCTACAAGTTAAGAGAAACGAGAATCATAATTGCCACAATAAGCATTGCCACAAGTATTGCAACAACTTGACAGTACTGTTCCATCCCTCTTACCGCCCTTGTAGCAGCCACAGCCTTTTCCGCCGCCCTAGAAGTGTACTCTTCCATGAGATGAGCCAACTCGGGCAGCTTGAGTATGGCTTGGTCATGCCCAGCTACCCTAGGCTGGTAAGTCTTAAACGCACTTTCTAAGGTTTGCATCCTTATGGTTTCTTCGGGTGTCATGCCCACAACTCGTGTAACTGGCACTCCCGTGAGTGTGAGAGACGGTTCCGCGGTGATGGGTCGCGGTATCGATATTCTGCTCCGAATTGGTGGGGCAACCCTCTTTCGGGCCGTTTGTATAGTACGCGGTCCACGATTGGTTGGTTCGGGCATCAGATTAGTCGGTGGTGGTTAGGACAGGACAGTCGTAGGAGTGATTAGATAGGATTCACTAGATGTGTCGTCGCTAGTGTAACACCTTATGCAGATCCCATATCGGTCGTGGACAGGAGTGATGCTGGGTTCATAAGTAAACCTTGGCCTTCCTAAACACAATGCGTTTTGGGGCCACACGCAAGGCAATTGAACAAAGCAACCGTAAAGAACAAGTATCCACTTCCAAGAATTGATGACCTCTTTGATCAACTACAAGGAGCAGGTTGTTTCTCAAAAATCGATCTTCGTTCAGGTTATCACCAAGTGAGAGTGAGAGAAGATGATCTCGCAAAGACGGCGTTTAGGACACGTTATGGCCACTACTAGTTCCTAGTCATGCCTTTGGTTTGACGAATGCACCGGAGATATTTATGGATTTGATGAACCGAGTATGTAGGCCTTTCCTTGAGAAGTTGGTGATTGTATTTATCGACAACATACTCGTTTACTCTAAGGATGAGTTGGAACACGAGCAACACCTCCGGGAAGTTCTTGAAGTTTTGAGAGAAGAAAAGTTGTACGCCAAATTCTCAAGGTGTGACTTTTGGTTAAAGGAAGTCCAATTCTTGGGTTACGTCGTCACTCAAGCCGGAGTGAAAGTAGACCCCTCCAAAATTGAAGCAATGATGAATTGGGAACCGCGAAAGAGTCCCTCGGAAATTCGAAGCTTTTTGGGATTAGCGGGTTATTATAGGAGATTTATTCAAGATTTCTCCAAGGTTGCTTCTTCCTTGACGGCTTTGACGAAGATGAATGAGAAGTTTGTTTGGACCGAGAAACAAGAGCAAGCCTTTCGAACTCCCAAAGGAAATTATGTGAAGCTCCAATTCTTTCTCTACTAGAAGGATCCGAGGATTTCGTGGTATATAGTGATGCATCAAAAATGGGTTTAGGTTGTTTATTGATGCAAAGAGGCAAGGCAGGTTCTTGGAACTCTGTGGTTAAGCGTGCTTGGGTGGGAGTAGTACCAGGATGGGTGATCCCCTGGGAAGTCCTCGCCAGGTCGCCAGAAAGAAATCCGTGCGGCTTAAGCCAAAGCGGACAATATTGTGTCGTGGTAAGGTGCGGTGTTACAAATGGTATCAGAGCCGCTTTTGTGGCGTTCGGGATGTAGGGCAAACCTCATCGAGGACGATAAGTCCCTATGGGGTGGTGTTTGTAACACCTTAGGCAGATACCATATCGGTTGTGGATAGGAGTGATGCTGGGTTCATAAGTAAACCTTGGCCTTCCTAAACACAACGTGTTTTGGGGCCACATGCAAGACAGGTTCTTGGAACTCTGTGGTTAAGCGTGCTTGGGTGGGAGTAATACCAGGATGGGTGACCCCCTTGGAGGTCCTCGCCAGGTCGCCAGAAACAAATCCGTGCGACTTAGGCCAAAGCGGAAAATATTGTGTCGTGGTAAGGCGGGGTATTACAGCTAGAGACTTCTAAATCGGAATCCGGGTGTTTAGACGGATCCTCTTCTGATGTCCACAGTGCTGAATTTGCCATAGTGACTGAAGTTTCAACGCAACTCATTAACGCAAAAATAAAAGTGGCACCCTATTTACTAACGCAAGGGTAACTAATAGAAGCGTTAAGATAGTATGGTACTTTATAACCTATGGATGCATCGTGGTCACACAAAATGTCGTGCATGAAAATTTCGGAATTTTTTATACCCTTTTGTAACCATCCATAGCTTCGCATTAATCGTCCAGATTAAAAGAGGTGGCCAGTATATGCATGCTTAATGAAGATCCGATTACGCAACTCTCTGCAAGAAGATGCTTTTTCTCATAGTAGCCTGAGTTTTTTACTTTGGGCATTTTTTACTGTCTTGCATAATGACCAGGCTTACCACAATTAAAGCATCTTGCTGGTTCAGATGTCTCAGTTTGACCAGCATCTTGATTTTTCTTAAGTCCAATTCATATTTTGGTTTATTTCTGATATTTTTGATTATATCTTTAAGTGAATTGCCTTGTTATAACAGCAATATTATCATAAATTCTCTTAAGTTCTTCATCTGATTCATCCCCATCACACAAATTTGTCTCTGGGATCTCACAAATTTTGCTATTAGCAGAAATAGTCATAGAATTATTATACTTCTTGCTCAACAAGGCTACTGTTTCATTTGCCTTCTTTTGTTCATTCTGTCTAGTCTTGATTTTGTCCTCTTTCTGGAACAGAATTCCATAGACATCATGAATAGATTTTCTAGATAAATTTCTAGTAACCATGTTGTCAGAGAAGCTTGACCATTCATTACCCAAGTTGTTCAGAAATTTGTTGTTTATCTCAGAATTAGATTTCTAAACACCATTTCTTCTCAGATCATTCAGGATATTGTTGAATCTGTGATAAGTCTATGTAATAGATTCATTTTCTTTATACCTGAAGTTTTCAAATTTCAATCTTTGTGCTTGGGCCTTTGTGCTACCCTACATTTGGTCTTCAACCTCATCCAACAAAGCTTTAGCAGATGTTAAGCTATCTACCCTATTGAATATCTCATTAGGAATGGCCATATTGAGAAGAGTTAATGCCCTTTTGTCAACTTTAGCTTGAGCTTTCTCAGCAGTACTGTACATACCTGGGCTTTTCTTGATTCGCAATGCAGGTATCTCAGGAGTAGATTCAGTTCTTGGTACTGATGGAATTTCCACATAGACCTCCAGAGGGCCATTTACAATCGATTGCATTAGAGCTTCATCGATATTGTCCAAGAATTGAATCATCCTGATTCGCCACTAATGATATTCACCCAAAAACAGAGTTGGTGGTTTAGTTTCTGATCCGATGGAGACAATTTCTTTCGACATCTTTGATTTGAAATAGATCGAGAATTCACCTGAAATTGAATCTTGAATTTATCAAGCAAGAATATCAAGAACTGTCAGATCTGACAAGTTCTTCTCTGAATTTTAAGAACAGATGAATTGGCTCTGATAGCAATTGTTAGATCCCAAACAATCAAGAATGTAGAAAGATTAAAGAACAAGAACAAGAATTGAGTCACTGAAGTTGTATGTCGTATTGATTACTGAACTGTATTACAAAATGTATATCTTTACAAGCTTTATCTATCAACGTTAGTTCTAACAATCTAACAAACTATCTATTTATATACAAAAGGAATTGCTAAAGATACAGTACAAAAATGACAGACAAATTCAGAACTGCTTTTGAACTTCTTCAGAACTTCTTTAGAAGTGTCTTCAGAACCATCTTCAGAACTTCTTCAGAATCTTCAGAACTTCTGAAGTAGCCACTTCAGAAGTTATGCTTTAGGCTGTACTTCACTTGACTTCAGACTTCTGAATCTTTCTCTTCAGAACCCAGTCTTCTATTGAAGCTACTTCTGATATCTATCTACAGAGTTTATAGAAAATAGAAAGTAGCATGCTTGAAGATGAAGAAGATATCCTCATCTTATTTATACCCAGTTGCATTTAATGCAAGACAAAAGGTATATGCCACGTGTCAAGCATTCATAGAAAGCTTGTCCTTTGTTCAAAAAGCAACCATGCTTTTTGCCGCATGTGAACAGTACCATTTCAGATATGATGGGGACATATGAGACAATCCGTACGTCCTTCTCTGACATAAGATAAGGTTTGACTTTTGTGCATCGAGGAAAAGATCAATGTTAATCATGTTTGAGAAGCTTGACTTGATCACTGAATTTGAAACTTCAAAGATGAACTTTCAGAGTATCGCCGAGGCTTCACAAGACTTCACAGTTTGGTTTAGATAATCATTGCTATCACTGAACCGCTTCAGATCACTAGCTGATTATCTCTTTCTTCAGCTTGGTCTTCGACTTTCGCTGAATGTTCTTTTGGTGTGTTGGTTGATCTTCAGATCTTCAGAGGTAGACTTGAGGTTTCTGATTTTCAGCAATCGCTGATAACAATCAGCATATGCTATCGCTGAGTTTAAACATAAGTTTACCATTGGAATTTCGCTAAGTATATAGAGGAACCATATTCAAATCACTGAGAGGAGTTATGATCAACATCGTGCAACTGGCACTCTCGTGAGTGTGAGAGACGGTTCCGCGATGATGGGTCGCAGTATCGATATTCCGCTCCGAATGGGTGGGGCAACCCTCTTTCGGGCCGTTTGTATAGTACACGGTCCACGATTGGTTGGTTCGGGCACCAGATTAGTCGGTGGTGGTTGGGACAAGACAATCGTAGGAGGGATCAGATAGGAGTCACTAGATGTGTCGTCGCTAGAGACTTCTAAATTGGAATCCGGGTATTCAGACGGATCCTCTTCTGATGTCCACAGTGCCGAAGTTGCCATAGTGACTGAAGTGTCAATGCAACTCATTAACGCAAAAATAAAAGTGGCACCCTATTTACTAACGCAAGGGTAACTAATAGAAGCGTTAAGATAGTATGGTACTTTATAACCTATGGATGCATCATGGTCACACAAAATGTCGTGCATGAAAATTTCGAAAATTTTTATACCCTTTCGTAACCGTCCTTAGCTTCGCATTAATCGTCCAGATTAAACAGAGGTGGCCAGTCTATGTTTAATGAAGATCCGATTATGCAACTCTCAGGTTAATTACTCTAGAGGTATTTATAAAATATTTGAGAAGAAATTTTGTTCTCCAGTTTGTTTCGACTATAGTGCTTGGCTTTCTTAAAAGAAAACATCGCTCCCTATAATCGTAGCTCTAATACCAAATTTGTCACACCCCGCTGAAGCGGTTACACGAGGTGTCACAGCTCATAGTAGCAAGGCATAATGTATAGAACAAACAACCACCATAGCATATCTAGAATTAAACAAAAATACAAGTTTCGTAAATCATTTGTCCATCATTACGGTTACAATACTTCAAAATGAAAATTTATTTAAAACACAACGGGGTCTTGAGTCTAGATATGCATAATGATGTCACACGCATGCATCCCCTACTATCTTACTTGTGTTCCCCTGAAAAGCATGAAGTTTAAAAGGTCAACTATCGTCATAGTTGGCGAGATCACAGGTTTTAAGTAATATAACAGTTCAATACCGGTGAAATAAACCGGAAAAACGAAGCTTTCACAATATTAGCGGATTACTTAAAATAATACGATCACGATAATCCTAATGGTATTTGTTCTGCATTACTTAATGAATAGAGGAATTAGCCACTACTAGAGCCTAGGACGTTCAGCCTCACAAAGTCATGCCTTATCGCGAGCAATGACAAAATCAAAACAAAATGAGTAATTATGCACCCGAACGCTGTCGCAAGGCAGAAACGAGTGGGATGTCACCCTTTAGCGCTCCATAATATACCCCGGCTCACAAACCCGTGAATTGAACCAATAGTGCACACAATTACGAGGACTTTTATTGTGATAATACAAAAACCCATTCAGTCTAAATTAAGCACGCATACCATAGCCACTAATAGTTTCATATCAAATTATTCCAATGAATGATCGTTTCAAAATATATTTCAGCCGATAAATGTTTATAAAAACATAGTAATCATGCTTTCCACCCCAAAACAATAAAAGCGTAAAAAGGGGCTGTGATAAACTCACCTAGTTTGAAGAGTCGAGAGGTCAAGGGTTCCTCGAGTGATAGGATTGCTCCTAGTCCGGTCCTATAAATATAGTGCCACTAGTGAGTCCTTTGTCCACCTTATCTTATTTGAGAAATAGTGCACATTAGGAATTTAAACTCGTTTGGTTACTGTTCACAAACAGCCAAAAGCATGGTTATCTTCTAGACAAAGGACAAGTCCCAAATAGAAACTTGGCACATGACATATACCTTTTGCTTTGCATTAATTGCAATGGGTATACATAGATGAAGATCCTTTCTTCATCTTTATGCATGCTACCTTCTCTCCCAAAACCTTTGCTGCTTTTCTTTCTTGTTCTTGTGCATCAAATGTTAGTGATTTTTTAGTTATAATAGAATAGGTTTAATACTTGTTCTTATTCGGCTTACAACTATATATTTGTTTATTCAATATAAACTTATTTAAAAATCTAAAAAGCTTTTGTTTGTATTCAACCCCCCCCCCCCCCCCCCACTTCTACAAATTGTTTCTATATCCATTGAACTCTTTAGACTCCTTTGGAACCAATAAGTGGAATCAAAGCTTCTAAAATCTTTAAAACGAACTCATTTCTAGTTTTCATTTTAAAATGGCTAATACAAAATGAACATACATAGACCATTGATCTTTAGCAAATGTTAGATCCCGTATAGACAACAATTGAGAAAACCTCATAAATTGTAGAGAAGAGATAGAGAATTAAAGAACAATAATCATCAAATCATCAACTCATATTCATGTATTGATTAATATGGAGGGGAATTGTGAAGAATACCGCACATTAGAATTGAACGACTCTCATTAGTCTATGTGTATGAGGTGTATTCTCTCCCAAGACTCAAATGATAAAATGATCAAGACACCATTTATATAGGTGTCCATTCCATGTGATAAGCCAAAGCCATATGTCTATAAAAAGCCCCAAATATAATTCTTTATAAAACTTTCTATCTAATTGGGGTTAATTAGATCTAACAATCTCCCCCTAAAGTTTTATACAGAAAGCATCATCAATTAAACTCCTTCTTGCTTTCTTTAGAAGCTCTTAAGTTCCATTCTTCAAGTCTTCAAGACATTACATGATGCCCCTCAAATGTAGGCTCATATTCTTGAAAAACCGAGACATTTGGCACATTCTGTCTAGCTTTCATGACTCAACTTTATCGTTATTTTTGACCATCAAGGAGCCTGATTAAGAGAAAACATAAAACATGCACATTGGACTTCAGCCTCTTAGCTTATCAACAAGCTTGGATTCAACCAATTTGGATGAAAATTGTCACACCCCGCTAAAGCGGAAACACGAGGTGTCACATCTCATAGTAGCAAGGCACAATGTATAGAATAAACAACCACCATAGCATATCTAGAATTAAACTTTCTAAACAAGTGTCAGCTCTATTACGCGATAACCAATCCATCCCTACTACGAAATCAAATCTTCCTAATTTGATGGGGATGAGATATATACTAAATAGCTCGTTAGCTAATTCTAACTTACAGTTGGGAATTATCCCCCTAGCCTTAATCTTTTGTCCCTTTGCAATCTGTATAACGTGCGCATCTTCTAGTTCTTTTGAGCTTAAATAAATCAAGGGCCTAAATTCTATGGAAACAAAACTCATATCGACACCAAAATCAAAAATCACGGATGCATAGTGGTCATTCAGAAGAAATGTACCTGTTACCACATTTCGATCTTGACGTGCTTCTTCCGTTCCTATCACAAATGCTCTTCATAATAACGGAGTTTAAAGTACATAACATAAACTTCTAATAGTTAATAGAAACGAGAATCATAATTTCCACGATAAACATTGCCACAAGTATTGCCACAACTTGACAGTACTGTTCCATCCTTCTTGCTGCCCTTGTAGCAGCCACAGCCTTTTCCGCCGCCCTAAAAGTGTACTCTTCCATTAGATGAGCCAACTCAGACAACTTGAGTATGGCCTGGTCATGCCCAGCTACCCTATGCTGGTAAGTACTAAATGCACTTTCTAAGGTTTGCATCCTTATGGTTTCTTCAGGTGTCATGCCCACAACTCATGTGTTGGTTCCAAAGGAGTCTACAAGAGTTCAAGGATATAGAAACAGGTATATGCCACGTGTCAAGCATACATAGGAAGCTTGTCCTTTGTTCAAAAAGCAACCATGGTTTTGGCCGCGTGTGAACAGTACCATATCAGATATGATGGGGACATATGAGACAATCCGTACAACCTTCTCTGACATAGTATAAGGTTTGACTTTTGTGCATCGAGGATAAGATCAACGTTAATGTTGTTTGAGAAGCTTCACTTGATCGCTGAATTTGAAACTTCAAGGATGAACTTTCAGAGTATCGCTGAGGGTTGACAAGACTTCACACTTTGGTTTAGATAATCATTGCTATCACTGAACCGCTTTAGATCACTAGCTGACTATCTCTTTCTTCAGCTTGGTCTTTGATTTTTGCTGAATGTTCTTTTGGTGTGTTGGTTGATCTTCAGATCTTCAGAGGTAGATTTGGGTTTCTGATTTTCAGCGATCGCTGATAACAATCAGCGTATGCTATCGCTGAATTTAAACAAAGTTCGCCAATGGAATTTCACTAAGTATATAGAGGAATCATATTCAAATCACTGAGAGATGTTATGATCAACTATCTCTCCCTAGTTGATTATGATTAAGTAACATGGGAAAATTACTTGAAAGAATTAGTAGGGACTTAAGAAAAATTAAAGTAAAAATTTCTAAGTACTAATCTGTGAGATCTTTTTCAGCTAATCTATTATAGCCATTGAGTTTCATTTATAAGAATATGAAAACACAATTTTTACAAGTAGAGGCTCTAAGTGCATTCACTGATTTAAATTTCTGAGAGAAATATCAATGAGTAAAGAGGTTTGTAAAGAAATTAGAACTCTTATGTTCATTGTCCCATTTATTGTTTTTAGGGATCTTTTCAGTACACAATTGGAGTAGAGTACTTCATTTGAAATTTCATTAAGAATAATCTGAAGAAATTACATAAAATATGAAATTACAAATTTGTAAGATAAGAGTACAATACGCTGAAGAATACTACAAAGGAAAAGACGACTATAGATCAATCAGAGAGTCTTTCATGTCTTCTTCGTAGTTCATTTTCATAGATTTTCTTCTGTCGATTCATCAGTGGATCATCTGACCAGCATTAATGATGCATGATCTTTATGAAAGCTGATGGAGCCTTGCTGACTTCCTTGTTCCTGAAGAGTCCTAAGAATCCATCATTATCCAAGAAAACCATACCAGGTTCAGGGAAGGTGATGATTTCATTTTCTTCATATCTTCGATCTTGAGGGATAGAGGAATTCAACATTGAGATGTTGGGGATTTCAAGATGGCCAAGAATGCTTTCATAGTTGAATTTGGTTTCATGTTCGCTTTTAGAAGATGAAAACTCCTTCAGCATTTGATCTTCTTCTTTTTGTAGGCTCAGCGAGAGGCGGAACTTGCACATGCTGTGACATCCTCTGAAGTAGCTGATCCAATGCTCTTTCCACCACATCTTTAAATTTTGATTTGGAACCCTGAATGACATCTCTGATTTCTAGCCATTCAGAGTATCCATAGAACTTTAAGAACTTGGCTTCTTCTTTTTCAAAGTTCGCATGCCTGTACATTTGTACAAATACCTTCAGACCATACCTCTTGGAAGGACATCCTTCGATAGTTGCTCGAATGATTTTTGAGTCAGACCGTTAAAAATTGAATCGTTCAGTGCACCAGCGTAGTTCCTTTTCTCTGTGGCTTGGCTCTTCATTAGTCAGTGCATTTAGGATCTTTTCTTTAGCGAGGATGGGATTCACATTCAGTTTTTCTTTGTTCAGTTGTCTTTGTGCCAGAGCTTGAGCGACTATTTGACTTTTCTCATTCAGCTCTTTAGTCGCTTTATCTCTTGCAGCATCCTCCCTGAGTATCTTTCTTGCAAGCTCAAGATCATTCTCTGTTTACTTGATCTTTTCATCCCTGATTCTCTGGGCTTCTAGTGCTTGTGCTCTTTCCTCTTTAGATAGGAAGTAGAATTCATCCACCACGTTAATAGGCATGGGATTTTCTGGTTTAGCAGAAGGCTTCTTTATTCTTTTGACTTCAAGTTCTTTTAGGAAATTTATTCGCCTTTCCTCTTCTTCAGGCTCGCTTATTAGAGGTCTTTGTGTGCGGCGTCTGGGAACAAGGCCTTCTTCATCTTCAAAGTCAGAATCAGATATGTACACAAACTGCTCATCTGATGAAGGTTCCTTCCAAAAAGTGGAGTCCTTTGGGGGATTAGACTCACTGAGAATGGGAGATAGAGAGAGAGGTTGGTTAGAACCAAAATTTAGAGGGGAGAAAGATGGATAGGTTGGGGGTTCAGAGATGGGAGTATAAGGGATAAGGGGAAGAGTTACCTCTGCAGCGGGCTCCCCCTCAGATAGTGGAATGGTGGCATCAAGATCTATCACTTCATTTCCTTTGCCTGATTGGTTGGACGGATCCTGAGAAGGAGGTGGTCCGTCCTCCAAGGGCTCCCTATAGACTACCTCAGGCATGAAGTTGCCTGGTCTACTTTTCTTAAAGTGCTCAAGAGCACCAGGAGGGATGTCATCATCATCATCTTCATCATTTCCCCCATAATGAGGGATTTCATCATTATCTTCATCATCGTCTTCTTCCTCCTCATCATCTTCATCGTCTTTTTCAGCAACGGTGGAAGGAGGATCTCGCTGTATGTAGGGGGATATCGGAGAGCCAGGAATTGTTGCATTTACCTGTCCGATTATCTCGTCAGCGATTTCTTTGGCGCATCCTTCCCCCTCGATGTTGTCAGCGGGGACAACATGCACCATCATTGTTCGCACATTGGACCCAATGTCCTTCAGCGAGTCGCTGTACGTCGTCTGGGTCTGGATGACCTGACTTAGTGAGGTCCGATCAGCAGTAGTGATGGATGAGCCAGCCTCAGAGAGCTTAGTCAGCATCTGCATCATATCGGACTGAGTCTTTTGAATAGACTCGAGCACAAGGTTTTCTGCTTCCACCTGTTTTTCCATCTTGGCAATTGCTTGCTCATGAGCTAGATTGTCTACCTTGATCGTCTGAATGTCAGTGTAGACATTATTAACCATGGCCCTCATCCCTAGATTACCAGCGACCGTCTGAAATATGAACTCAGCAGACGTTTGGAGGTTGTCTACCCTGGCCCTAGTGAGAGCACATTCATTGACCAAAAAGTCAATGGCAGGGAATGTGGGGGTGGGAAGAACAACCTTTGGAATCTGTACAGCGAAGGGAGGAAGGTTGGAGGCAAACTTTTCCTGCTTGATCTGGCGCAGGTCTGCAGTAATCTTCGGTAGCTAAGGTGATTTTCCTTTGCTACCGCTGGAGGGAGCAGCAGCAGCAGCCCTAGTGGTAGTAGTGGTGGTCACTGAGGTGGAGAATGGAGGTGCGATACCTGATGACAACATAGATAGAGCACCCAAAAAGAGCTCTAGATTAGATGATAGGTGACAAGACATGTTATTTACCTTGAGAGTATCATGAGGATTACTCTTAGGGACAACGTGTACGACGGTAGTGTCATGTGGATCACTAGCATGTGCCTTAGTATGCCTGTGAGAGGCATGCTGAGGTCCTGTTGAAATGGCTTTCCAAAGTTCAGATTGTCGAAGCAATACTAAAGTTTGGACAACGTGTTATTCAACATCATCAGAGATAGGGACAACTATCTCTGAATCATATGTTTGTGTGAGGACCAAAGAAGAAATAGTCGAAAAAGAAGAGAGGGATGTGAATGTAGTACCTGATCCAGCATCCGCGAAGCTGGCTATAACACTTTCAGTGACCGGAGTCGCTGAAAATGAGGGTAGTGCTGAAGAAACGCAACGGATGCAGAGACCATTGTCGTGGCTGTGGCTGCGGAGAACGTTGGTATTATGCCTGAATCAGGAAGGGATGGCTTTTGAAAGACTCCCTTCTTTGGTTTTTTTGTCGTTGGCTTGTAAGTGATGGTCTTTTTGTGACCATCGGTTGGTTCCTTTCTTTTGGAGGGAGTGGAGGTGTATGGGATACTCACTAATAGGTCGTTCAGTGAGATGGACACAGGTGTTGCGGCTCTAATGAGTTGCAGCATGTATTGAGTGTAAGGAGCATCACCTGGATGGACATCAATGTCTAGAGACTTCTTGCCGACCATGGAGAAGCTTTGGTTGACGACCTTTGGATATTCATATTTGAAGGTGAACTCCATTATGGTAGCAAAGAACCTAGGGTATGGAATGAATTGGTTCATCTTCCCAGCTTTCACCCTGTTGTACATATCGCTGAATATGTAGTCTGCATAGTTCAGCTTGTAGTTAGTGCAGAGAGCGAAGCCAAGATCTTGGAAGTGCTTGTTGGCTTGATCATGAGAGCCAGGCTTGGAACCCAAGCACTGAATCACTTGGGTAAAAATGTATTGCCAGCGAGCTGGAAGCCTCTTCTTCTCCATCTTCGAACCCACTGATTTTGCTTCAGGGTTCTCCCAAACATAGCCAATAGAGTCGAGAAACTCCTTTATCTGCTCCTTGGTGGGCTCAGGGGCGCAGCGCTGATTCTTACCTCTTGAGTGTAGGTGAAGAGCGTTCCTGAGAAATCCCGAGGTGAATGCGAAAGGACCAAGAGTGGGGATTGTGAAGGCGATGGCAGGGAGCTTGTTTCCCTTGTCCGTAGTGAGTGTTGTGCAGTGAGCAGTGTACCAAAGGGCTTGAAGATGAGTAGTTATGCCAATTGGATTGTGCACAAAAGCCTACATCAGTGGACAAGACTTGATGAAGGTTGCACCATCGTTGAAGTGAGCCTTGTCAGCAGGGATGTCCACGAAGGCCAAGTAGTTGCATGCCTTGAAGGTTGCTTCTTCTAACTCGAAGAGGCAGGCATGAGCTTTCTAAAGGACAATCGGGGCACGCTCGTCAGGTTGAGTGGTTTTGCTTGAAGAGGCCATTTCTGTTTCAAAGTTTGGAACACCAAAGAGGAAGATCATGGTTTAATTTAGAAGGAATAAACTAGAATATGTCTTTGGTACAAAGATTACCAAAATTTGTAGAAGAAGAACAAGTGTTTTGATGAACAAAGATCAAAATACTTGTTTTTAACACAGATTGTGAATAGGTGTTTTTAGAAAAAAAACTTGGTTAAGAATACCAAAAAAATGGTCTTCTGTTCTAAGGCGAACCCAAAACAGGTTTTGAAAAAGATTTTAGGGTTTTATCACATTTATTTTAGATTTTAAATAGGATTTGTTTTGAAACAAAAAGTTTTAAAGAATTTATAGATGTGATAAACGACATTGTTGTTTTAAATAAAGAATAAAGGGTTAGATAAAACCTTAAAAGTGAAAAGCAAAGAAAAATGCACAAGTGCGTGTTCTTGGTGTTCTTGAAGAAAGCTTGAAGATTTGTAGGAGATTCTTGCCTTTAAAGATTAATGAGCGCGTAAAGAATCAAATGAAGGAATGAATTGCTTAAATAGCAAGAGGAGAGAGAAAAGGAAAGCTAAACGACGGTTTTAGCTTTTTGAAAAATAATGATGACCTAGCGCACGTTCCTAGAAAATAGTAGCAAAGGAAATCTCGTGGTCCGTCATGTGTCAGATAAAGGTCTGACGTGTCCTTTTCTTATTTGAATTTTTTTTGAAAATGATCATCATTTAAAACTGTTAATCATTATCCTTAAAATTCTTCATCAATAGACAATAAAGGATTGTCAGTGATCGGTTTTTAGTTTGAAGATTTATTCTCTGAAAGAAATATTCAGAGAATGTAAAGATTTAGAAATCCATTCCCGAGTGAGATTAATCAAGTATCGTTGAATCAGAGTTCAGAGAATGGAGAGTTATTCAGCGTTTAACATACCAAGTTCGCTGACGAGTAGATTAAATCTAGCTTCATCAGGAGGCTTGGTGAAAAGATCAGCGAGCTGATATTCAGTTGGTACAAATGAAGTTCCACTTCTCCATTCATCACATGATCTCTGATAAAGTGATATCGAATCTCAATGTGCTTGGTTTTGGAGTGAAGTACAGGGTTATTTGCAATTGCAATAGCACGAGTGCTATCACAATAGATAGGGATTTTGGAAAGTTTGAGATCGTAATCTCTCAGCTGATTTCTCATCCATAGTATTTGAGCACAGTAGCTACCAGCGGCTACGTATTCAGCTTCAGCGGTAGATGTTGACATAGAGTTCTGCTTCTTACTAGTCTAACTTATCAATTTACCACCTAATGGCTGACATCCACCAGTGGTGCTCATCCTATCAATCTTGCATCCTGCAAAATCACTATCAGAGTAACCAATAAGATCGAACCCTTAGCCTTTGGGATACCAAAGACCCAGATTAGAAGTTCCCTTCAGATATCTGAAGATTCGCTTTACAGCGATAAGATGTGATTTTTTTGGTTCAGCTTGATATCGAGCACAGAGACAGGTTGAATACATGATATCAGGTCTACTCACTGTAAGATACAGCAGAGATCCGATCATCCCACGATAGGCAGCGATATTGACAGGTTTCCCATTTGTGTCCTTATTCAAAGTCGGAGGAGGTGCCATCGGGGTCTTCATTGTTGAGCATTGATTCATATCAAATTTGTTCAATATGTCTTTAACATATTTACTTTGACAAACGAAAATTCCTTTGTCAGATTGCTTAATCTGCAAACCTAGAAAATATGTTAGTTCACCCATCATACTCATTTTGTATTCTTTCTTCATTCTTTTTGCAAAACGCGTGCATAGTTTGAGTCTTGTGGAACCAAAGATAATGTCATCAACATATATTTGAGCAAGAATAGTATGACCTTTATATTTTCTTAAAAAATAGAGTTTGGTCAATTTTTCCACTAACAAAATTTTCTTTAAGAAGGATTTTAAAAAAGTATCATACCAAGCTCTAGGAGCTTGTTTTAACCCGTAAAGAGCTTTTTCAAGTTTAAAAACATAAGCAGGATGGTTAGGATCTGACAAACCAGGGGGTTGTTCAACATAAACTTCCTCGCTGAGTTTTCCATTAAGAAAAGCACTTTTAACATCCATTTGAAAAACTTTAAAGTCTTTATGGACAGCATAAGCTAAGAAAAGTCTTATGGCTTCTAATCTAGCAACAGGAGCGAAGGTCTCATCATAGTCAATTCCTTCTTCCTGTCTGTATCCCTGAGCAACAAGTCTAGTTTTATTTTGAATTACAGTGCCATTCTCATCTAGCTTATTTCGAAAAACCCATTTTGTTCCTATTACAGTTTAATCAGATGGACGAGGAACAAGATTCCAAGCTTTGTTTCTATGAAACTCGGTTAGTTCTTCTTGCATGGCAGAGACCCAACTAGGATCAGAGATAGCTTGATCTATCTTTTTAGGTTCAGAGAGAGAAATAAAATTAACATAGAGACAGATATTACCTGTACCTCTACGAGTCTTGATACCTGCATTTGGATCACCAATGATTTGCAGTCCATCGCTGAGCTGGAGGTTGAGGAGACTGATCAACAATAGATTCAACGATTTGTTCTCTTTCAGGGATAACGTTGGTTGTTTCAGCAACAGGTGCTTCATTATCTAAAATCAATTCTGGAGGAGAGTCAGAGGTTTGATCAGTAGACGATGAAGTTTGGTTATTCACTGAAGAATTTCCTAAGAAAGTATCAGATGGAGGAATTTGATTGAGAGGAGTGATGTTGATCCCTGATGATGATGGATGGTTGCTTGACATAGGAATATCAGGGATCCCATCATCATTAATTTTAGCATTAGGTTGGTTGCTGAAATAAGTTTTAGGTTCCCCGTAATGATATTTCATCTATTCATTCAACTCCTCATCTTTTTTAGAGATAGGAATAGAATTAGTTGGGCGTGATTCATCAAGGTTGACGTGCATAGATTCTTCAACGTGCTATCTTCTCTTGTTGAAGATTCTGAAAGATTTGGATACAAAAGAGTATCCAAGGAATATCCCATCATCTGCTTTTGGATCAAACTTGCCTAGAAGATCTCTGTCATTCAGAATGTAGCATCTACATCCAAAAATGTGTAGATACTTCAGAGAAGGTCTTCTACCATGAAATAGTTCATAGGAGGTCTTCTTGAATCACTTTACTATCAGGGAACAATTCTGAGTAAAGCACGATGTATTGACAGCTTCAACCCAGAATTGAGTAGGTAGATGCGATTTGTTGAGCATTGAGCGGACTGCTTCAATGATTGTTCGATTTTTTCTTTCAGCAACACCGTTTTGCTGAGGAGTTCTCACTGATGAGAAGTTGTGAGTGATTCCTTTTTCTTCAAAGAAATTAATCAAGGTACTGTTCTTGAATTCAGTACCATGATCACTTCTCATAGAGCAAACGATAAGATTGTTCAGGACTTCCGTTCTTCTGATAAATGCAATAATTACGTCAGGTGTATCACTTTTCGATCGAAGAAAGAACACCCATGTGTATCTGTAATATTCATCAACTATCACAAGAGTGTACTTCTTTCCAGATAGAGATTGGACATGGACAAGTCCAAATAGATCCATATGGAGAAGCTGAAGAGGTGAGGTCACTGAGGAAACTTGTTTAGATCTGCAAGAGGGTTTTGTCAATTTTCCCTTCTCACACGCTGAGCAAAGAGATTCCTTTGCAAAGGTATGGTTAGGGAGATCCCTGACAAGTTTTTTTTAAGATAATTCATTGATCATCTTAAAGTTCAGATGAGAGAGTCTTTTGTGCCACAACCAGTTTATGTCTGAGGAGGCTCTGGAAATGAAGAACATGTTCTCAGAATGAGAGCTATTCATATTAATGACATACACATTTTCAACTCTTTTGCCTGTTAAGGCAAGTTTGTGATTAGAATCAGTGACAACACATCTATTTTTTAGAAATAGAACATTGAAATCTTTGTCACATAGCTGACTAACGCTCATTAAATTGTGCTTTAGTCCTTCAACGTAAGCGGCTCGACTGAATGAGGTGGCTCCATTGGATAGAATTCCATAACCTTTAGTGTATCCTTTGCCATTTCCACCAAAGGTCACTGAGGGACCAGCTTCTTCCTTGTATTTAGAGAGCAGAGATTTTCTGCCAGTCATGTGCCTTGAGCATCCGCTAACAAGATATCAGATATCTTTGGCACTCTCCATACAACAAAAGGATTAATTTCTCATAGGTACCCATATTACTATGGGTCCTGCTGTGTTAGTGGAAGGAGTGGCGGAAGAGCTACTAGCTGAAGAATTCTCCTCAGTGGATATCTTCGCTTTAGAAGGTTTCCTAACCTTGGTGGATTTCACTCTCGCTGATTTATCAGTTTGAGCTACTTTCTTTCCATGAGCTAATTTTTCAGCTTTAGTAGCATTTGGACATTTGCTTGCAATGTGGGTCGTTTCACCACAGTGATAGCATTTCCTATATTTGTGAATAGGTTTGGAATTAAACGATTTTAAAGTGCGAGAAGAAATATTTTCAGGAGCGGAGCCTAGAATTCCTTTGTCCGATGTCCTTGGGGGTATGACAATTTTCTAAGGGACGGGTGTAAGGTCGATCTTAATTCTGCGAGTTGATCTCTGAACAGATCCAGGGATTTTTTTCCCATTTTTTGGATGTCTTACAGAGGGAACTGAGGAGTTCTTCTGTTTCTGAAAGTTTTTTATTTTAGGAGCGTGGTCAGGAACTTTGTTCTTGATCATTTTCTTAGAATCATTAGTTTTAAGAATTGATAACTTCTCAGAAGAAAAGGATCAGGGACCGAGGAGACAAACATTCTGAATTTCAACATGGAACGATCATTTTCTGATTCTTCTTTATCAGGGTTATTTCCTAACCCGCTTTTGACTTTCAAAGGGATTTGAGCATTGATGATCTCGCTGACTTTATGAGAGGCTTTGCACCATCCTTCGATGGTAGCCTTTTCATCCTTAAGATCAGCGACGGCCTTTTCCTTTTCAGTGGTAGCTTGTTGTCTCTCAATGTTAATGGTTTGATTTACAAAGACTTGATCTTTTAGAGTTTCTTCAATCTTTGTTAGCTCTTTGATTTTTAGATGACAATTTTTCAGTTGTTCAGAAAGATCAATATTAATTTGTTCAGCTTTAATCTTTTCATTTAGAGCATTGTAAAAATCAACAGTCATAACATCAAGGGCAGACAAGTTATCTCTTTCAGGTATAGAGGAGGTTATTGGAATGTTTACCTGAGTTAAAGGAGACTCTGAGGAATGTTTCAGAGACTTCTTCAGCTTCCTTAGTTCTTGCCATCAGACATGGGAAAACAAGATCTTCTTCATCGGAGCCTGATTCATAAGATGTTTTGGCTCAATCATCTTCTTGATCCCAGTCAACTTCTTCAGCAATTAGACCTTTTCCCTTTTGCTGGTTCTTTTTCATATCTCTGTATTTATTTTTCAATTTAAAATACTTTTCCTTTTTATCATTTTTATTAGCTAGTTTCTTGGATCTACACTCATTGGCAAAATGACCTTTTCGCTGACAGTTATAGCATATAGCAGATGCTTTTTCAGCGGGCAGAGTTTTTGATTTATCAAAATTAGTGATAGTAGAAGGTTTTCGAAAGTTACTCTTTCTAGCAAGTCTTCTAAAGTTGTTTGTTAGAAGAGCTATTGAGTTATCAAACTCAGAGATGTCAGCATCGGTGAGTTCCTCTGAATCAGCTTGATTTAATTCGGTGATAGAGGTGACGGAAGAAGAAACTTGTTTTAAAGGTTCTACCTCTGAAGTCACTAGTGCCAAAGAAGTACTTTTGGCACTCTTGATATCATTTATGAGGTTTTTCGTTAAAAACAGAGATTGCTCTTCATTTAAAAGCATTCCATATAAAGTGCTAAGAGAGAGAGTTTCAAGATTCTTTTACAGTTTTAGATACGTAGTGTACACTCCCCATTGTTCAGGTAGTGCCTCCATGAATTTTGTTAAAATTTCAGTTAGAATATTCTCTATTGACAGTTTTCATATCAATCAAGAGACAGTTAAACCTTTGATGAATGTGAGAAAGAGTTTCACCTTTTGTGTGCATAAAACTTTCATATTGTCTTACCAGATTAATGCATCTAGTGATTTGAACATCATCAGTCCCTTCATATTGAATACACAAGGTATCCCACATGGCCTTAGATGTTCTCATCTTCATTACAGAATGACAGACTTCATTTGGTAAAAACATTGCAATTATGGATCTAGCTTTAGAATCTATAGCTACTTCCTTTCAGCGATGACTGGAGTGGTAGTGGTGGCAGGAACACTTGCTACCAGGCCTGTAGGAACAAATGGTTCATTTTCTAGATAGTAGGGGATCTTAGGATCTGACCCTTCTAGGAATAGAGTCATTCTTTCCTTCCATAATGGAAAGTTATCATTGCTAAATCTTGGAGGTTTAGCTAAAGATCCATTATCAATGTAGTTTGTATTAGTATTAGTCATTTAAAAATAGTCTGTGTGAAAAAATATTTTAAAGATAAGCAAGAAACACAGCTTTGATACCACTTGTTGGTCCCAAGGAGTCTACAAGAGTTCAAGGATATAAAAACAGTTTGTAGAAGGGGGGGGGGGTTTGAATACAAACACACAGATTTTTGGTTTTTAAAATAAGTTCATATTGAATAAACAAATTTACAGTTACAAGCGGAATTAGAACAAGTAATAAACCTATTCTATTGTAACTTAAGAAATCACACAGTTGATGCACAGGGAAGTAAGAAAGAAAAGAGATAGATGTTAGATCCCAAACAATCAACAATGTAGAAGGATTAAAGAACAAGAACAAGAATTGAGTCACTGAAGTTGTATGTCGTATTGATTACTGAACTGTATTACAAAATGTGTATCTTTACAACATTTATCTATCAATGTTAGTTCTAACAATCTAACAAACTATCTATTTATATACAAATGGAAATGCTAAAGATACAGTACAAAAATGACAGACAGATTCAGAACTGTTCTGAACTTCTTCAGAACTTCTTCAGAAGTGTCTTCAGAACCATCTTCAGAACTTCTTCAGAATCTTTAGAACTTCTGAAGTAGCCACTTCAGAAGTTATGCCTTAGGCTTTACTTCACTTGACTTCAGACTTCTGAATCTTTCTCTTCAGAACCCAGTCTTCTTTTGAAGCTACTTCTGATATCTATCAATCTCCCCCTTAGCTTCAAAAGTTCAAGTCATACTTCCAGAAGTTCAAAACTTCTCTTACATCTTTAAGAATAAAATTTTTGTACTCCAATATAGATTCAATTATTCTGAGCATCTCCTTTGCAAACTTTTTGTATTTCTCCCATTCCTCGTCACTAAGCTTCTTTTGTCTTTTATTTTTCTTCTTCTCCAGTTTCTCTTATAATCATAAGAGTTCCATTACAACACTTGTGCAATTCTTCAAATCTTACCAATAGCAGTCTATCAAGACATTTGCACACAAAACCTGGATGATGAATGACCAGAGTACTTCTTTTGAGGTTTTCAATATTTGGTAAGCTCATGTTTGGTGCACTCGTATGAACTTTTTCTTTGCTCATAACATAAGCTACTTGGAAATCTGTTTTAGCTACCCATATAAATTCTCTGTACAGGCCATCTCTGAGAATTGGGAAAGTTTTTCTGAACTTGGCAATAGAATCACGAAAGGGAAACAAACTTCTGTATACTCTTAAGAGATCTCTGAGATAAACATTCTGAAAATTAACCTCTGTAAAAGTGGAAATCTCACCATCTTTTCTTTCAACAATAAAATAAGCATGCTTGTAATTGTTTTTTTGTTTCAGATCAGCAGTGATTACTTTCACTATTGGACTTTCTTTTCGTACTTGACTTACGGGGAGTCTGATTTTTCTAATGATATCAGAATACCATTGTTTCCATCCAAATGATTTCTGAATCCAGCAATCAATATAATTGAACTTTTGTTCACATTCCATGAACATTTTTGGATGAAAAAATTCAAGAAACATGGTGAAAGCGTGTTCTTCAATCCTTTGCTCTTGTAAATGCTCAGATTTAGATTTCTGAGGAATAGGAGCAATCTCTTCTAAAGAGTTTTAAGAAACTTTTTGTTTTCATTTTTCAATTTCCTTCAGACTATTCTTCTGAACATTCCATCTTCTGAGAAAGTTTCTGAATTTCTACAATATCTTGTTTCTTTGTGTGAATCTGAAAATCATAAACATTGCTCAGAAGATAATCAGCTCCTTTGATTTGATTTACTCTTGTGTGCCCAGCCATAGAACTCTTTCTTACATAATCTCTGAAGAATATTCTTTCCTTGTGTGCCCAGCCAAAAGTAAATTATTTCTTCTATTACATCAGATGAAGGAAGATATTGTTCTGGATACTCTATTAACCATTTCAGAGTAGAAGTTGAGTACTTTGGTATATCTGAAACAATAAAGGTCTTTGAATGATCTACTCCTGTTCTGTATGTAAATCCCAAATCTGGACTTGTGAAGACCTTTGTAATCCCATGTCTTTCAATACTTTCTAGCTCCAAGAGATTGACATTATCTAATCTGAATTCTAATGCCAGCTGAAAATCATGTTTAATTAGATTTCTAACATAGATCCCTAGAATTCTTCTGATTTCAGAAACAATCAGAATCTTCTCTCTTGACACAAAAATTCAGAACAGTAAGCTTATCTTGCAACCTCAATTTGTACAAATCAAATAAAGAGAATTCTGTCAAAGAACCATCTCTCCTTTCAGCTCCAAACTTTACTATATACAAATCATCTTCAACAACTTTAGTGATACATCTGATCTTCTTGATCAAGGTTGAGTCATGCAATTCTTGTAATCCATATCTTTGTACATAAGACCTAACCTTTGAAATATAATCCTTAAACCATTCATCATTCACATAGTCTTCTAAGGTTGCATACCTGAGATTTCTTCTATACATGCCATAATAATTATCTACAGGAAAGATAAGCTGACTTTCTCCAGAAATTTCAAAGATCATATCACTTTCATAAATTTGATCAACTATGGGTTCTTCAAGAATAGGAAATTCAATTAGAGGAATATTTATACAACTTCTGAATCTGACATATGACTTAAATCAATCTCAACTTCAAACCACTCAATTGGTTGATTAAGAAATTCCTTGAAAATCATTAGTCTTTCATCCAAGAATCTACACTCCAGATTCCTTGGATGATTCAATATGATATATCTCCAGCAATATTGACTAATCAACATGAAAAGATTTTCAGAAATTACATCACTTTCAATTACTCTTAGAACTTGAGGTCTCCAGACAATCAGATATGTGTTTTCATTTATTGCAGCATCATTTTCTAACTCCATTCCTTCATTCACTTCCATTTCTTCATCAAATAGAATTACATCAGATAGATCACTTGGCTCTCCAATAATGTCTTGAAAAGCAATATGCTCATTTAACATTTCCTCATTTGAATCAAGAACAACATTTGTGTCTTCAGAACTAAGCTTGTTTTCAGAATCCAGAGACACTTTTTCAGTCTCATATCTTTCTTCCACATTTTCTTCAGAAATGATTTTCTCAGCTTCTAATCCTTCATCTTCTGCATGTAGAATATTATCTATTGCTTCAGAAGTTCTGTTAGTTTCATCTTTACAGTGTTCTGAACGTCTTCAGAAGTTTTCTCAGAGGATCTTTCAAAAGTTTGAACTTGGGCTTCTTTAGAGGACTTTTCAGAACTTTGAGCTTGTGGCATTGGAACATCTTCAAAGACATTCTGTCTTTTCTCTCCCTCTTGATTTTCAGGATCATCCTGATCATCAAGACTTCGCTTTAAAGTCTTTGCCTGAGAACCACACTCTAATGCAGAGATACGATTATTTAAGGAGACTTGAGAATTCTGAATAGCAGACAGTTGATTCAGAATCTGAGAGATATCATCCTTTGTTGCAAATTCAGAAGATGCTGTCTAAGTAGAAGAAGATGGCATTGTAGTCTTTAAATATTGAACTGTGGAAATGACTTCAGAAAAGGAATCCAGAATTGACTTTTGAAATGACTTGAAATCAGAAACAGTTGCCAAATAAAAATCATTCAATTTATCCACCACTTTCTTCTCCTGTCCATCCAACCTATCCTCCATCACCTTACAAGTGTTATCCGTCAATTCCTTAATGTCCTTCTGAATCTTTGCAAATTCAGAAGTACAGAAATCTTTGAAATCAGAAAATTCAGAAGATGAGGGAAAGGATCCAAGACCAACAAATGATCTTGTTTGCAGTCCTTCAGAAGAAGGCTGGCCTGTAGATGTCACAACATCATGAACCACATGTGATTCTGTAAATGGAGCTTTGGTGATGTTCACTCCACCAGGTCTTCCAACCAATCCTTGATATCCTGCAATAGGTATATCTATGGTTGTTTTGGCAATGTGACTAACACTTTGCTTGTTGACATTTGAAAGATGTGTGTTGGTGTGAATAAAATCCACATTTAGTGGTTTAGAAGGTCCAATGTTGAGTGGACTCTCAGACTCAAAGTGCTCAAAACATTGAAAGGGGGACATATATCCTTCTTTTTCAACAATAGGTTCTTCCAAATGGGAACCTATTGGTTAATTAGCTGCTTGCCCCATATGTGTTATTGAAACACCCTTCTGTTGAGAGATGGGTGAGTGGCTGGAGGGGTTAACAAATTTTGCCATGGGCTCACTGGCTTTTTCAATATTACCCACCAAAGAATGTGGAGTAATAGATGATGTGGGTGCCCGGCTTAGAACAGTTGGTTCACAAGTTTCTTTATTTTTTACTTGTGTTCTCCCCTCTTTAGTTCTTTTTCTTACTCTTCTACCCAACGTCTCATTTTCATTTTTCCTCTTCACACCATGAGGTTGTTCTCCCCCATGAACAGCCTCCCCACTCTGTGTAGGATTTCTAGACACCTCACAATGCTCACCACTCTTGGTAGAATCAGGGGAAGAGACTACTGGTTTAGGTAGTCCCATTGACTCACAGTACTAACTCAAAAACCTATTTGATGATTTTACATATGCAAGTAAGTAACCTGGAAGTGGTAAAGCATTTGGGAGTTGTAATTTAGCATTTGGGGGTCTGAGATTATCCATTGAGAAAAGGGGAACATGTACCTCATGAGTTAAAACAGGAATTGCAGGAACAGCTTTCATGGCCCCTTTGATAATGGTTTGAAAGAATCTTTGAAAGGGTATGTAGTTGTAAGTAGATTTCTTCAAAACTGCAGATTTGAGTTCTTCAAAAATAAGAGAAGCATAATCATAATGTTTGTTGAATGCTACTCCATGAAAAATGATTCTTCAATTTGTTGATGCTTGATCCACACTTGAGCTTTTCCCAGACAGGCAAGTGTTCAGAATTGTGAATAAGCAATACCAGATAGGGGGTAAACACTTCCTTCTGAATGAGCTTAAAGCATTTAATTGTTCAGAATACCCTAACTGCATAAAGTCTGAGATCATCTTAGAAGATGATGGAATAGGATCAAATGAAGTTTTCCAAACAACTTCATCCTCCTTTGGAAGAAAATGAATACTTCTAATATCTTCAATAGAAATGCAGACTCTGTAGCCATGTATGTATGAAGAAATATCATCTGTCTTTTCATCAACTTCAGTGTGAAACCACCATTGTTGCAGATATGAAGCAGGTACCAAAAATTTTCTGGATAGCAAAGCTCGAAGGGGATGTTTCTTCAAAATTTCAATTAAGATCATTTGATCTTCATTGAAATTAGTAGACTTTAGATTCGGGGCGCAGTTGTTCTTCTTGATCTCAAGTAGTTTCTCTTCAGGTACATATAGTTTGGACAAATCAGGACCATCATTGCTTTGTGCACGAGATTGAGAGTCAGCAACACCAACATTTGACTCAGAAGCCACTTCAATAGGCTCAATTGGAGTTTCCCCAATTTTGTCAGTTCGTGGGTTAAGGTTAGGGTTGGGGTTGGGGTTTGGATTTGAAGGCCCAGCTTCAGAAATCACAGTAGTAGCAGTGTCTTTTAGAATCTGTTCATCTTCTAGATTGATCTCCGTTGATCCAACCATTATCTTCTTAGGAACTATTTTGAATGAATCATTGCTTGAGGATCCATTACTGTCACTGAAACGAGACTTTGCAGATTGAACATTCGAAGTAGACATAGTTGAAAATGAGGAAAAAATTGAGTTTGAATGAAGATCAATGGACAGGGAAAGATTTTGGAGGGAAAGATTGCTAAAAAGTGAAGACGGAGATGAAATCATGGATTATAAATGACTGAATAATCGTGGATGGACACGTGGCCAAAAGTAATAGTGATTAGAGTAGTAATCATCATTTATTTGGATAAATGAACCGTTTAATCGACGTGTTTAAGGATTAGCCAATGAAATTAAAACACGTGGCGCACAATTAGTCTTTACAACGGGAAGAAAAGTTCTGAGAACAAGTTCAAAAACGTCAGAAGAAGTTCAGAACTTCTGAGAATAAGTTTAGAAGTTTGAATGAAATGATACAGAAATACTTCAGAACTTTCGAAATAAGTTCAGAACTTGACTTTTAATACTTCAAAACCACGAAAATGATTTAAATCTACAAACTTCTGAAAAATATAAAACATTTGAATAGTTCAGAGGTAGGTTTGAACAATATGAAAAACCGTTTATCTTCAGAAGTTTGTCCATATTTTTCAGATATGTACAATTGAATGTGTTATCCACCATTTCAGATCTTGAGTGTTATAGAGAAGTGCTAAAGTCTTGAATTTGAGTATGACTCCCCCTTGAATCAAGAAACATTATGATTCTCGCCCTTAAACAATGCTAGACATCAAAGTTGTTAGAAATAAAAGATAGAGAAATGAAAAAACAAATTCAAGTATTGAAAGACAATCAATTTTTGAAAATTATGCCTCTGAGTTATGAAAGATAAAGTTCTGAAAACTTAACTACAGAAATTCTGAAGGTTAGATTACTCAGAAATTTGATGAAATAAACTCAGAACATAAAAATTTTAAATTTGAACTGATGCTTAATACTTACACAGACATATTCATCATACCCAATATAATTACCAAAAAATTAAAACGTTTTTCATCAAGTTCTTTGGTAAATAAATCAGCCAATTGATAATCAGTCTGAACAAAAAATATTTCAATATTACCTTTTTCAACATGATCTTTGATAAAATGAAATCTTACATCAATGTGCTTAGTCTTTGAATGTTGAACTGGATTTGCAGTAATTGCTATGGCGCTCTTTGAATCACAATATAGAGGAATTTTTTTTGAATGTGTAGCCATAGTCTTTTAGTTGTGTTTGCATCCAAATAACTTGTGAGCAACAGATTGCAGCAGCAACATATTCAGCCTCTGCAGTAGAAGTTGAAACACAATTATACTTCTTGGAAGACCAACTCACAAGTCTATCGCCTAAAAATTGACATGATCCAGATGTACTTTTTCTGTCTAGTTTGCAACCACCATGATCTGCATCTGTGAAAGTTGTTAGCTCAAAGCCAGAATCCTTTGAATACCAAAGTCCCAATGAAGGGGAACCTTTGAGATATCTAAGGATTCTTTTAGCAGCAAGAAGATGTGATTCCTTAGGATTAGCTTGATATCTAGCACAAATACATGTAGCAAACATTATATCAGGTATACTAGCTGTTAAGAAAGCAAAGATCCAATAATGCCTCTGTACTTTTTCTGATCAACGGATTTTCCATTCAAATCAGGTTCTAATTTTGTTGCAGTAGCCATTGGAGTTTGAATACTAGAACAGTCAGACATGTCAAACTTATTAAGTAAGTCAGAAACATACTTAGATTGATTAATGAATATCACAGTGGGAAATTGTTTTACTTGAAGACCAAGAAAAAATGTTAACTCTCCCATCATACTCATTTCAAATTCAGTTTGCATGATTTTCTCAAAATTTCTGCAAAATTTTGGATTTGTAGAAGCAAATATAATATCATCCACATATATTTGTATTAAGATCATATCATCGCCTTCCTTTTTCAGAAACAAAGTTGTATCTACTGTACCTCTTTTGAATTTGGAATTCAGAAGAAAAGTTGTGAGAGTATCATACCATGCTCTTGGTGCTTCTTTAAGTCCATACAAGGCTTTGTCTAAGATGTAAACATGATCTGGAAATTCTTTACTTACAAACCCTTCTGGTTGTTCAACATACACTTCTTTCTTGAAGAATTGCATTCAGAAATGCACACTTAACATCCATTTGAAATACCTTCATATTTTTGTGAGTAGCATATGCAAGAAATATTCTGATTGCTTCTAGTCTTGCAACAGGAGCAAAAGTTTCATCATAATCAATTCCCTCTTGTTGACAACACCCCTTAGCTACAAGTCTTGCTTTGTTTCTCACAATAATCCCATGTTCATCCTTTTTATTTCTGAGAACCCATTTGGTGCCAATGATTGATTTACCTTTTGGTTTTGGAATTAATCTCCAGACTTTATTTCTTTCAAATTGATTTAGCTCGTTTTACATAGCTAAAATCCAGTCTGGATCTTGAAGGGCTTATATGGATTTTTGGGTTCCATACTGCTTAAAAAGTTCACATACAGACATTCATTTGCTGTGGCTGATCTTGTTTGTACACCTTTTGATGCATCACCAATAATCTGGTGAATTACATGATTTGATGTCCATTTGTTCACATTTGGTAATGGTTGAACATATGAAACATTGTTAAATGAATCATAATCATCAATGATTGCTTGAGTTTCAGTATCATGATTGATAGCTGAATGTAGATCTGAAGTCTCCCCCTCAAATTGAATATTCTGTATTGGTTCAGAAATAGTATGTTTAGGTTCAGAAACTGGGACAACAGGTTCAGAAATGACTTGCACTGTTTCTGAAATAATTTTACAGGTTCAGAAGTAGGAAATTCTGAATTTGAGGTTGAGATAGGTGGTCCAGAAATATTTGTGATATACCAACAGATTCTAAAAAATTCTAAAGTGTAGAATTTGTAAACTCTGTGCCATTATCACTTCTGATCTTTTGAACTGGTAGTTGAAGAAGAACTTGTATTTTCTTCAGAAAAGGAATGAGTCTTTCAGAAGTATCAGATTTGAGTCTTAAGAATTCAACCCAAGTATATCTTGAATATTCATCTAGAATAACAATAATATACTTCTTTCGACCCATGCTTTGAGTCTTCATTGGTCCACACAAATCCATATGCAACATTTCAAGTGGAGCTTTACATGAAGATAGCATTTTCAGAGGATGGAAGCTTCTTTTGATCTTCCCTAGTTCACATGCAGAACATAAAGAATTATTTTCAAATCTGATCTTTGGTAGTCCTCTTACAGAGTTGTGTCTTTCCCGTTCAGAAATGGCTTTGAAGTTCAGATGTGACATTCTTCTATGCTAAAGCCAACAATCATTTCTGATAGTGGTAGAAATATAACAAACTCCTTGTAATTGACCATTTGCAGTGAAAGTTGCAGTGTAGATATCTCCATCTCTATAAGCAGTTAATTCATTTTTGTTTGCTGAACTCAGAACATGACAGTAGTTTATAGCAAAATTGACCTTCCAATACTTGTCACGGAATTGACTGATACTGAAAAGATTATGTTTTAGACCTTCCACATTGAAAACCTTCATCACTTTGACATCTCCTTTTGAAAAGTTCCATATCCTCTCACATAACCTTTTGCATTGTTTCCAAAGCTAACTGTTCCTCCATATCTTTCATGATAATCAGTTAGAAGTTCTTTGAAAGGTGTCATGTGTCTTGAACATCCAGAATCTAAGACCTACACATGACATATCTTCAAAAATGATTATTGAGATTTAGGTACCCATTTAAGAATGGGTCCTGTGAGATTAGTCAAAAACTTTGAATTTCTGAACTTTGACTTAATCTTTTGAAAGTCAGAAGTGTGTTCAGAACTTTTGGATTTATTAGTCTTAGTTCTGAATTGATTTCTCAAGATTTTTCTTATTTGTTTTGGAGTTCAGATGAAAATTATGATGACCACAATTAATGCAGTGAATATGATTCTTCAGAATATTTAATAAAGGAGTAGATGAACAAGAATCAACACTATTTGATTTGTCAACAGAAGTTCTTTTATTCACTTTATTAATCTTTGGTACATCAATTTTCTTTGAATTTGAAAAACTATCTAATTTTTCATTCTTTGATAGTCTTTCACCTTTCTTTCTCCAAACTAAAGTGGATAGCTCTGTAAAAATATAAGAAATGAGGATTAGTATAAGAAATTGTTTTACTTTTTTTAATTTTAACTTCAGATTGAGGATTTGAATTCTGAACTTTAGAAGTTGAATTTGAAGATTGTCCATTTTCAAACATTTTAACTCTGGTTATAAAGTCAGATGATGATATTGAAGATTTAACTGAAGATAAAGATGTTTTTGTAGATATAGATGAAGTAGAAGAAGTTTCAGTTTTCAGAAATTATGGTTTCAAATAAACTGTATTAAACTTGTCAGAAGATAATTTTGGTGCTTCAGATTTTAAAATTTCTCCTTCAGTCATACAAGATTGTAATTTATATACCAAATATGCATCTTTATCAATGACTTGAACCATATTATCATCATCATCTTCTGAATCAGAAGCATTCACTAAATCTGAGAACTTATCTTGAGTCATGTTTGATTTGAAATTTTTTTAGACTCATCAATAGAATTATCAAAAATAATTTCTGAACTCATCATTATCTTGTAAAGTTTCAACATCTGAGAATTCATCATATTTTTCTTCATTTCTGATGTATTATCAGAATTATCCACTTGTAGAACTTCAAAAAATAATTCAGAAGTACGTTCAGAAGTTAACTCAGAAGTTATCTCATTTTTAACAGATGATTCAGATTTTTCTACAGAAACAGTTTTTGAATCAGAAGTAAGTTCAGAAATGTTTGTAACATTTTTGTTTATCACTTATGTTTCAGAAACCATATCTGTTTTTCCAGAATTACTATGTTTTTCTTCAGAAAATAAGGTTTCTGATTTTACAAAAGGAATTCTTTCAGGCAAAGAGAGATTAACAGGTTTGGATATGACACCTGGATTAGTTTCATTAAAAAATTTCATTTTTGAATAATCATAAAGATTTGCAGGTGCCTTTTTTCATAATTTGACTTTCATTATATCCCAAACCTGCCTTTATAGTGTAAAATTCTGAATTCTGAGTCTGGTTTGTTAAAATATTCAGAGTCTGTTCAGTTTGTCCTCTTTTAAAGTTCAGATCTTCTAATTCCTTAATCTTTTTGTAAAGATCAAGTCTTTCTTGATTTAGAAAGTTCATTTTAATATTCAGAACTTCTTTTTCAGATTTTTCATTTATGATATCTTTTTGTAAATTATCCATTTTTTCTTTTAATAATAATTTTTATTCAGAATTTTTTTGAAGAATTTGTTCAGCTTCTTGGCAATTTTGTTTATAGATTTATTTGACTTTCAGCTCTGAATTGATTCTGAACCAAATTCTGAATGAAGAAATCTATTTCAGAATGGGTTCAGAAGGATTTGGTTCAGAAGAGTAATCTATTTCAGAATTTAGTTCAGAAGATGAAGAAATTACCTCAGAATCATGTGCATTTTATCTTCTGGATCCATTTGGCACATATAGCAATTTGAGGCATAGTGAGCTACTTCTTCATCATATTCCCCATCACTCTAGTTTAACCAATCCTTTTCATACTTGGTCACCAAAGCTGGATTAAGCTCCTTCTTCATAGCACGAAGATGCTTTTTCTCATAGTAGCCTGAGTTTTTAACTTTGGGCATTTTTCACTGTCTTGCATAATGACCAGGCTTACCACAATTAAAGCATCTTGCTGGTTCAGATGCTCAGTTTGACCAGCATCTTGATTTTTCTTAAGTCCAACTTCATATTTTGGTTTATTCTGATATTTTTGATTATATCTTTAAGTGAATTGCCTTGTTATAACAGCAATATTATCAGAAATTCTCTTAAGTTCTTCATCTGATTCATCCCCATCACACAAATTTGTCTCTGGGATCTCACAAATTTTGCTCTTAGCAGAAATAGTAATAGAATTATTATACTTCTTGCTCAACAAGGCTACTGTTTCATTTGCCTTCTTTTGTTCATTATGTCTAGTCTTGATTTTGTCCTCTTGCTGGAACAGAATGCCATAGACATCATGAATAGATTTTCTAGATAGATTTCTAGTAACCATGTTGTTAGAGAAGCTTGACCATTCATTACCCAAGTTGTTCAGAAATTTGTTGTTTATCTCAGAATTAGATTTCTAAACACCATTTCTTCTCAGATCATTCAGGATATTGTTGAATCTGTGATAAGTCTATGTAATAGATTCATTTTCTTTATACCTGAAGTTTTCATAAGTACCCACACAGATATTCAATCTTTGTGCTTGGGCCTTTGTGCTACCCTGCATTTGGTCTTCAACCTCATCCCACAAAGCTTTAGCAGATGTTAAGCTATCTACCCTATTGAATATCTCATTAGGAATGGCCATATTGAGAAGAGTTAATGCCCTTTTGTCAACTTTAGCTTGAACTTTCTCAGCAGTACTGTACATACCTGGGCTTTTCTTGATTCGTGATGCAGGTATCTCAGGAGTAGATTCAGTTCTTCGTACTGATGGAATTTCCACATAGACCTCCAGAACAATCGATTGCATTAGAGCTTCATCGATATTGTCCAAGAATTGAATCATCCTGATTCGCCACTGATGATATTCACCCAAAAACAGAGTTGGTGGTTTAGTTTCTGATCCGATGGAGACAATTTCTTTCGACATCTTTGATTTGAAATAGATCGAGAATTCACCTGAAATTGAATCTTGAATTTATCAAGCAAGAATATCAAGAACTGTCAGATCTGACAAGTTCTTCTCTGAATTTCAAGAACAGATGAATTGGCTCTGATACCAATTGTTAGATCCCAAACAATCAAGAATGTAGAAAGATTAAAGAACAAGAATAGGAACAAGAATTGAGTCACTGAAGTTGTATGTCGTATTGATTACTGAACTGTATTATAAAATGTGTATCTTTACAAGCTTTATCTATCAATGTTAGTTCTAACAATCTAACAAACTATCTATTTATATACAAAAGAAAATGCTAAAGATACAGTACAAAAATGACAGACAGATTCAGAACTGCTTTTGAACTTCTTTAGAATTGTCTTCAGAACCATCTTCAGAACTTCTTCAGAATCTTCAGAACTTCTGAAGTAGCCACTTCAGAAGTTATGCTTTAGGCTGTACTTCACTTGACTTCAGACTTCTGAATCTTTCTCTTCAGAACCTAGTCTTCTTTTGAAGCTACTTCTGATATCTATCTACAGAGTTTATAGAAAATAGAATGTAGCATGCTTGAAGATGAAGAAGATATCCTCATCTTATTTATACCCAGTTGCATTTAATGCAAGACAAAAGGTATATGCCACGTGTCAAGCATTCATAGAAAACTTGTCCTTTGTTTAAAAAGCAACCATGCTTTTTGCCGCATGTGAACAGTACCATTTCAGATATGATGGGGACATATGAGACAATCCATACGTCTTCTCTGACATAGGATAAGGTTTGACTTTTGTGCATCGAGGAAAAGATCAATGTTAATCATGTTTGAGAAGCTTCACTTGATCACTGAATTTGAAACTTCAAAGATGAACTTTCAGAGTATCGCCGAGGCTTCACAAGTACTTCACACTTTGGTTTAGATAATCATTGCTATCACTGAACCGCTTCAGATCACTAGCTGATTATCTCTTTCTTCAGCTTGGTCTTCGACTTTCGCTGAATGTTCTTTTGGTGTGTTGGTTGATCTTCAGATCTTCAGAGGTAGACTTGAGGTTTCTGATTTTCAGCGATCGCTGATAACAATCAGCATATGCTATCGCTGAGTTTAAACATAAGCTTACCATTGGAATTTCGCTAAGTATATAGAGGAACCATATTCAAATCATTAAGAGGAGTTATGATCAACATCGTGCAACTGGCACTCTCGTGAGTTTGAGAGACGGTTCCGCGATGATGGGTCGCGGTATCGATATTCCGCTCCGAATGGGTGGGGCAACCCTCTTTCGGGCCGTTTGTATAGTACGCGGTCCACGATTGGTTGGTTCGGGCACCAGATTAGTCGGTGGTGGTTGGGACAAGACAATCGTAGGAAGGATCAGATAGGAGTCACTATGTGTCGTCGCTAGAGACTTCTAAATTGGAATCCAGGTGTTCAGACGGATCCTCTTCTGATTTCCACAGTGCCGAAGTTGCCATAGTGACTGAAGTGTCAATGCAACTCATTAACGCAAAAATAAAAGTGGCACCCTATTTACTAACGCAAGGGTAACTAATAGAAGCATTAAGATAGTATGGTACTTTATAACCTATGGATGCATCGTGGTCACACAAAATGCCGTGCATGAAAATTTCGAAAATTTTTATACCCTTTCGTAACCGTCCTTAGCTTCGCATTAATCGTCCAGATTAAACAGAGGTGGCCAGTCTATGTTTAATGAAGATCCGATTATGCAACACTCAGGTCAATTACTCTAGAGGTATTTATAAAATATTTGAGAAGAAATTTTGTTCTCCCGTTTGTTTTGGCTATAGTGTTTGGCTTTCTAAAAAGGAAACCGTTGCTCTCTATGATCGTAGCTCTGATACCAAATCTTTCACACCCCGCTAAAGCGGAAACACGAGGTGTCACTGCTCATAGTAGCAAGGCATAATGTATAGAATAAACAACCACCATAGCATATGCAGAATTAAACAAAAATACAAGTTTCGTCCATCATTTGTCCATCATTACGGTTAAAATACTTCAAAATGAAAATTTATTTAAAACACAACGGGGTCTTGAGTCTAGATATGCATAACGATGTCACACACATGCATCCCCTACTATCTTACTTGCGTTCACCTGAAAAGCATGAAGTTTAAAACCTCATCTATCGTCATAGTTGGTGAGATCACATGTTTTAAGTAATATAACAATTCAATACCGGTGGAATAAAACGGAAAGACGAAGCTTTCACAATATAAGCGGATTTATTAAATTAATACGATCACAATAATGCTAATGGTATTTGTTCTGCAATACTTAATGAATTGAGTAATGAATCACTACTAGAGCCTAGGACGTTCCAGCCTCGCAAAGTCATGCCTTATCGTGAGTAATGACAACCACAAAACAAAATGAGTAATTATGCACCCGAACGCCGTCGTAGGGCAGAAACAAATGGGATGTCACCCTATAGCGCTATCCATAATATACCCCGGCTCACAAACCCGTGAGTTGACCCAGTAGTGCCCACAAATACGAGGACTTTTATTACGATAATACAAAAACCCATTCAGTCTAAATTAAGCATGCATACCATAGCCACAAATCATTTCACATCAAATTATTCCAACGAATGATCGTTTCACAATATAGTTCAACTGGTAAATGTTTATAAAAACATAGTAATCATGCTTTCCACCCCAAAACAATAAAAGCATAAAAAGGGGCTGTGATAAACTCACCTAGTTCGAAGAGTCGAGAGGTCAAGGGTTCCTCGAGCGATGGGATTGCTCCTAGTCCGGTCCTATAAATATAATGTCACTAGTGAGTCCTTTGTCCACCTTATGTTATTTGAGAGATAATGCTCATTTAGAATTTGAACTCGTTTATTTCGGATTTTCGGAGAATAACGAATTTGTTATCGGTTTTAAAATGATTAGAGAGGATTGGCATGTCAAGTATGAATGCAATATTTATTTAGGTCACTATTCTTTATGCATGGATGACCATTTTACTTTAATGGGTTATTTTATGAGAAATAAATTATAGAGAAATTTAATGTTTTATTAAAATAGGAAAAAGGTGAATATTGGTTGCACATGCAATCTGGTAGTTTCATTGGTCTGATTTTGGCTCCACTTTTGGTTAACTTATTTAACTCCAAATCTCACAAAATGTTGGTATGTTTTAGTTCACTGAGTTATGTGATTCTTGACCAAATTTCATAATTTTTTAAAGTGTTTAGGTCCCCCAAAATTGAGAGCTACTTAAACTCGCGACAGATTGTTGTGCTGTTGTGCAACCTTTTTGTACCGACTATTTGGTGGTTCAAACCTTGAAATTTTTGAATGAGGTCAGTGGGGTTTAAAAGCCAACTCAATAAATTTAATTTAAAAAAAAAGAATTACTTCATTTGAATAAAATATGAGAGAGAGATATGGCTTCTTAAAATCAGAGTACAGATTCTGTCAGCATGCATGGCCGGATTTTGCCTTGCTTTTGAGTCATTAAACCATTTGTACATTTTTTGGTAAGTTTTGTCCCCATTATGTTTGTTCTTTTGTTTCTATTATCTTCTTACTGAGTTGAAAGAGTAAAAACAATTTATTTTAAGTGACCAATTAGTGCTTACATAATTTACATGGCAAATAGTTACATAAAATGATGATTTTTGGCCGTTTCGAGTCTCCTCTTGGTTTTGAGTAGGAAACTAAGCTTAGGCTTGATTTTTGGCACATGCAATGGTAGTTAAACTCACATGCATGAAGATTTAACATAGGGATGGTGAAGTTTCACACCATAAATCGATAGAACAACAGAAGAAGAGCTAATGTAGGTGAATGATGTCAACAATGAACTGATAAACAACATGCAATGATGGCATGGCCATCCTTCTTGCAAGAAAATAAGAAAAATCGACATGCATGGGTGTTTAATCACACCACATACTAAAATAAGAGAAAATATACAAGAGTTAGTTCAAGATTTTGAATGATCATGGATGCACATCATTTTTAAAGCAACTGCTAGATGTTGCATCTCTCATCTCAAGAACTAAGAATAATTTAACAAAACACTAAGAAAATGTTAGTAAATGTTGATGTCCAAAATCCTAGGGAGGATTTGGATAAATTTTAGAGAGATGGAGGAGAGTTTTTAGGGAGAGAGGAGTAGAGTTGTAAGAATGAATTTGAGAGGAGGATGGGTGGTATTTATACATGGAAAAGAGAGGGTGGGGAGAGAGAGAGGGGTCGGTTTTGGGAGAGAGAGAGAGAGAGGGGGGCCGGTTTTGGGAGAGAGAGAGGGAGAGAGATGGTGGTGTGGATTGGTGTGTAGAGTGTGTAAGTGTATAAGAGGTAATATTGGGTAATTTTTAATTGGTTGTCTTTTCCTTTTATTTTAAATACCTCTTCTAGAAGCATAAAAAAAAAGAAATCTGATTTTTATTAAATAATTTTATAAAATGTATTGATTTTATACAATTTGATTATTAGAGTGGCTAAAATCACTATTCGGTACCGAAAACGAGCATTTTTCTCAATTTTGGCGGAAATTGATGAAATTTACCAATTTTCTTGAGGAACTCAAATTAATTTACTTCTTTTATGTTTTTGGCATTACTAAATCCAATACTGATAAAATCAGTAAATTCTGGACTACCAAAAATATGATTGTCGGCTTCGGACTGCTAAAAATGGAAAGTCGGCTAAAATAGCTAAAATTAAGGTAATGGACTGTAGTTTCATAAGATTTACTCTTCTAAGGTTTTCTAACCTTAAATATATATCCTAGAGTCAGATTAGGCTTAACTGAAAGCCTGAAATTTGTGCTGACCTGAAGTAAAAGTTTAACGTTGTTGAGTAAGTTGTGCAAGTATACCCTCAGCTGCGCAAATCAGTTGTCATAACAGAAAAATTTGACTCTTTAGACCTCGTTGAGTTGAGTTCAGCACCAAGATTTAGATTTAAAAACGGAGGAGATATTGACAAAAATATGTCACACATGTATCTTGGATCCTTGAAGAACGGAAATGCGAACACCCATCTGAAATCGGAGGGAGTATGAGTGAAAATCAATGCTTTCATTCCAGCATCGGTCAACAGACTTTGACAGTGAATAAGACATATCAGCTCATGAAATTTGAGAAGACTCAAAATTTCAAAGTTGTGCATCTGTGTTTAATCATTCCAACGCAACTAGATTCATGTAATTTGAAGCTACGAGTGAAAAGATGTGCGTGTGTTTCTTAAATAGTGCAATGCTATCAGAAAACCAAAAGAAAATCAGGTGATGGCCTTTGATTGGATGTGAGTTCTGGACCAACAAACTTCAATTATTCACCTCTGGTCCACCTTTGATCTACTTCTGGTCCATCACAAGATCTGGTTTTTGTGAGGTCGGGTCCGTGTGATTTGATTGTACCAAACACCTTGAAAAGCACCATTAAGAGCTTTTGCATAGTGTATGCAGAGCTTCTGGTTCTTCTTCATTGCTTCAAGTTATACACAGCCTTTTGTCTTGTCTGTGTAAGGCTCTGCATGAGAAAACTTCTGGATGACAAGCTTCTGGACAGCAACCTCTGGGCAGCAACCTCTGTCTCATTAAGCTCTGATTAAGCTGTCTTATTGAGCTCTGTTTAAGCTTTTGATTTACACTTCTGGTTAAGCTCGATACAGATTCTGAACTACTTCTGATTGCAACATTAATATTCAGATTCTGAACTACTTCCCATTCAGCTCTGCAGAACATTCTGGTTTGCGTCTGATTTTCATACAGAGGTCTCTATCGGCTTCTGATTGAAGCTTCTGAATATAAACAAACAACACAAAAACTTCTGATTAAGGCTTCGGATAAACTTGCTTTTGAATAAGATTATGAACTGATTGCAACTTCTGAATAAGCTCGAAGCTTCTGATTAAGTGCAGCTTCTGATCCATATAAGATTAATCTTTTTAGCTTCTGATTAAGCTCGAAGCTTCTGATTAAGCTCAAATCTTATGATTAAGCTCTACAGCTTCTGATCCATATAAGATTAAGCTCTGTAGCTTCTGATTAAGTTCGAAGCTTCTGAACGCAACTTCTGGACATCTATTTGGTTGCCTCCTTTCGATGTGTATCTGCTCTATAGGATCAATCCTTGGAACTGAATATTAAGCCATTGTAAAAATGCTCCTGTGTAACCTATTCAGCCAAAGTCTCGGAGGCTGCTAAAAACATGTCATCATGAACACGGATTGCACCATAAATAATCAAACTGAGACCACAATCAGGGAATATGTATGCATTATGGGACTGGACAGATACGTAGACCTTTTTGTTGTATTCAACAGGGGCAAATGTACTCCTACTGGCGAAGATAACAGGACCCTCACTCCACGTATAAGCTTTTTCAGCAGTACATTCAGATTGTGACGTCGGGTTAGGAAGAGCGAGAATAATAGGTTTCTCATTAAAAGAAGCCATTGCTTCAACTACTTCTTTAGTAAACGGCTGTCCTGATCTTGATGATTCGATCAACACCGTTGACCTGCTCCTGTATGTCATCATTAAAGACAAGATGGGTGGTGCTATACTTCGCAAGAAGATCAAAGGCGTCGTGGTTAGCAAAATCTTCGAACTGAACGAGGACCTTCTCCCCATAATTTTCTTGACAACAGACATGAACTCATTCATAAGCTTGACCTATTTCTGCCTACTTGCTCTCCTTCGCCTCAAACCAATGAAGAGTTCGTCACTCAACATCTTCTCATTATTCGTGCCCACATCAATGATTAATGGCAAGCAGGGTGAAGGACGAGTTCCTCAATGTTTTCAATTAGTAGCTTGTAGAATAGCCTCTCATTTCTTTATTGTCAATCTGCTCAGAGAGAAGACGAACTAGACCCCGAAGCTGTACATTCTGCTCAACTGATCCATTTTCCACAAACAACCCCCTTTATTTTTAAGTAGAAGGCACATTTCTCGAGAACACTCGGAAGACTAGAGCCAAATAGAGCTCATACATTCTAGCAAGAATTTTCTTTTGCATTGTGAGTTGTTGATCCAGACCACATTGAGGCAGTAGTTCACCGGATGTATGAGTTGGTCATATACAACTTTAGACAGCCAACCATAAATCTTCTGAGAATTTACTATTGTCGATGCTGTAGTGGAATAGCAACAAATTCAGATACGAGTCACAACTAAGATGCCTTGCTGTGGATTATCTCATCAATTTATCACAAGCAATATTCTATCTCCCAAATGAAAGAAGAGAGTCCAATCTCGGAATAACATAAGGCCAGATCAAGGATCGACAACCCTACTACCAAGATGCTGAGAAGCTAATGGACTCAAGCACACAACAAGATGGGATCAAAGATCAGCCACCTACTTAGTGATCAAATATTAGACCAATAAAGGAAGGAGATCAAATTTTAATCAAAAACACATACACACATGTAAAACTGATCAGATCTAATCAAATTAAAATTAAATCTTCACAAACACATTTTATCAAACATGTAGTGTGCAGAAATTAGATTGGGTCGAGAGTCAATGAAATTTTCTATCTATGATCATCCAAATCATATAGATGAAATATTGGATCTCAAATAAGCTCAAAACAGAAGATTAGATCACAGATATGAAACTTGGGTTTTGGCTCATGTGATTGAAACAATCGAAGAACCAAAACACCAACATTATTTACAAATTCCTCAAATGTTGCTATAGATGACCGAATTGAAGAAAAGTTTCTTCAATTGGCTCTCATACCAATTGTTAGATTCCAAATAGACAACAATTGAGAAAACTCCATAAATTGTAGAGAAGAGATAAAGAATTAAAGAACAATAATCATCAAATCATCAACTCATATTCATGTATTGAATAATATGGAGGGGAATTGTGAAGAATACCACACATTGGAATTGAACGACTCTCATTAGTCTATGTGTGTAAGGTGTATTTTCTTCCAAGACTCAAATGATAAAATGATCAAGACACCATTTATATAGATGTCCATTACATGTGACAAGCCTAAGCCCATATGTCTATAAGAAGCCTAAAATCCAATTCTTTATAAAACTTTCTATCTAATTGGGGCTAATTAGATCTAACAGCTAAACCTCCAAGACTTAGTCGTGATAATTTCCTAGTCTGGAAGGAAAGAATGACTCTATTCCTAGAAGCGTTAGATCTTATGATCCCCTACAACGTGGAGAATGGACCATTCGTTCCTTTACTCTTAGTCCCAACAGTTACTGCTACTGCTACCTCTCCAACTATTCCTGAGAGACGCATACCCAAAACTCCAAACCAATGGAGTTATGAAGACAAGAAAGAGTTAGTTGTTGACTCAAAAACTAGATCTATTATTACCATGTCTCTTCCAGATGATGTCTATCACTATGTGATGAAAATGAGGACTTCTGAGTCCATGTGGGATACTCTCTGTATCCAATATGAAGGAACCGATGAGGTTCAGATTACTCGCAGAATCAACCTGGTGAGACAATATGAGAGTTTTATGTTTCTGAAAAATGAAACACTCTCACAAATCCACCAAAGATTTAATTATCTCTCAATATACATAAAAACAGTTGATCGTGAGTACTCTAATTCTGAAATACTGACAAAATTCATGGAAGCTCTTCCTAAACTGTCAAAGAACATCGAAACTCTCTCTTTAAGTGCACTATACAGAATATTGCTTAATCATGATCAATCTCTTTCCTTAAAAAGAAACCTCATGAAAGACAATAAATATGCCACAAGTACTTCTTTGGCTTTAGTGACTTTAGAGATGGAACCTCCTAAACTTGTATCTTCTTCTATTACTTCTATCACTGAGTTAGATCAATCTAACCCAGAGGATATCACAGATACGGATATCTCTGAATTTGATAATTCCCTAGCTCTTCTCATTAACAATTTCAGGAGATTTGCTAGAAAGAGCTATTTCATAAAAACCCCTGCCATCACTAACTCTGATAAGTCAAAGATTGTCCCAGCTGAGAAAGCTTCAACGATCTGCTTCAATTGTCAACGTAAAGGCCACTTTGCAAGAAAGTTGCAGCTCCAACCACTTCTCAGACTTCTTATAAAACTAAGAATGAAAAATACTCTAAATTGAATGAAAAATATCAGAGTCTCAAGAAGAACCAAGGAAAAGGCAAAGGCCTTGTCGCTGAAGAAGTCGACTGGGATCAAGAAGTCGACTGGGCTCAAACCACTAATGAATCCCTATCAGATGAAGAAGACATAGCCTTTATATGTCTTATGGCAAGAATAGAAGAAGCTGAAGAGGCCTCTGACACCTCTTCTTCAGAGTCTCCTTCAACTCAGGTACCTATTCCTGAAAACTCCTCTTTACCTAAAACTAATAGCTTGTCGGGTCCCGACTCTATGATTATTGATTTTTACGATGCTCCAAATGGTAAAATCAAAGCTGAACAAATTAATGTAGATTGAACTGAACAACTTAAAAATTGTCATATGAAAATCAAAGAACTTACTAAAATCGATGAAGATTTTAAGGACCAAGTCTTTGTAAATCAGACCATAAGAATTGAAAGACAACAATCTATTACTGAGCGCTAAAAAGTCATCGCTTATCTCAAGGCTGAAAAACCTACCATTGAAGCATGGTGTAAGGCTTCTGACAAATTCAATGAGATCATTAATGCTCAGATCCCTAAAAAGGTCAAGAGTGGTCTAGGATATTCCTCTGACCAAGAAGAAATAGACACTGACCGTTCCATGTTAAAATTTGGAATGTTTGTTTCTTCTATCCCTGATCCCTCTTCTTAGAGTGCGTCTACCTCTAAGAAAAGACCTTTTAAACCTTTTACCAAGGATTCAAGGAAGGTGATCAAGGATAAGTTCCTTGACCATGTTCCTTCAATCAAGGAATTCTAAAAACTATAGAAGAATCCTTCTATTCCTTCAGTGAATCACTCTATGTCTGGAAAGAAGATCCCTAGCTCTGTTCAGAGATCAACTCCCAGAATTAAGGTTGATCTCACACCATCTAAGGCTGAGAAACTTGTAGTTCCTCCTAGGACGATGGAGAAAGGGATTCTTGGTCCCTGTCCCGAAATTGTTTTGACCTCCTCTCTGAATGCTTCCTACTCAAAACCTTTTCTTAAATATACGAAGTGCTATCACTGTGGTGATACTAGCTACATTTCTAGTACATGTCCTAATGTTACTAAAGCTTAAATATTAGCTCATAGAAAATAGCTAAAACTTAGAAATCAGTAAAGGCGAAATCCACTCAGGGTGGTAAAACATCCAAGGTGAAGATAACCACTGAAGAGAATTTTTTAGCGAGTAACAAATCTGCCAAACCTAGTGTTTCCACTAACAATGCAGGACCCATAGTTCTATGGGTACCTATGAAACATTAATCTTCTTATCTCATACAGAGTGCTAAAGGAATTTGGTATCTCGATAGCGGATGCTTAAGGCACATGACAGGCAGAAAATCTCTGCTCTCTGACTATAAGGACGAATGAATATTTGTCTCTTGCCCTTCATGTTCTGCAAATAATATATCATCTATTGCTTCAGAGACTCTGTTAGATGCTTCACCAACATTCTGAGCATCTTCTGAAGTTTTCTCAGAAGTTTGCTCGTGAACATTTTCAACAATTTCTGGTTCAGACACTCTCTGCCTTTTCTCCCCCTCTTGATTATCAGGATCCTGATCATCAAGACTTCTTTTAGAAGTGTCTGACTGAGGCCTGCATTCTAGAGCAGATAATCTTGTGCCTAAATACGTACGAGAACTCTGAATAGAAGAAAGTTGATTTAAAATCTGAGTAATATCAGCCTTGGTTGCATAAATGGAAGAATCTTGTTGTGCAGAAGAAGAAGAAGTCTGAGAAGCTTTCAGAGAAGAAACAGAAGAAGCCACTTCAGAAAAAGCAGTCAGAAGTGCTTGTTTGAAAGAATTCAGATCATTAGAAGGTTGAAGTTGAAAAGCAGTCAACTTATTTACCATACTTTCCCCTTGTTTATCCAACCGATCCTCCATCACCTTTTTGGTTGTATCCGTCAATTCCTTGATGTCCTTCTGAATCTTTGC
The DNA here is from genome assembly GCA_036898165.1 of Silybum marianum. Taxonomy (NCBI): domain Eukaryota; kingdom Viridiplantae; phylum Streptophyta; class Magnoliopsida; order Asterales; family Asteraceae; genus Silybum; species Silybum marianum. The sequence continues at coordinate 20,526,507 of CM072533.1, read as the reverse complement.
AAATTCAGAAGTACATAAATCTTTAATAACTGTGAATTCAGAAGAGGTGGGTAACAGTCCAAGACCAACAGATGGTCTTGTTTGCAGTCCTTCAGAAGAAGGGTGGCCTGTATGTGTCACAGAGACATCATGAACCACATTTGATTCTGTTAATGGTGCTTTTGTGATGTTCACCCCACCAGGAATATCTATAGTTGTTGATGCAATATGACAAACACTTTGCTTAGTGATATCTAGAGGATGTGTGCTAGTGTGAATGGATTCCACATTAAGTGGTTCAGTAGGCTCAATGTTGAGTGGACTCTCAGACTCAATGTGCTCAAAATGATGAAGGGGGGACATATATCCTTCATTTTCAACAAAAGGATCCTCCAATTGGGGTCCTAATGGATTATAAGTTGCTTGCCCTAGATATGTTGATGAAACACCCTTCTGTTGAGAGATGGGTGAGTGGCTGGAGGGGTTAATCAAATTTGCCATGGGCTCACTGCCTTTTCAATATCATCCACCAAAGACTGTGGAATGATAGAAGATCTGGGTGCCCGGCTGGTAACAGGTGGTTCACAGGTTTGTTTTTCTTTTACCTGTGTTCTCCCCTCATCAATTCTTTTTCTTACTCTTCTACCCATTCTCTCATTTCCATTTTTCGTCTTTACTCTTTGAGGTTGTTCTCCCCCTTGAACAGCCTCCCCTCTCTTTATATTAATTCTAGACTCCCTTGCATTATCACCACTCTGGTTTGAATCAGGGGAAGGGACTACTGGTTGAGGTAATCCCATAGATTCTAAATGCTCACTCACAATCCTATTTGGTGGACTTACAAGATCAAGTAAAGATAGGAACATGTGCCTCATGTGCTAGAACAGGGATTTTTTATACAACTTTCATTGCTCCTTTGATGAGAGTTTGAAAAAATCTCTAAAATGGTATGTAGTTGAATGTGGACTTCTTCAAGATTGCAGATTTGAGTTCATAAAAAATAAGACTAGCATAATCATAGTGCTTGTTGAAGGCAACTCCAGAAAGATAATCCTCCCATTTGTTGAAGCTTGATCCAAGCTTGAACTTTTCCCAGATAAATAAGTATTCAGAATTGAGAATAAACAGTACCATATTGGAGGTAAACACTTTCTTCTAAAAGAACGTAAAGCATTTAGATTTTCAGAATATCCCAAACTCATGAAATCTGAGATCATTTCTTTTGAGGAAGGAATTTGATCATAAGAAGTTTTCCCAAGAACCTCATTTGACTTTGGCAAGAAGTGAAGGCATCTAATATCATCCACAGAGATACACACCTTGTAAGCATGAACATAGGAGACAATTTCATCTTCAGATTCATCAACCTCAGCATAGTGCCAGAATTGTTGAAGGTAAGAAGCAGGAACAAAGAATTTCCTAGAAAGTAGAGAACGGAGTGGATGTTTATTCAGAATGTCAATCAAAACTATTTGATCATCAGTAAAGTCTTTCGATTTAAAGTTCAAAGCACAGTTATTTTTCTTGATTTCTAGCAGTTTCTCAGCAGGAACATACAATTTTGACATATCACTACTTTCAGCACGAGTCTGAGATTCACTATCCGAGATAAACAAGTATTCAAACTCCAATGGCCACTGCAACTAAGTTAGAACCTGATCTGAATGGAAAATCTGTTGATCAGAAAAAGTATAGAGGCGTAATTGGATCTTTGTTTTACTTAACTGCTAGTAGACCAGATATAATGTTTGCTACATGTATTTGTGCCAGATATCAAGCTAATCCTAAGGAATCACACCTTCTAGCTACAAAAAGAATACTTAGATACCTAAAAGGTTCTCTTTCATTGGGACTTTGATATTCTAAGGATTCTAGTTTTGAACTAATGGCCTTTATAGATGCAGATCATGGTGGATGCAAATTAGACAGGAAAAGCACTTATGGATCATGTCAGTTTCTGGGTGATAGACTGGTAAGCTGGTCTTCAAAAATTGATCTGGATCAAGTTCAACTTAAAGACTATGGTTATACTTTCAAAAAGATTCCTCTATATTGTGATTCAAAGAGTGCCATAGCCATCACTGCCAATCCTATTCAGCATTCAAAGACCAAGCACATTGATGTAAGATATCATTTTATCAAAGATCATGTAGAAAAAGGTAATACTGAAATGTTTTTTGTTCAGACAGATTATCAGTTAGTTGATTTATTTACCAAAGCACTTGATGAAAAACAATTTAACTTCTTGGTAAGTAAATTAGGCATGATGATTATGTCTATGTAAGTATTACACATCAACCATACTCTAGAAATTATATTATGAAGTTTTTATCTCAAATTCTAAATAGTTTGCTCTTCAGAAATATTCTGAATATTCTGAAGTTTAACATTCAGATCTTTGCTTCTTTTCAATTTCAGAAATATAATTCTTCTTTATCTAGGTTGATTGTCTTTTAATACTTTTCAATTTTTTTTTCTCTTTCTCATTTCTCTAATATTTTCTTGTTTCTTTAATAAAGTTGCACTGTTTAAGGGGGAGAATCATAGTTGCTAATGATTCAAGGGGGGGTGGTATTAATTTCAAAATTCTGCACTCCTCTTTCCTACAAAACAAATCTAAATTGCTGAAATCAAGTGTTGATCTTCATATCTAAGAAGTATGAACAAGCTTCCTTAGATAAAATAAGTTTTCTGTTTGTTCAAACCAACTTCTGAATTCTCAAAATGTTTTATATTTTTCAGAAGTTTGTATTTTTAAATGATTTTTGGTCTTCTAAAGTGATCCAAGTTTAGTTCTGAACCACACTTAAAAATTTTGTGGTTCTTCTGTACAATTTCTGAAGTTTCTGAACTTGTTCTCAGAACTTAACTTCCCGTTGATATTTTCTTAAGTATCACTTAAGCGTGTGCCACGTGTTTTAGTTTCATTGGATATTTCTTAATCACATCGTTTAAACAGTTCATTTATCCAAATAAATGATGATTACTACTCTAATCACATTTTACTTTTTGGCCACGTGTCCATCAACGCTTATCCAGTCTTATAAATCAATGGATTCTTCATCATCTTCATTTTTTAGCGATTTTACTCTGCAAAACCTATCTGTTTCATTAATCTTCATTCCATTTCGAATCCTTGTTCTTCCACTATCATGTCTACTTCCAAAGCTATGGTTTCTACTTCCTCGAGTCACAATGACAGCAATGGATCATCCAGTGATGGTTCATTCAGGATCGTACCTCAGAAACTGGTTGTTGGAACAATGGAAGTTCCACTTCCTGAAGATCAAATGGTTCAAGACACAGCCACAACTGCTATTAATCAAGCCGGACCTTCAAAACCTAACCCTAACCCTAACCCGAGAACTGAAAAAATTGGGGAAACACAAATCGAACCTATTGAAGTTGTTTCTGAATCAAATGCTGGTGATAGTGAATCTTAGACTCGTGCTGAAAGTAGTGATATGTCAAAACTGTATGTTCCTGCTGAGAAACTGCTACAAATCAAGAAATATAACTGTGCTTTGAATTTTAAATCGAAAGACTTTACTGATGATCAAATAATTTTGATTGACATTCTGAAGAAACAACCACTCCGTTCTCTACTTTCTAGGAAATTCTCTGTTCCTGCTTCTTACCTTCAACAATTCTGGCACTATGCTGAGGTTGATGTATCTGAAGATGAAATTGTCTCCTATGTTCATGCTTACAAGGTGTGTATCTCTGTGGATGATATTAGATGCCTTCACTTCTTGCCAAAGTCAAATGAGGTTCTTGGGAAAACTTCTTATGATCAAATTCCTTCCTCAAAAGAAATGATCTCAGATTTCATGAGTTTGGGTTATTCTAAAAATCTAAATGCTTTAAGTTCCTTTAGAAGAAAGTGTTTACCTCCAATATGGTACTGTTTATTCTCATTTCTGAATACTTGTTTATCTGGGAAAAGTTCAAGCTTGGATCAAGCTTTAGCAAATGGGAGGATTATCTTTCATGGAGTTTCCTTCAACAAGCACTGTGATTATGCTAGTCTTATTTTTGATGAACTCAAATCTGCAATCTTGAAGAAGTCCACATTCAACTACATACCATTTCAGAGATTTTTTCAAACTCTCATCAAAGGAGCAATGAAAGCTGTATCAAAAATCCCTGTTCTACCACATGAGGTACATGTTCCTATCTTTCTTATGGACAGTTTAAGGCCTCCAAATGCAAAACTTACATTTCCAAATGCAGTTCCACTTCCTTCTCATTTAATTGATCTTGTAAGTCCACCAAATAGGATTGTGAGTGAGCATTTAGAATCTATGGGATTACCTTAACCAGTAGTCCCTTCCCCTGATTCAAACCAGAGTGGTGATAATGCAAGGGAGTCTGGAATTAATAGAAAGAGAGGGGAGGCTATTCAAGGGGGAGAACAACCTCAAAGAGTAAAGAGGAAAAATGAAAATGAGAGAATGGGTAGAAGAGTTAGAAAAAGAATTGAAGTGGGGAGAACACAGGTAAAAGAAAAACAAACCTGTGAACCACATGTTACTAGTCGGGCACCCACATATTCTATCATTCCATATTCTTTGGTGGATGATATTGAAAAAGCCAGTGAGCCCATGGCAAATTTGGTTATCCCCCCCCTCCCAGCCACTCACCCATATCTCAACAAAAGGGTGTTTCATCAACACATATGGGGCAAGCAGCTTATGATCCATTAGGACCCCAATTGGAGGTTCCTTTTGTTGAAAATGAAGGATATATGTCCCCCCTTCACCATTCTGAGAACATTGAGTCTGAGAGTCCCCTCAACTTTGAGCCTACTGAACCACTTCATGTGGAATCCATTCACACTAGCACACATCTTCCTAATGTCACCAAGCCAAGTTATTGTCACTTTGCATCACCAAATATATATATTCCAATTTTTGGATATCAAGGATTAGTTGGAAAACCTGGTGGGGTGAACATCACAAAAGCCCCATTCATAGAATCAAATGTGGTTCATGATGTCTCTGTGGCACATACAGGCCAGCCTTCTTCTGAAGGTCTGCAAACAAGACCATCAGTTGGTCTTGGAACCTTACCCACATCTTCTGAATTCACGGAATTCAAAGATTTAATATACGAATTTGCAAAGATTCAGAAGGATATCAAGGAATTGACAGATACAACCAAAAAGCTGATGGAGGATAGGTTGGATAAACATGGGGAGAGTATGGTAAATAAGTTGAATGATTTTCAACTTCAATCATCTAATGATCTAAACTCTTTCAAACAAGCACTTCTGACTGCTTTTTCTGAAGTGGCTTCTTCTGTTTCTTCTCTGAAAGCTTCTCAAACTTCTTCTTCTTCTGCACAACAAGATTCTTCCATTTTTGCAACGAAGGCTGATATTGCTCAGATTTTAAATCAACTTTCTTCTATTCAGAGTTCTCAGACAGATTTAGGCACAAGATTATCTACTCTAGAATGCAGGCCTCAGTCAGACACTTCTAATGATCAGGATCCTGATAATCAAGAGGGAGAGAAAAGGCAGAGAGTGTCTGAACCAGAAAATGTTGAAAATGTTCATGAGCAAAGTTCTGAGAAAACTTCTGAAGATGCTCAGAATGTTGGTGAAGCATCTAACAGAGTCTCTGAAGCAATAGATGATATCTTATTTGCAGAACATGAAGGGCAAGAGACAAATATTCATTCTTCTAAAGATTTAGTAGAGGAAGGGTATGAAACAGAGAAGTTGTCCTTTGATTCTGAAAGTAACTTAAGCTCAGATAATACATACATTATTCCTGATTCAAATGAAGAGATGCTAAGGGAATATCTTGCATTTGAAGATGTTATTGGTGAGCCCAGTGATCTCTCTGATGTTATGATGTTTGAAGAAGACATGTCTGGAGCTGATATGCCAGAAAGTTCTAAAGTCAATGAAATAAAAGATTTGGTAATATGGAAGCCCCAACAATCTTTGAGTGATGAATACAGAAGATCTTCTGAAGAACTATGGAGAATACTAAGCCAATTCTGTTGGGTGCATGTCTTTTTGAATAATCCAAGAAGTCTGGAGTGTAGACTTTTGGACAACGGAGTTTTGTCTTCAGAAATTTTCTTGATCAACCAGATGAAAAAGTTGAACTAGAATTTGATCTAAGTCATATGGGAGGAACTGATATTGCAGATGAAATTTTGATGGTCTATTCTGAAAAATTTGAAGTAAGAGTCAGATCCTGCATTACTATTCCCAAAGTTGATATTCCTCTACTTGAAGAACCTATTCTAGATCAAGTCTATGAAAAAGAAGATATATTTCTTTCTGGAGAAACAAGCTTGGAGTTTCCTGAAGCAATTTACTTTCATATATACAAAACCAGTCTGAGGTTTGCAACTCTTGAGGATTTTGTAAGTGATGAGTGGTCTGAAGATCAAATTTCTCAAGTTAGAAACTTTGTTCAGAAGCATGGAGTTCAAAATCTGAATGACTCCACTCATATAAAGAAGATTAGATGTCTTTCAAAGACTGTTGAAGATGATCTAGCAATATTCAGATTTAGAGCAGAAAAGAGAAATGGATATTTGTGTGAATTTACTCAGTATGATCTGTACAAATTAAGATTGCAAGACAAACTGACAGTTCTTCATTATTGTGTTGCTAGAAGTGAAGTTGAGCTTGTGTTTGAAGTTAGAAGAATTCTAGGAATCTACATAAGGAACTTAATCAAGCATGACTTTCAATTAGCTCTGGAATTTGGGTTATCTAAAGTGAATCTGTTGGAACCTATAAACCTTGAAAATACAATGACTAGAGTGTTCACTAGTCCAGATCTTGGGTTCAGATATACAGCAGATGGAAATAAAACTTTTTTGATTCCAGATATTCCAAAATACTCTAACTCAACTCTGAATTGGTTTCTTACTTATGCCAAGGATTATATTGAAGATTCATATGTCAAAGAAGAAATCATATATCTGATCAAAGAAAGAGTTCATTTTAGAGAAATTGTAAGGAAAAGTTATCCAGCTGGTCACAAAAGAGAAAACAAGATCAGAGGAGCTGATTATATACTCAGTGATACTTATGATTTCCAAATTCACTCAAAGAAACAAGATTGGAGGAAATTCTGAAGTTTTCTCTGAACATTGAAAGTTCTGAACCAAGTCAGAAGGATAAAGAGAAAGGGAAAGAAGTAATTTCTGAAGCTATTTCTGAACAGTTGGTTCCTGTAGAGCAAGTATCTGAAGAGGAACAGCTGCAAGTTCAAAGAATAGAAGAAAGTGCTTTCACCATGTTTCTTGAATATTTCCATCTAGAAATGTTCATGGAATATGAACAAAAGTTCATCTATATTGATTGCTGGATTCAAAAGTCCTTTGGTTGGAAAAAATGATATTCAGATATCATTAGAAACTTAAGGATCCCAATTAATGAAGCAAGAAAGGAAAGTCTAGTGGTCAAGGTAATTAATGCTGACTTGAAGACAAGACAAAATTACATGTATGCATTCTTTACAGTTGAAAGACAAAATGGTGAGATTTCTACCTTTTCTGAAGCTGATTTCCAGAATGTGAATCTCAGAGATCTTCTCAGAGTTTACAGAAGTCTTTATCCTTTTCATGATTCAGTCACCAAGTTCAAAAAATCATTTCCAATTCTCAGAGATGGTTTGTACAGAGAATTTATATGGGCTGGAAAGACTGATTTTCAGGTTGCTTATGTTCTGAACAAGAAACAAGTATACTTGAGCAAACCAAATCTGAGCTTATCAGATATTCAGAAACTGAAGAAGAGTACTTTAGTAATTCAACCTCCAGGTTTCGTTTGCAAATGCTTTGAAGAATTATTATTTGTGAGATTTGAAGAACTCCACAAATGTTGCAATGGAACTCTCATGGCAATCAGAGATCGTTTGGTAAAAAGACAAAATAGAAGACCAAAGAATCTGAGCAATGAAGATTGGGAGAAGCACAAGAAGCTTGCAAAAGAGATGGTGAGAATTGCTGAATCATTACTTGAATACAGAAGCTTAATTCTGAAAGATGTTAGAGAAATTCTGAACTAATGGAAGTATGATCTGAACTTTTGAAACTAAGGGGGAGATTGTTAGAAATATCATAATAGCTTCAAAAGGCACTGGGTTCTGAAGATATAAAGATCTGAAGAATGAAGATTCAGAACTTAGAAGAAAAGACAAAAGCCTAAGACATAACTTCTGAAGTGTTAACTTCAGAAGTTCTGAAGATATTCTGAAGAGGTTCTGAAGAAGTTCTGAAGAAGTTCTGAAGAAGTTCTGAAGACACTTTTGAAGAAGATCTGAAGAAGTTCAGAACCTGTTCTGAACTTGTCTGTCATATTTGTACTGTTACTTTAGTCTTTCTATTTCTTGTTTAAATAGATAGGTTGTTAGATAGTTACAACTAACGTGTCCATTAGCCTTGTAAAGAAATATTCTGTAATACTGTACATTCAATCAATACATATTACATTTGGCTATCACATTTCTGTTAAAATCTTTCCATATATCGATATCTTGATTGTTTGGGTCCTAACAACCTTCATGTTTTTACGAGCAGCATATGCAAGAAAGATTCTAATGGCCTCTAATCTAGCAACAGGAGTAAATGTTTCATCATAATCAATCCCTTCTTGTTGACAATACCCCTTAGCTACAAGCCTTGCCTTGTTTCTTACAACAATACCATTTTCATCCTTTTTATTTCTGAATACCCAGTTTGTTCCAATGATAGATTTACCTTTTGATTTTGGTACCAATCTCCAGACTTAGTTTCTTTCAAACTGATTTAACTCATCTTGCATGGCTAAAATGCAGTCTGGATCTTGAAGTGCTTCACATGACTTTTTGGGTTCCATACTGCTTAAAAAATTAACATACAGACACTCATTTGCTGTTGCAGATCTTGTTTGAACACCTTCTGATGCATCTCCAATAATTAGACGCATTGGATGACTTGATGTCCATTTGTTCAAATTTGGCAATGGTTGAACAGAAGAAACATTGTTCAGAGACTCATAATCATCAACAATTGCTTGAGTTTCAGATTCATGATTAATAACTGAATGTAAATTTGAAGTCTCCCCCGCAAAACGAATATTCTGAATAGGTTCAGAACTTTGATGTACATGTGCAGAAGTATCTGAATTTGAGGTTGATATTTGCGGTGCTGGTGTGCTTGTAATTTGTATTTCTAAAATGTTTTGATCATTTGTGCTTCTGATGAGAGAAGGATTTTGATAATCTACAGAAACATTTACAGAAATATCAAATAAGTCTTGACATAAGTTGTCTAAATTTGTTTTAAGTAAAGTTTGAGATTCAGAAGTAGAGTTTGTCTGATTATGTTCTGAGTCCAAACTTTCAGAAGTTGGTTTATGTGCGAGTTCAGAACTGTTTTGTTCAGAAGTCAATGTTGGCTCTTGAAATCTGACATTTGTAGTCTCAGTGATCCTTTGAGTTCCTTTAATGAGTACTCTATAAGCTTTGGATCTTTGAGAATAGCCAACAAAGATACCAGCTACACCTTTTGGTGCAAATTTGTCAAGATGATGAGTATCATTCTTTAGAAAACACCTGCAACCAAAGATTTTAAAACAATCAATAGAGGGTTTTTTTTGTTTTAACATTTCATAAGGAGTTTTAAGAAATTTTCTATTTAGAATGGTCATGTTCTGAGTAAAACATGCAGTAGCAATAGCTTCTGCCCAAAGAGAAAGAGGAAGTTCTGAATATGCCAGCATGGTTCTTGCAGCCTCTACCAAAGTTCTATTCTTTCTTTCAACTACCCCATTTTGTTGAGGAGTTCTTGCAGCGGAAAAATTATGTGAAATACCAACAGATTCCAAAAAATTCTGAAGTGTAGAATTTGTAAATTCTGTTCCATTGTCACTTCTGATCTTTTGAATTGGGAGTTGAAGAAGAACTTGGATTTTCTTCAGAAAGGGTATCAGTCTTTCAGAAGTATCAGACTTGAGTCTCAGAAATTCAATCCATGTATATCTTGTGTATTCATCTACTATGACAAGAATGTATTTCTTTCCCCCCATGCTTTGAGTTTTCATTGGTCCACATAAATCCATATGTAGCATTTCAAGTGGAGCTTTGCATGAAGATAGCATTTTCAGAGGATGAGAACTTCTTATGATCTTCCCTAGTTCACATGCAGAACAAAGAGAGTTCTGTTTAAATCTGATCTTTGGTAGTCCTCTTACAGATTGATGTTTGCCTAGTTCATAAATGGCTTTGAAGTTCAGATGTGACATTCTTTTGTGCCAAAGCCAACTATCATTTCTCATTGTTGTAGACATATAACATACACCTTGTAGTTGACCAGTTGCAGTGAATGTTGCTGTGTAGATATCTCCATCTCTATAAGCAGTTAATTCATTTTTGTTTGTTGTACTCAGAACATGACAATGATCTATGTCAAAATTAACCCTCCAGTATTTGTCACAGAATTGACTAATACTGAAAAGATTATGTCTTAGTCCCTCAACATAGAAAACTTTCCTTACTGTTACATCTCCTTTAATGAAAGTGCCATATCCTCTTACATATCCCTTTGCATTGTTTCCATAGTTAACTCTTCCTCCATATCTTTCATGATAATCAGTTAGTAGTTCTTTGAAAGGTGGCATATGTCTTGAACATCTAGAATCTAAGACCCATACATGACATATCTGCAAAAGAGATTATTGAGTTTTAGGTACCCATTTCAGAATGGGTCCTTTGAGATTAGTAATAAAATTTGAAGTTCTGAACTTTGTCTCCAGATTTTTTAATTCAGAAGTTTGTTCAGAACTTTGAAATTTATCTTTCTTAGTTTTATTTTTATTTTTATTTTTACTTTTAATTGAATTTGTCAATATAACTGAACATTTCTGAATAGATTTCATCAAATTTTTTTTGTTTGTCTTGGAGTTAAGATGAAAATTATGATGACCACAATTAATACAGTGAATATGATTCTTTAAAGTATTTACAATAGCAGTAGACATATAAGAATCAATAACATTTGATTTTTCAACAAAGATTCTTTTATTCACTATCTTTGATTTAGGTACATCACTTTTATTTAAAATTGAAAAACTATCTAATTTGTCATTCTTTGACAGTCTTTCATTTTTCTTTCTCCATATTAAAGTGGATAGCTCTGTAAAAGATAAGAAATGAGGATTAGTATAAGAAATTCTTTTGTTTACTTTAGGTTTAACCTCAGAATTTGAGTTAATTGTCTGAACTTCAGAGAGAGAATTTCAGGATTGTCCTTTCTCAAAGTTTTTAACTCTGGTGTTGAAGTCGGAAGATGTTACTGAATATGGTGATGAAGTCAATGAAGTGTTTGTTGTAGTAGAAGAAAAATTTGAAGAAGTAAAATTTTCAGATATCTGAAATTCTGGTTTTAAAAACACAGAACCAAACATATCTGAAGGTATCTTTGAAGCTTCTGTTTTTAGTATTTCTCCTTCAGTCATACAAGATTTTGATTTGTAAACCAAATAGCCATTTTTATCAATGACTTGCACCATATGATCATCATCATCTTCTGAATCAGAAGCATTTATTAGTTCTGAAAATTTATTTTGAGTCATACTTTTTGCAAAAATATTTGAATTTGTTGTTGTTGTAGACTCATCATCAGAATTATCAAAAAATATATTGGGATTCTCATCAACATCTTCTAAAGATTCAATTTCTGAGAATTCATCATATTTTTCTTCATGTTCTGATTTATTATCAGAAGTATCTTCTGAAATGACTTCAGAATTGTATTCAGAATTTATCTCAGAAGTAACTTCATAAATTATTTCAGATTTAACAATTACTTCAGATTTTTCTTCAGAATTAATATTTGATTCAGAAGATTCACAAATGTTTGAACTTGTATTTATTTCTTCTGTTTCAGAAATTATTTCTGGTTCACCAGATTTAAGATGTGTTTCTTCTGAAAACAATGTCTCTGATTTTACAAATGGTATTCTTTCAGGCAAAGAATAGTTCACAGGTTTAGAAATGACATCTGTATTTGATTCATTGAAAATTTTCATTTTAGAATAATCATACAGATTTGTAGGTGCCTTTTTCAGTATTTGACTGTCATTATATCCTAAACCTGCTTTTATGTTGTAAAATTTTGAATTTTGAGCCTGACTAGTTAAAATGTTTAGAGTTTGTTCAGTTTGTCCTCTTTTAAAATTTAAATCTTCTAATTCTTTAATCTTTTTATAAAGATGAAGTCTCTCTTGATTCAGAAAATTCATTTTAACATTCAGAATTTCCTTTTCAGACTTCTCATTCATAATTTCTTTTTGTAAGCTGTCCATTTTTTCTTTTAAAACAAGTTTTTCTTCAGAAACCTTTTTAAGAATCTGTTCAGCTTCTTGACAATTTTTTTTATATATTTGACTTTCAGCTCTGAATTGATTGACCAAAATTCTTTCACCTTTGATTATGTTTCTGAGAGTTTCAAATTCAGAAAACATGTTTTGAAATTGATTTTTCATTTCAGAATCTTCAGTGTTATGTTCAGATTTATGTTCAGAATTTTGTTCAGAAGAGTAGTTTATTTCAGAATTTAATTCAGAAGATGAAGAAGATACCTCAGTGTCTTGTTTGTCTTTTTCTGGATCCATTTGACACATATAGCAATTTGTTGCATAGTGAGCAACTTCTTCATCATCATCTCTATCACTCCCGGTTTAACCGATCCTCTTCATACTTGGTTACTAAAGCAGGATTAAGTTCCTTTTTCTTGGCTAACAGATGCTTCTTCTCATAGTAGCCTGAATTCTTCACTTTGGACATCTTGCATTGTCTTACATAATGTCCAGGCTTTCCACAGTTGAAGCATCTTCTGGTTCAGATGTTTCAGATTGACCGGCTTCTTGACCTTTCTTAGGTCCACTTTCAGATCTAGGTTTATTCTGATATTTTTGATTGTATCTTTGTGTAAATTGCCTTGTTATAAAAGCAATATTATCAGAAATCCTTTTTAGCTCCTCATCTAATTCATCCCCATCACAAACTGTTGTCTCTGGGATTCACACACCTTCTTGGCAGAAATAGTCAGAGAGTTGTTATACTTCTTGCTTAACAAGGCTACAGTTTCATTTACCTTCTTTTGTTCATTTTATCTAGTTTTAATTTTGTCTTCTTTTAGAAACAGAATACCATAGACATCATGAATGGATTTTCTTGATAAATTTCTAGTAACCATGTTATCAGAGAATCTTGACCATTCATTACCCAAGTTGTTTAGAAAATTGTTGTTTATCTCAGAATTTGATTTCTGAACACCATTTCTTCTCAGATCATTCAGAATATTGTTGAATCTATGATAAGTCTCTGTAATGGATTCATTCTCTTTATACCTGAAGTTCTTATAAGTACCCACACAGATATTCAGTCTTTGTGCTTGGGCTTTTGTACTATCCTGCATTTGAGCTTCAACTTCATCCCACATGGCCTTAGCAGATGTTAAGCTATCTACTCTATTGAATATCACATTAGGAATAGCCATTGTAAGAAGAGTTAATGCTCTTTTGTCAACTTTAGCTTGAGCTTTCTTAGTGGTGCTGTACATACCTGGGCTTTTCTTAATTCTTGACGCCGGTATTTCAGGAGTAGATTCAGTTCTAGGAGGCTATTTGGAATTTCAATAAAGACCTCTAGTGGGCCATTTGTGATTGATTGCATTAAAGCTTCATCTATGTTGTCCAGAAATTGAATCATCCTGATTCTCCATTGATGGTATTTTCCCAAGAAAAGAGTTGGTGGTTTCGTTTCAGATCCGATTGAGACAATTTCTTTAGACATCTTTGATTGTTAGAAGATCGAGAATTCACCTGATTTGAATTTGAAATTTATCGATCTAGAACACCAAGAATTGTCAGATCTGACAATTCTTTCACAAATCCTCAAGAACAGATGAATTGGCTCTGATACCAATTGTTAGGACCCAAACAATCAAGATATCAATATATGGAAAGATTTTAACAGGAATGTGATAGCCAAATGTAATATGTATTGATTGAATGTACAGTATTACAGAATATGTCTTTACAAGGCTAATGAAAACGTTCGTTCTAACTATCTGACTAACTATCTATTTGTATATGAAATAGAAAGACTAAAGTAACAGTATATTCATAACAGACAAGTTCAGAACAGGTTCTGAACTTCTTCAGAAGTATCTTCAGAAGTGTCTTCAGAACTTCTTCAGAAACTCTTCAAAAAATCTTCATAACTTCTGAAGTTGGCACTTCAGAAGTTTATGCCTTAGGCTTTTCTTTGTCTTTTCTTCAGACCTTTATATCTTCAGAACCCAGTCCCTTTTGAAGCTATTATGATATCTCTATCAGAGATCATGTATGATGAATATCCGGTTGAAAGAGAAGATGGATATGTTTATACGTTCAATGAGAATGACCTTCTATCATTAAATCCAGTGGATCTTGTGCCACTTAGAAGGTATCTGAAGGAACGAATAAACGGTAGTCAAGATTATAAAATTGCCTTTTAGAGATTATAGAGAGTCATGGAAGTACTTGTAGAGTATCGAACAAAGGTAGACTTCCAGACTGCCATGGAACGAAATAGAGAAAATCTAAGTATTACAGCTCTAAATGAAGACTTGGAAGGAATAGAACAACAAAGAGTTGGCACGATCTTAACTAAACCAGAGATGGGAGTTGTATTCAGAAGACCTCAAGGCAGTAGGTTCTTCAGAATTAAAGAAGGGTTTTAAATACTCGTAAGATATTCTATAGGTGATACATTGATTGGTGGCACAGAAGATGGAAGAGCCAGATTCTAAAATTAGAAAAGCTGCATTTGATATGGATGTGTACATTAAGGGGATCCTCAGCCTCGGAAACCTCACAACAACTCTCTTTAAAATCATCAGTGGTCATCCAAAAGCCCCTTATTAGTCATTTCTTGTAATTTCCATCTTTGTAATTCATTTTTCGTACTGTAATGAAATTTCCACTTTGGTCATTCTATTATTACTCATTTTACGTTCTGTATTCATACTTAGGGGGAGATTGTCAGAATATTATCTTATGTAAAAGTATGAACAAAACACTCAAAAGACAAAGTGATAATCTCCAGAAGAGTTATCTTAAGAAGACAACACTTGACAAGAAGATCACATCAGAAGCTGACTTCAGAACCATAAGATGAAGTATCATCTGGTTACTCATACAAGGGCCTTTTTGCAATATCTAACGTGGCACAATGCACAACCTCAACATGCAACAAACTCTAACAAACTCTGTTAGAAGACCTTGCCTACGTGTGAGTCTGTAATAGGTTAGCTGTTTGGCTTTGATTCTTGTAACTACATAAATAGATAGAGCTTCCCCTGTATTGAGAGTCGATTGTTTTGGAGAGAATGAGAGAGATTGATTTGTATTTCTAGTACTATAATCATTTGGCAATTTGAGTGAAATACAAATATCCTTCATTCCATATGAATCTATTCTTCCAATTCAGTTCATCATTTCTAGTTTGATTATTGATTATAAATTGCTTCCACTCACTGCTCTATTTTACTAACTATAATCAACTTTCATTGAGTGTTAATTGGGATCTGGGTTCCAATACTTTCTAATAAAGCAACTATAAAACCAAGAGCATAACTGCGGGAATTAATTCGAAAGCATAATCGCCGGAGTCAAAGGAAAAGCATAACCGAAGGAATCAAGTTAAGACTGTCAGATCCCAAACAATCAAGAATGTAGAAAGATTAAAGTACAAGAACAAGAATTGAGTCACTGAAGTTATATGTCGTATTGATTACTGAACAGTATTACAAAATGTGTATCTTTACAAGCTTTATCTGTCAACGTTAGTGTTGGAACCCAGATCCCTTTCTAGCAAGTAATCAATAGATCAAATATGTAAATATTAGCGGAAGCAAGTAGATCTAAGATTAGCAGTAAGATTAGTAAGAACAAATATGAAGAACAATCGTAATTTATATTGAATTTCGTTTGAATGATTGATAACAGTGTGCACAAAACAATAGCTCTCTATTTTGTATTTTCAATCGATACAATTACAATCTGTGAAAGAACTATTTATATGAATACAACTTTGAAAGTCAACTACTTGGCCTATTAGAATGTGACATGTAAGCAAGGAGGTAACAAACTAAGATACACACGGAGGTTGTGCTTGCCACGTCATCTGATGCATAGTAGTTACTTAATTATGTTTCATACTTCAGAATGCTGCACGTGTAGCTTCCCTGTTCTGCTAAAGGCATAGTTGATTGTGATTGTATCAGAAGGGAGCTGTTTGAGAAATGACTTTGTAGATAGCATCTGTAAGTTCTCTGAGCTTCATAAGTTTGTCAAGTCTCTTTTCAATTTTGTCTCTGACTTCTGCTTCTTGACTGTTAACTGCTACAGAAGCAAAACATTTTATAATGTAGACAACTTCTGTAGAGTATCTGTGAGCAGCTTTGATTCTGAAGAAGCTTTTTCTGCTAGGCCTTCTGAACACAACCGCAACTTCTGGTTTGGTTA